>CAMRHE010000531.1:600000-1098725 GCA_947044405.1 Leptodactylus fallax
GGACAATAAAGGGGCTGATACACTGTTTGAGGGCCAGTAAAGAGGGCAGTATACCATGAGGGGCATTGTGGGGGCCAGTCAAAAGTTTGCTATGCCACTTTGTCTTTTTTAGTTACCCTTCCATTAAAGTTTCTAATTTTCTACACTTTTGGGCATTTTGCACCACTTTCACATTGGTCTAAATTGTGGCAGTAAAATGCGCCCGATTCATAATTCTACGACAAGCGTCAGACACGTCCATTTATGAGAAAAAGTGGGAAGGGAAAGTGTCCCGTGGGTTGCACTGCCTGTAGCTTTTTGATACATATTTAGTTTGCACCAACATTTTGGCACATTTTATGACTTGAAAAGTGTTGTACGTGGGGTCCGGTATATGATGGAGAAGCGGCGCAGGCAGTCAGTCCATTCATTTGGGAGTACAAGGAACTCCCATTATCATAACTAGTGAGGGTCCCAGCGGTCAGACCCCTAATGGTAAGGTCCAACTTTTTTCAAACTTTCCTTAGATGTCTCTTTTGAAATTGTTATTTTACTTGTTTGTAGGAAATCTGAGAGACAACCGACCGATATATCCTCTAAGCCATACCACTTAGAGACCTGGCATTGTTCCATGTAAGTCAGGCGATCCCAGAAACTATCAAATAAATACTGACAAATAGCTCCCATAGATTAGGCATATAGTAGCTAGATGTACGTGGGTCAAAGTCAAAAATGTGATAAAGCATCTAGACAAATTTAACTTCTGTATACCAACTAGGACAGTGAAGGGGTTAATCCCATTTGCTCTGCAGACAGGGCTAAAGGGCATTTGTGGTAGCAGTAAGGAATGACAGCATCTCTGATAGTCTAAAGTAGTAAAAGGGGTTAATACCTCCATAGCTGGTGGTCTATAGCAAAGCTTTTAATGTGGCCATTATGTGCACTCATACAAGCAGTTCAATAGTATGAAAAGTTTGTGTTTATATTGATCTCTCTAATACACAAGCATAATGTATACACCAATATCATAATACACACAGTGATGTCACAGTACAGGAATAATACACACAGTGATGTCACAGTACAGAGATAATACACACAGTGATGCCACAGTACAGGGATAATACACACAGTGATGTCACAGTACAGAGATAATACACAGTGATGTCACAGTACAGAGATAATACACACAGTGATGTCACAGTACAGAGATAATACACACAGTGATGTCACAGTACAGGAATAATACACACAGTGATGTCAAAGTACAGGGATAATACACACAGTGATGTCACAGTACAGACAATACACACAGTGATGTCACAGTGCAGGGATAATACACACAGTGATGTCACAGTACAGGATAATACACACAGTGATGTCACAGTACAGGGATAATACACACAGTGATGCCACAGTACAGGGATAATACACACAATGCTGTCACAGTAATGGGATAATACACATAGTGATGTCACAGTACAGGGATAATACACACAGTAATGTCACAGTACAGGATAATACACACAGTGATGTCACAGTACAGGGATAATACACACAATGCTGTCACAGTAATGGGATAATACACATAGTGATGTCACAGTACAGACAATACACACAGTGATGTCACAGTACAGGGATAATACACACAGTGATGTCACAGTACAGGGATAATACACACAATGCTGTCACAGTAATGGGATAATACACACAGTGATGTCACAGTACAGAGATAATACACACAGTGATGTCACAGTACAGGGATAATACACACAGTGATGTCACAGTACAGGGATAATATACAGAGTGATGTCACAGTACAGAGATAATACACACAGTGATGTAATAGTACAGAGATAACACACAGTGATGTCACAGTACAGAGATAATACGCACAGTGATGTCATAGTACAGGGATAATACGCACAGTGATGTCACAGTACAGGGATAATACACACAGTGATGTCACAGTTCAGGGATAATACACCCAGTGATTTCACAGTACAGAGATAATACACACAGTGATGTCACAGTACAGGGATAATACACACAGTGATGTCACAGTACAGGGATAATACACACAGTGATGTAATAGTACAGATGTAATAAACATGATGATGTCACAGTACAGGGATAATACACACAGTGATGTCACAGTACAAGGATAATACACACAGTGATGTCACAGTACAGGGATAACATACACAGTGATGTAATAGTACAGATGTAATAAACATGATGATGTCACAGTACAGGGATAATACACACAGTTATGTCACAGTTCAGGGATAATACACACAGTGATGTCACAGTTCAGGGATAATACACACAGTGATGTCACAGTACAGGGATAATACACACAGTGATGTCACAGTACAGGGATAATACACACAGTGATGTCACAGTACAGGGATAATACACACAGCGATGTCACAGTACAGAGATAATACACACAGTGATGTCACAGTACAGGGATAATACACACAGTGATGTAATAGTACAGATGTAATAAACATGATGATGTCACAGTACAGGGATAATATACACAGTGATGTCACAGTACAGGGATAATACATACAGTAATGTCACAGTACAGGAATAATACACACAGTGATGTCACAGTACAGGGATAACATACACAGTGATGTAATAGTACAGATGTAATAAACATGATGATGTCACAGTACAGGGATAATACACACAGTTATGTCACAGTTCAGGGATAATACACACAGTGATGTCACAGTACAGGGATAATACACACAGTGATGTAATAGTACAGATGTAATAAACATGATGATGTCACAGTACAGGGATATTATGTGCACCATGATATGATAATGATGGTGAGTCCTTATACTCTGTATACTGCTGACACCCGGTCATGTATATGCAGGTTCTGTAGATGACAATCTTCTTCTCTTCTTCCTTCTAATGATAAAGTGATGATATTACATTCATTTAAGGACAAAAATTTTTTTTTTTGCAGGGATTTGTAATTTTCCATCAATCCTGAGAATATTAACATTTAATAAGTCAAAAGCAGGAAAGTGCTGAGAGCTCGGTAATAAGTGATAATTGTCTTTGTGTGTTTGATGGTGGTGGAGAGAAGAATGTCAGATGTGATGGTTTCTAACAGGTAATAACCTTTACAGGAAACATTTCTGGAAATTCTCTGTGCTGCGGGTTCCTGACACCAGACTATTCCTACAGTCTATACTGGGATCTATAGGGACAAGGCTCATCACCTGGACAGTGACATCACATGGACTTATTACATGACCATACAGAAGGGCATGAGGCTACTGGCAGAAGTGAGGCCAGAAGCTATCAAGTCAATACTGCATACAGTGTGTACTGTACCAGATGTGGCCCTTGGAGAGATGGTTCTCAGTCCTTGTTGGCCCCATCTTCTTTACGCCTGGATAATGATAACCTGTACAGGGTTCCTTTGTACATTGGAAGGGGTTTACAAATGCCAAGCCCTACAGTCATATATGGTGACCCCATTTTGATCCTTTTTATGGAGCCCCTTCTATATATGTCATATAGAACACTCCTTGTAGCCCTGTACCTGTAGTTCCCGTAGTCAGGGTACCTGAATTTTCATGGGTCTTGCTGGGCAGTCTGTTCTATGACTCTATACATGGTGTCCTATCAGTTTTTCTTCTGCTGATAATGAGATTGTGGCTAAAACACAGTTTACATTTATCTCTTAGCCAGGGGGTGTGCACAATAAGAAGCAATCTGCCCCCCTCCCCTATCCTGCAGTCTGTGAATAATATCCCATCTGTAATCACACAAGCAGCCAGAAGTAGATACAAGTACAGAGAAGACTTTTCTTACATTGCAAGCTGTGAGATTTGCAGAATCCTTAGTCTTTTATACACAGCAACAGTTTGCTGACATATCTGTGCAGGTTGTGAGGAAAATCCACCCCTCCCCTCTGCATTCACTGGGTGAAGAGAGAAAAGGACCACACTCACTAAGATAAGCAAGATGGAATGGAATCTATCTAAGGACAGACTTTCCTGGTAACAAAATAGTGAACAGCAAATTATCTACAAGTGGACACCTGGTGGCAGTAAATTTAGAGAGGATTTTCAGGTAGAAGGCAGCCATATTTTAATTATAGTGTATTACATTTTGGTCCAGAATCACATGCGCTATGTATTGAGAATTAAGTTGTCTGAAAGGTTAGTGACAATTTAACTTGACATTATGTGTTAACTACATTGTAGCACGGACTATAACGCGACCATTTCAATAACTTTGTGTTCTGTGTCAAATTAAACCTTCTAACTTCTATACATGTGTTTATATACTGTATATAATAGTTACAAAAATATACTCACAAATGTGTCCTTCCTTCCCTCTTGGCTGAACAGGTACAAATATGTTTCAAGATGATCAGCTTTTCAAAACAACCTGATTTCTCAATATTCTGTCTGGAGATGTCTACTCTATGCCCAGGGGCTGTGTTGGGAATTGCAGCTTGTCAAGTGTTTTGTTAACAAGTGTCAATAAAGTATTGAATTGTTTTCTTGAGAAATTGGGATCCTTAACGAAACTAGAGTTATGATAAAGGTGGACACATCTGTATTCACAACTATTCCTACCTTGTTTTTGGAAATCTAGGAGAGTTACTTTCTCCATTGATCCTAGAAAGTTATCACATGCATGATCATCTCTCATTTAGGGTTGTAATAGAGGGTCAGGGTGCTAGAAGTGCAGTCCAAATGAAATTCAAATAATTTCCACCCTTCACCTATCCCTGCACAAGCAGACAAACTCTGAAATATACATTTTATATAAAAATACTTATACAAAAAGATACATCTTGACTCCTTGACTTAGTGAAGGGAAATTGCACTGTGAGCCCCAATTAACAAACAAAAAAAATACTACCAATCGCTGAACAGACTGTAATAGGAAATAGTGATGGGCGGACCTTGTGAGGTTGACTTGGAAGTTTCAATTCAGACTAAATTTGTTCAGTCCGAACTTGATGTGTTATTATTAAACTTTGGGGTCTCTTCCGACCGAAAAGGATAATAAAGGCCCAGAAAAGAAGGTTACATTTTTTAAAAAACTTCATATGTAGCTTTCCTGGGCTCTGTTGTGGCATCCAGTCTACTTTCCGAGGCGTCCCCAATATCTTCCAGCCTGTGGGCCCAGTTCACCACTGATATCCATTTCCCCCATGTAACCACAAGGCCCAATCATCGTTGGGGCTGCCGACATCATAGTTTGGAAGACCAGATGCTGCAGCAGAGCCTTGGAAAATTGAGGATGACCTTTTTATAAAATTTTCTTCACCCTTCCCGGGGCCTCCTATTATTATACTCTTTGGTCTAAAGAGTGAAATCCAACCGGAAATTTTTGGAAAATCCATAATCTACTTAGTTTGTTACAAACTGGTTCTCTCATTTCTTGCACTGAAGCTAAATCGTTGAATTACAAAAAGTTGAGTAGAACTTTATGTAGCAGATACATTGGGGGCGACATAGCCGTAACTTTTTGACGGATGATTTTTCTCATGTAGGGATTCAGTATAATTTTAAAAGAAACATAAGTTGTCCTCTCCTCCGAGAAGAAAAATAGATTTAGTTCAGTGGAAGGGCAGCGCAGGTCCCATGAATAAATATCCGCACAGCGCTCTTTGTTTCGCACCAATTGTGATCTATTATTTATTTTTGCTCTATTACATTTCCTCTGCATACTCATTCACTGTCTGTCCTGCGGTGGGTTCAAAGACGCCCTACGCCACCTCTGGTTTGTCAGCGCAGCGGCCGGCTGCCATGATGAAAAATTCTAACAAGAAGGGGGTTGTGGGCAGCCGCAGCATTAACCTCCTGTTACCTGGAAGGCTAACCTTTGCCGGATGAAGTCTCATCCCCAGCGTGTGTAATGTTCTGTGAAGCCTCAAATCAATGGACAACTTTTATTACATTTTCAGTTTTTTTCCATTTAATGCAGAACTAGCGATAATAAAATCTGTAATTTGTCTTTTATTACAAGGTTTATAAAAACAATTTTCTGCTTAAAACAAATCTCAAAAGCCATAAAATGTCTTCTGATTTGTATTAGGATGGATCTATAGACGGATATTTGTGTAGATCTGAAACATCTATCTATCTATCTATCTATCTATCTATCTATCTATATATCTATTTATCTATCTATTTATCTATCTATCTATCTCATATCTATCTATCTCATATCTATCTATCTATCTATCTCATATCTATCTATCTATCTCATATCTATCTATCTCATATCTATCTGTCTATCTATCTATCTCTATCTATCTATCTCATATTTATCTATCTCATATCTATCTATCTATCTATCTATCTATCTCTCTCATATCTATCTATCTATCTATCTATCTCATATCTATCTATCTATCTATCTATCTCATGTCTATCTATCTATCTCATATCTATCTCATATCTATCTATCTCATATCTATCTATCTATCTATCTATCTATCTCTCTCATATCTATCTATCTATCTATCTATCTATCTCATATCTATCTATCTATCTATCTATCTATCTCATATCTATCTATCTATCTATCTCATATCTATCTATCTATCTATCTATCTCATATCTATCTATCTCATATCTATCTATCTATCTATCTATCTATCTATCTATCTCATATCTATCTATCTCATATCTATCTATCTCATATCTATCTATCTATCTATCTATCTATCTATCTATCTATCTATCTCATATCTAGCTATCTATCTCATATCTATCTATCTATCTATCTATCTCATATCTATCTATCTCATATCTATCTATCATATCTATCTCATATCTATCTATCTCTTTATCTAATTTATTGATCAATATATCTATTTCATACCTATCTAAACTACTGATGATTTGACAATTATTTATATTATCTTTTACTACTTATAGTTAGGGACCTGGGCAGTTTTTCCTTTAAGCTGAACCATTCAAAATACATAAAACAAACGGCACAATACACATCCCTAGTGGTCTATGGCAGTGAAGGAGTTAATGTTGATATTCCTAATGGTCTTGGGCAATGGGAGTTAATTCCAGTATCCCTGGAGGTCTAAGAGAGTGAAGAGGTGAATTCTGTATCTCTGGTGGTCTATGGCAGTGAAGTGGTTAAAGTAGCATATCCCTAGTATTTATGGCAGTGAAGCAGTTAAGATTTGTATCCTTGGTGGTCTATGGCAGTGAAGAGGTTATAGTCTGTATCCTTGGTGGTCAATGGCAGTGAAGAGGTTATAGTCTGTATCCCTGATGGTCTATGGCAGTGAAGAGGTTATAGTCTGTATCCCTGATGGTCTATGGCAGTGAAGAGGTTATAGTCTGTATCCCTGATGGTCTATGGCAGTGAAGAGGTTATAGTCTGTATCCCTGGTGGTCTATGGCAGTGAAGAGGCTATAGTCTGTATCTCTGGTGGTCTATGGCAGTGAAGTGGTTAAAGTAGCATATCCCTAGTATTTATGGCAGTGAAGCAGTTAAGATTTGTATCCTTGGTGGTCTATGGCAGTGAAGAGGTTATAGTCTGTATCCTTGGTGGTCAATGGCAGTGAAGAGGTTATAGTCTGTATCCCTGGTGGTCTATGGCAGTGAAGCGGTTAAAGTCCATGGTGATCAATGGCAGTGAAGAGGTTATAGTCTGTATCCCTGGTGGTCTATGGCAGTGAAGAGGTTATAGTCTGTATCCCTGGTGGTCTATGGCAGTGAAGAGGTTATAGTCTGTATCCCTGATGGTCTATGGCAGTGAAGAGGTTATAGTCTGTATCCCTGATGGTCTATGGCAGTGAAGAGGTTATAGTCTGTATCCCTGATGGTCTATGGCAGTGAAGAGGTTATAGTCTGTATCCCTGGTGGTCTATGGCAGTGAAGAGGTTATAGTCTGTATCCCTGGTGGTCTATGGCAGTGAAGCGGTTAAAGTCCATGGTGATCAATGGCAGTGAAGAGGTTATAGTCTGTATCCCTGGTGGTCTATGGCAGTGATGGTGTCCATATTAACTCCTCTTTTGATTGAGGGCAGATAAAAGGCTATTATCACAATTTCTGGTGGTCTAGTACAGTGAATGGCGAGTCAAAGTCAGGTGACCTAGGACAGTGGGGGGTTAATGTCAGGCCTTGTGACCTCAATCACCTGCCAGGACATGAGGCTACTTATTTATTTCTCTTCCTTATATAGCACCATCATATTCCTCAGCGCTGTACAGATATTGTCAGTCACTGTGCCATATAGGGCTCACAATCTACGTTCCTAGATAGGTAGATAGAAGTAGATATATAGATCACTATCTACCTGTCCTATAGTCTCCACCTCCTCTTACTTATCCCTTATATACAGTATTTGTCACCTTCACAGTACAATACAGTAAGTGACGCAGAATCTCAGAGAATTCGGCAGAAAACTCATTAACCTCTCAGTGGCTGCAGGTGAAGCGACTTCCCATAATAATAGGTGTTTGTGCATAATGTAAAATTCTGAAATGTCAATCATAGGCTTTAAAGAGAAAACATGTGAGTGCGCCCCGGCTACTTCTCCCGCTCTTTGTGCTGTTCCCTCTCCCCGCTCCTTGTGCCGCCCTCTATCCTGCTCCTTGTGCCACTACTGTTCCCACTCCTTGTGCCGCTCTCTCTCCCGCTCCTTGTGCTGCTCCCGCTCCTTGTGCCGCTCTCTCTCCCGCTCCTTGTGCCGCTCCTGTTTCTTGTGCCGCTCACTCTCTCTCTCCTTGTGCCGCCCTCTCTCCCACACCTTGTGCCACCCTCTCTCCTGCTCCTTGTGCCGCTCCTGCTCCCTGTGCCATTACTGCTCCTTGTGCTACTGCTCCCGCACCTTGTGCTGCAACTTGTGCCACTACTGCTCCCGCTCTTTGTGCCGCTACTGCTCCTGCTCCTTGTGCCGCTCCTGATCCCGCTCCTTGTGTCGCTCTCTCTCCCGCTCCTTGTGCCGCCTCTCTCTCCCGCTCCTTGTGCCGCTCTCTCTCCTGCTCCTTGTGCCACCCTCTCTCCCACTCCTTGTGCCGCTCCTGCTCCCCGCTCCTTGTGCCGCTGCTGCTCCTTGTTCCTTGTGCCGCTCCTGCTCCCCGCTCCTTGTGCCGCTCCTGCTCCCCGCTCCTTGTGCCGCTCCAGCTCCTTGTTCCTTGTGCCACTCCTGCTCCCACTCCTTGTGCCACTCCCCTGTCCTTCCAATAAATCGTGACATCAGTTTCTCAGTAAGAATACATATTTATAGATAATCCCTATTTTTTTGTGCCACGAGGCAATGATGAACACAGCGTGAAATGCAACATGGGAGGAGGAATTAACCTCTTCTCAGCTGTAATAATCTCTAGCTCCAGGGAGAAAAAGGAAATAATCCAAAACACACATTACAATCACTGCTGGATGCCAGGAGTTGTTGCCACAACCCAGATGGAGGAGACTGGAGGATGGGAGTTGTAGTGGCGGATGCTGCGCCACCTGCTAGGCCGAGCACACTCAATCAAACACTCCAGCCCCGCTCCTGGGCCGGACACTGCTGAGGGGGGTCCTGCAGCTCTACCTGGATGGAGGTGGTAGTAGTTTCCCCCCCGGGGGACTTCCAGTTGGAGCGGGGACCTCTCCTCTCTGAGCTGGTATGATGGTGGACGGAAGGGCCCTGATGGTAATGCAGGCACGACTCAGGCAGCCAGAGATGCAGTTGAACAGGAACATTTTTATTTAGTAACTGGAACAGGTGTAAACAGCAGCTTCCAGATGGGGGTAGTAGTACCACAGCGTCCAATCTCCAGCCTTGGCTACAGGAGGATGCCCAGGGATGTTACAGGCTCTATGGCAGGCTTCTCCAACTACTCCTCCTCTCATGCCACTCCCAGGTATGAATACTGGGGATGGTAATACAGGGAGTCCTGGCAGGGATCTGGTTACCTTTAGCCTAGGCCCAGAGGCGTAGCTAGGGGTTCAGCACGGGGGGAGCGAACATGTCCAAGTGGGCCCCCAACTTGGACTTGTTCTCCTACCGATACTATGAGTATACGATGAGCGTATAGTGGTATATAGCGGCTCTTCACAGGGCTCTGCAGACGATTTAGGTGAATACAGGGCAGTAGCATTTAGTGACTTACCGGTGACGACTCTGACCAATCCTTCACATTTCCTATCTCTTTCATCTGGACGGCCATCACCACTTCTTCCAGTCTCTGTAAAGTTGGCAGCACAGACATCTTTGGCTCCTCACTTTTCCAGGCACCGACCCACATTGTCCTCACCTGCACCCCCATCCTGCCGCTACCCCAATTATATAATATATGATATAACCCCCCATAATGAGTAATACCCCCAAGTGCATCTTCAAACTAATAACTTCCCTGTGCACCCCTTTAAATAGTGCCCCTTATTAATAATGCCCCAGATGTTTCCTAATTAAAAAGGAAAAAAAAAAGGAAAAAATATTATTGGGGTTCCAATACCCCGGACCCCCAGGATCAGCTGTTTGAATGAACCCTGGTACCTGTGTAAGCGCCGTGACCCCTTCTCTGTTTACACAGTGTCATTCATCTCATAGCGGCCATGTAATGTAACTACAGCCTCGTCCTATACACATCTATGTGACAAGGCTGGAATGACATCACACGGTCACTATAAACAGACAGTGTGTGATATAAACAGGCGCCATAGCCACCCATACAGCTGATCAGTGGGGGGGGGTCACTTATCTCTTATTGATGTTTTATTCTGAGGATAGACCATCAATAAAAATGAGCTGGAAAACTCCTTAAAGAGGACCTTTCACGTCCTCATGTATATGCTGTTTTACATACCGCTAGAAAGCCGGCTTTCTAGCGGTATGTAAAACAGCATATACATGAGGACGTGAAAGGTCCTCTTTAAGGCTAAGGCCCTGCGTGGTGTCCTGCAGCAAAAAAGAGCTGCGGGAAAAACCGCAGCGGCGATGCATCGCGGTTTTTCCTGCAGCACTTTGCACAGAATGTTTGCAGAGGTTTCCTCTGCAGACTTTCTGCTTCAATTATATCTACAGGAAAACCGCCAGCATTTCCGTAGGTATAATTGACATGCTGTGATTTCCAAAACTGTGTCTGTTTTGGAAATTGCAGCGTATCCGCTGCGCATATTTTACTGCAAAGTGGGGATGGGGTCACATGTGGCGAAAACCCACAGAAACAAAACCGGCATTTTACATCTAGCAAATCCCATCCACACATTGCGGAAAAATACGTGCAGCAGACGCACTGCGATTTCCAAAACCGTTGCGGTTTTGGAAATTGAAGCATTTCAATTATACCTACAGAAACACCGGCGGTTTCCATACAGGTGTATTAAAATCAGAAAGTCCACAGGGGAAAACTCTGCAGACCTTCTGTGAAAAGCGCTGCAGGAAAAACCACAATGTTACCGCTGCGGCTTTTCCTGCAGCGCTTTTTTTTCTGCAGCCCAGTAAATGGGGCCTTAGTCTTAATAAAGCCCAAGTGCCACCTTAATTAAATGAATTGACCCTCATATTATGCCCCTGATTCCCCCTGACATAAATACTGCACCTCTAATGACCCCTTATATCAATGACCACCCCCTTATGTTCATAATGCCTCCTAATATAAATGATGCCCCCTAATGGCCCCTTATATAAATAACCTCCCCCTTGTATTCATAATACCCCACAATAACCCTTATATAAATGACCCCCATCGTTATAATGTCCCCTAATGAATCCTCCCTTATAGTTATATTTCCCCTCCTAATCACCCCTTATACTATTAATATACCCACAACTAAGCTACAAAAACAAAAACAAAAGTCCTACTCACCTGCGATGATGATGAATGGAGCCGCCGCCGCTTCCTCCCTTGTTGTGACGTCATTGCGCCACCCGTGCTGAGAAGTAGACATCGTCTGTGGTCTTGGCGTCTTGTAAACCGTAAACCTGTATTGGCTTGCGGTTTACAATGCTGTTAAGTTGCAGGATACATTTTAACTAGATCGGTGTCTGCAGACACCGATCTAGTTAGAAATAAAGAATGTATTAATGGCGGCCCCGGGGTGGGCCCCCAAAATTCAGTGGGCCCGGGGAAGCCACCCCCTCTGCCCCCCCACTAGCTACGCCTCTGCCTAGGCCCGAACACGTTCCTCCAGTCAGGGTCCTCTTCTGCTCCTCCTGGCATGGCACATAAAATGTCCAATAATCCAGACAGCAATACTCCCTTGTCAGGGCTGTCTCTAGATGAGCCTGGGGCAATACTCTCTCCTCCTAGGGGCTGTATGGATAGCCGCTGGGCTCCAGTCCAGATGGTGGCTTACAGGAAATCCTCTGCTCACTGTTACTGCTCTGGAACTACACACTGAACTGAACTCAGGCCTCAACCGACACCCTGAAGACCTAGGTCTCCTACAACCCGCCAAGTGGCCTGTGATTGGCCAGGAAACAGTAAACAGTATATATACATGACGTAGAACAGAGAACATAAAGGACGGGACATACCAACACAACCCAGAGGCACAAAAGACTATAAAAGCAGTAGCACTCTGGGATCAAGCAACCCCAGTATGTCTGTAACACAAGGATTATGGGAGATGTCTGTAGACCCCACACTATTATGTGGGATCTGTAGATAATACACTATTATGGGGGATCTGTAGATGACACTGTTATGGGGATCTGTAGATGACACTGTTATGGGGGATCTGTAGATGACACACTATTATGGGGGATCTGTAGATAATACACTGTTTTCGGGATCTGTAGATGACACTGTTACGGGGGATCTGTAGATGACACAGTTATGGGGGATCTGTAGATGACGCTGTTATGGGGATCTGTAGATGACACTGTTACGGGGGATCTGTAGATGACACTGTTATGGGGGATCTGTAGATGACACACTATTATGGGGGATCTGTAGATAATACACTGTTTTCGGGATCTGTAGATGACACTGTTACGGGGGATCTGTAGATGACACTATTATGGGGGATCTGTAGATGACACTGTTATGGGGGATCTGTAGATGACACACTATTATGGAGGATCTGTAGATAATACACTGTTTTCGGGATCTGTAGATGACACTGTTACGGGGGATCTGTAGATGACACTGTTATGGGGGATCTGTAGATGACACACTATTATGGGGGATCTGTAGATAATACACTGTTTTCGGGATCTGTAGATGACACTGTTACGGGGGATCTGTAGATGACACTATTATGGGGGATCTGTAGATGACACTGTTATGGGGGATCTGTAGATGACACACTATTATGGAGGATCTGTAGATAATACACTGTTTTCGGGATCTGTAGATGACACTGTTACGGGGGATCTGTAGATGACACTGTTATGGGGGATCTGTAGATGACACTGTTATGTGGAATCTGTAGATAATACAATGTTATGGGGATCTGTAGATGACACATTGTTATGGGGGATCTGCAGATAATACAATGTTATGAGGATCTGTAGATGACACTGTTATGAGGATCTGTAGATGACACTGTTATGGGGGATCTGTAGATGACCTACTGTATCTACTGTACCTACCTAACTCAGCCCCAGCCCCCCCCCCCCCAATCATACTTACCTGTCTTCTGTGTCCTGGAGTTCATTTTCTTCAGTCCCGCCGGCATCTTCTTCTGTGGACTTCCTGCGCATGCGTGGTATACGCTCTCCGCTGCTGCCGGTGACTGTACAATAGAGCTCTATTGCGCAGGTGCCGGCAGAATTGGGGGGAAGTGACGCTTCATGCCAGAAGACTGAAGATGGGTAAGTATGATGGGGACGGGGGGAATATTGGTGATGCTTAGTTTCTGGAAATCCGGAAACGGAACGCCACAGGATCATCAGAAAATGTGCTTGGGGCGTGTCACGTGACTGCCCCAAGTATATAGGTAAATATACATTTTTTTAATGAAGTCAATTAGAAGTTAGGCGGGGGGAGGGGGGTTTAGTTTAGGGTTTGATTTTCAATTTCTGCCGGACAATCCCTTTAATATCACCTGCGATCCATCAGCTATTTTGGACAGTGGATATTTTGGGCTCACATCCTCCTGACATCCCATAATATATTTTTTTGGGGGGAGGGGGGTTACATATCTCAATGCTCATCTTGAAGACTCCTTTTAATAATTCTCATTTCTGATACGACTTCTCGATGACGCCTCAGCCTTATATTTAAAACATATAACCTACTTTCCTCAAATATAACATTTGTCTCCTAACATTTGGATAGATCGCGCTCTCGGGCCCGGCAGTCCTGACTACGCGCTGACTGATTGCTTCTCACCACTAATTAGGTTTGGGTTCATTCCAAATATGCAAATTAGATGGTAACCTGCAAAATGGAGCCGTTTGGTGGAGCAGGGTGTAAAATAAAGCTGGAACGTCTGGACAGAAGTACAGAGCGGACATCACCTGATATTCCACCAGTCCTGGATAAAAGGTAAGGTTGGCTTTATCTACAGTCATAGCACTTAAAGGGGCTGTCCATACAATTGATCATCAATATCAGATCAGTGGGAGAGGCTGACTCTGACAACACCAGTGCATGTTTGAACAGACAGCTATGCAGTGAATAAGAGCAGCACTGTAGTACCACTCATGGCCACTACCCAGCAGTAGCAGTAACTGTGCTGTTGCAGTGCCTGTTCCAGAGTGCAGCTGATCGGCGGTGGTGCCAGGAGTCGGACCCCTTCAAATCTGATATTAGCAAACTATCCAAAAAATGCACCATCAATATTAATGCCCTGGAAAACCCCCTTCAAACACAATTAGGCTCTCTACTGTCAGGTGGGCGGTCCCTGTCTGCAAACTCCTGCCTGATTCCGCCCTTCTAACAGTATAGGATATAATTCTGCTGAAGCTAAGAGCACTGATTGCTCGGTACAGGTAGAGGCTAGAGAAAAAATCCAAACTGCGCCAGTATCGGAGAAGTGGCGCCTATTGTAGGATGCAAAGAGTCGGAGTCATGGAGATGGTGAAAGGTCCTCCTTAAAGGAAGTCTCCATGAAGTTCCATGTCAAAACCCGCTTAGTCGCTTTAAGAATACAAACTTCCTTCTTTAAAACCTTAAGAACAGACCTATTTGGCATGAAAAGAGCGATATGCTGGTTCTGGTGACACTAACCTATCTATCTGCAGGGCTGGGGTGATATGCTGGGTCTGGTGACACTAACCTATCTATCTGCAGGACTGGGGTGATATGCTGGTTCTGGTGACACTAACCTATCTATCTGCAGGGCTGGGGTGATATGCTGGTTCTGGTGACACTAACCTATCTATCTGCAGGGCTGGGGTGATATGCTGGTTCTGGTGACCATAACCTATCTATCTGCAGGTCTGGGGTGATATGCTGGTTCTGGTGACACTAACCTATCTATCTGCAGGTCTGGGGTGATATGCTGGTTCTGGTGACAGTAACCTATCTATCTGCAGGGCTGGGGGATATGCTGATACTGGTGACAGTAACCTATCTATCTGCAGGGCTGGGGTGATATGCTAGTTCTGGTAACACTAACCTATCTATCTGCGGGGCGGGGGGGGGGGGGGGGGGGGGGGGGCGGAAACCAACGGGGGGGGGGGGGGGGGGGGGGGGGGGGGGGGGGCCCAACCCAAATAATGGGGGGGGGGGGGGGGGGGGGGGGGGGGGGGGGGCCAAAACCCTATCTGGGGGGGGGGGGGGGGGGGGGGGGGGGGGGGGGGCCCCAAACCAATTATTGGGGGGGGGGGGGGGGGGGGGGGGGGGGGGGGGGCCCCCCCCAAAAAAAAACTTTTGGGGGGGGGGGGGGCCCCGTTTTTTTTGTTTTTGGGGGGGGGGGGGTTTTGGTGTGGTGGTAAAAAAAATGACTGGGCATTGCTGATAACGGGGTCCCCCTAAGAACCCCCCACCACCTTTGATACCCAAACTGCTGGGCCTAAATGCCTTCCCCCTCTTTTCCAGCCTCGACCCCTGCCCCCCAGCTCTCAAACCCCCCACCCCCTTAGAAATAAACCAAGACCAAAGGGTTGGATTAAATCGGCCACAGCAGCCGTATTTATTAACAAACCACAAATAAATAACAACAAGTCTAACTTATTATAATTTGCATAACTTAAAATAATTTAACAATAAACGCTTAACCTGGGTAAGAGTCCTTGGAGCTACAAAAAACTATCAATCCCCCGGCCTGGCGCTAACATAACCACACCATAAATTTACCACCAGCCGCGACCACCGGCTCGGCGGCACCATGAATAAAGACGAACTCCTTCTTCCATGTACCAGCTCCCAGGGCCAATTTACCCTGTAACCGTTCACCGTGCGCCAGGCCATCCACCAAAATGTGCAATTACCACCAAATGTATAGGTGGAGCCTACCTTTGACTCCACCCTTTTAGCCAATTGACCACCAACTCCAAGGACCCCACCCGCCAAGGCCACCGTGACACCACCTGCAAAAAGATAAACAAGTTAAAATAGCCCAAGAAAGAGAAAAAAACGGGAGGGAGGGAGGGACCGCTCGTTAGCATGCCGCGCAGCTCCGGAATGGCCGCTTCCCGGGCTGCGCGGCATAGTCAATTCGAACGGGGTTAAGCCCCGCCCCCAATTCTTCGCGCCCTAGCGCGTTATTGGTCCCCCTACAGCCCGCCCCCAGTCAAGATCCCTGCGCTTTACTGCGCAGCGCTCCGGTCTCCCCTGACTGGGCATTGCTGATAACGGGGTCCCCCTAAGAACCCCCCCACCACCTTTGATACCCAAACTGCTGGGCCTAAATGCCTTCCCCCTCTTTTCCAGCCTCGACCCCTGCCCCCCAGCTCTCAAACCCCCCACCCCCTTAGAAATAAACCAAGACCAAAGGGTTGGATTAAATCGGCCACAGCAGCCGTATTTATTAACAAACAACAAATAAATAACAACAAGTATAACTTATTATAATTTGCATAACTTAAAATAATTTAACAATAAACGCTTAACCTGGGTAAGAGTCCTTGGAGCTACAAAAAACTATCAATCCCCCGGCCTGGCGCTAACATAACCACACCATAAATTTACCACCAGCCGCGACCACCGGCTCGGCGGCACCATGAATAAAGACGAACTCCTTCTTCCATGTACCAGCTCCCAGGGCCAATTTACCCTGTAACCGTTCACCGTGCGCCAGGCCATCCACCAAAATGTGCAATTACCACCAAATGTATAGGTGGAGCCTACCTTTGACTCCACCCTTTTAGCCAATTGACCACCAACTCCAAGGACCCCACCCGCCACTGCGAGCACGCCTTAATCCCTTAAGCGTGAGAGACCCGCCACACTTCCAGGGCCCTCTCAACACCCTCCTGGATACCTAGTGTCCACAAATCTATACCCACCGCATTCAGATGGACCCCGTCCCGCAACCAAAACTCCCCCTCCCCAGACTCCAACTCCTTGTGCCGCACGCACACACCGCCGTTCCTGGACAAAAACCCCGCAACAGCCCGGTTAACCTTAATCCTGGCCTTGTTGAGCCTTTCAACAGACCTAGCCTCCCGCCATGTTTTTCTCGGTACAATATCGGACCACACGGTAACAATCCCCGGAAACATGGACCACAACCTCAACAGGTCATACTTTATGTCCCTCACTAAATCGCGAAAGGGACGAACCCCCAGGTCATTGCCACCAGCATGTATCACGATAATGTCCGGAGACCGATCCAACCTCGTGCACCTGTGGATTTCGGGCATGACCCGACTCCACACCATACCTCGGACTCCAATCCAACGTACAACGACCGCAGCCCTGTCGAACCCCAGCTGCCGACCATTCCGCCGCACGCCGGCCCTCTCCGCGCCCCAGAACACAAAAGAATGGCCGAAGATCCAGACTAACCGAGCAGAAGGGCCTACGAAAGAAGAAATAAAGTAGGGGGAGGGCGGAGAAAATACCCAACAACACAATGATTCACATTTGGGCAAGGTGTGGACGTATGTATGATCTATACCTCTGCGATTCCCACCTACCGATACGTCGGACCACCTCCGAGCTCAACCCCCAACTAGCTGCTTCTGTCGCTGCGCCAATGCGAAAAGAGTGTGGAGCATATCGAGAGGCGTCAAGGCCCAGCGAGTCCAAACAACCCCTAAAAACAGCCGAGAACTGATAACGGGAAAGGAACGAACCATCCTCATGACGCAGGAGGGGACCGCCCGCAGAAGCTGGAACCAACCCCCGAAAAACAAGCAAACAACGCACCGGGCACATATCTGACCCTACAACCGCACCCAGGCGCAGATACTTCCCTGCCCCCACCTGATCCGTCTTAGACCTGCGAACCCTGACCACTAGGACCCCTTCCTCCATGTACACATCATCCACCTGTAAACCACCCGGCCGCTTAGTCGACACGGACACCAACTCACCCACCCTGAGAGCCCCGAAAAAGGCTAGAGAAAAAGCCAGGTGAAACAAAACGCATTCATAGTGCGAAGAACAAAAACGGCCCAGTTCCAACCCCAAACGCTCCAAAAGCTGAAATGTAACCGGGCGCCGTGTGTCACTACTTCCCCTGCCCCTGCGGAACCCCTTAAGCGCACGTTGAACCAAGAAATGTTTGGTAAAGTCCGCCAAACCCCTCAACTTGAAACCAAATGCCAACGCCGCTACCGCACCATTAACTTTCGCCACGGACCATCCATCTGAAGACCAACGGCTTAACAAGAACAATAAAGCCCCAACCCTATCCTCATCAGTATGTACCTGACCTAAATCTCCCACCCAATCCTCCCAAAGCTGCCAAGCCCTTGAATACTTATCCCAGGTGCCGGGGGCCAACGATGCCTGAATCAATGTCCCTGCTTTTCGCAAACCAAGTCCCATAATTCTGGAGGACATGGAATCCCTTCCACTTCCGCCCCCGGAGCCAGGGCACGAAACCGCTCCCACTGGAAACGAGACAAAGAATCAGCAACGTCATTTTTAACCCCCGGAACATGCACTGCCACCACCCATGCATTCAGGCACAAGCAACGCAATACTAAACGCTGAAGCAACTTGATAACTGGAGGAGAAGACGCAGTCACATTATTAATGGCCGACACAACTGACATGTTATCACAATGAAACCTAACTTTTTTATCCTGGAACGCCCCACCCCATATGGACACCGCGACTAAAATCGGGAATAACTCAAGTACAGTCAAATTCCGCGTCAGACCTTGTTCACGCCACGACGCAGGCCAAGGAGCGGCGCACCACTGCCCCCTGTAATAGGCCCCAAAACCGTGGCCCCCTGCCGCATCCGTAAAGAGGTCACAATCGAACACATCGATCACTGCTGACTGGACCAGTGATCTACCATTGAACTGGTCTAAAAAAGTGTCCCATACTGCCAGGTCCTCCCGATGTATCACCCCCAGCCGAATAAAGTGTCGTGGATTTGACACCCCTTTCATGGCCCCTGCCAGCCGGCGACAAAAAATCCTACCCATGGGGATAATGCGGCAGGCAAAATTTAAACTGCCTAACAATGACTGGAGGTCGCGCAACGTAATTTTCCGCATGTGACGAGCACGCCTCACCCTCTCTCTAAGATCAACCAGCTTGTCACCAGGCAACCGGAACTCCATTGCCACAGTGTCAAGCTCTATGCCCAAGAAACTCAATCTAGTGCACGGACCCTCAGTCATTTCCGGTGACAACGGTACCCCAAACTTACTGGCGACCCACCGCGCGGTTGCCAGCAAAACCGCGCATACATCGGAGCCCGCCGGACCTATACAGAGGAAATCATCGAGGTAGTGTATCACTGACTCAACCCCCGCCACATCCCGAATTACCGACTCTAAAAAGGTGCTGAACGCCTCAAAGTATGCGCACGATATTGAGCAACCCATAGGGAGGCAACGATCCACGTAATACCCGCCGTCCCAGTAGCAGCCCAGTAACCTAACGCTGTCAGGGTGTACCGGCAGTAACCTGAACGCCGCCTCCACATCCGTCTTAGCTAAGAGGGCCCCTGGACCGCAACGCCGTACCCAATGCACAGCTGCATCAAACGAGGTATATACTACCGAACAAAGCTCGGGTGCAATACCATCGTTGACCGACGCTCCTTTGGGATAAGACAAATGATGTATGAGCCGAAACTGATTCGGCTCCTTCTTCGGCACCACCCCCAAAGGAGATACAATTAAACCTTCCAAAGGGGGTGATGCGAAGGGGCCCGCCATGCGCCCCAAGGCCACCTCCTTCCTCAGTTTTTTGGACACCACCCCCGAGTGTTCCGCTGCCGACCTCAAGTTAGTTATACAAAAGGGGACTGTGTGCGTCGGCAGGGGAATCCTAAAACCCTCCCTAAAACCTTCTACCAGAAACTTTGCACTCTCCCTGTTAACATAACTATTTAGGTACGGAAGCATGGCTTCCAGCTTCACCGGCGTCTGCCCCTTGTCCACTATTAGGCAAGGCCTTGGTCCTTTGTTTGCGCAAGCAACGTGCCGCACCATGGGACACCCCTCCGCAGAATGAACAGGCATGTTTGAATCTACAGTTGAAGCCGAATTTACATTGGGCTTCATTGAACTGCCAACACAGCCCGTAACGTTGCTGGGCCTGTGCACCTGCCCCCCCGAGCCGTAACTGAGACCACCATGGCCGGTTCCACCGGCCGCCCCAGGAAAGGGCTGGCCAAAGCGAGCTGGCGCCATAACCCGAAGCCACAAACCTATATCTTTCTGGTCCCACCGTATGCTGGGCCGAACCGCCTTACGCTGACGGAACTGCTCATCATACCGCAGCCATGTCTGACCCCCATACACCCGATACGCCTCACCTATAGAGTCCTGATAGCAAAAAAGCCCCGAACAGTTGTCAGGAGCCTTTTCACCAATGACACTCGCTAAAATGGCAAAGGCCTGAAGCCAATTAGCAAAAGTCTGTGGAATCAGGCGCCACCTACGTTTTTCTTCCTCCTCTTTTTTGCTATCCTCCTTCTTACTCTTGTCTAAGTTAAATTTAGCTAAAGGGAGCAAGGAAAAGATTTCGACGTACTCGTCCTTCCAAATCTTCTCCCTCACTTCCTTTTTTAAATGCGCCCCTAGAGGACCCTCAAAACACACATAAACCTCCCCCCGAGCCCTGTCGTCTAGCCTCACCGAATCAACCTTCTCTTTATCTGTCTGGACAGACACTGTGACACCCGCCGGAGCCCCTACCACCGGCGCACTCTGTGACGCTACTGACTGAACCGCAGGAGGGACCCACGCCGCCACCGGGGAACCGCTAACACTCTGTTCGCAGCGCGACAGTAGCTCCCTCACGCTACCCAATAGCTCCCTAATCCCCTCAGAAGCTACACCACCACCCACTGGGGACTCCGGCCTATCTATCCCTAACCCCTGGGACATTAGAATAGGAGGAAACGGACACGACAATGAATGGTACTCACCAGACTGCGTAGGTGCTGTGGGCCCACCAGTCGCCGGTCCTGCATCCTGCTGACCTGGGTCGCTGTACAGGAGGACGCTGGCGCCTGTTGATTGTTGAGAACCATCCCGCTGACAGCTGCAGCACGACCGACATCCCTGGGAAGGTTGACCTGCACCCGCGTATGCACTTGAAACCACTGGATGCACCTCGGACCGGGGCTGTGGTGCCGTGAAGGAGGGGCCAGCGCCGTGCTGCTCGTCGTTCAGAATTTCCCGCTGCTGTACCGAGGGCACTTGGAAAGCCGGAACCGACGGGACTTGAAGACACAGTCCCCCTCCCGCTGGAGCATCACAGGAGGGGACCGCCGCACCACGTGCTGTAGCCATATGGAGACTGGATGTGGAGGTCCCCCCCACTGAGGCCAGTGGCAGGGATCTCCACCTCCGCAGGGGCCAGGCGACTGGCAGGATTCCTCCCAGACCGGGACCTCCGCGCCTGAGCAGTGGAGCGGGGTGCCCGGCCTGGAGGGGCCCGAGAGGGACTCCTATGTCGCCGGGCCCTAGGGGGCTCATCAGGGCTCAAACGTGCCGGCGGGCGAGTCCTGCGCGGCCGCCGCCGCTCAGACGCCCTCCGGGGGTAGTGAAGGGTTAATGGGGGGGGGGGCGGCAGGCTGCATAATGTCAGCCAGCCGCTCCTGCAGCCAGGCCTCACCATGGACGCCGGCAGCAGCTCTGATCTGCTCCAGGATGGTATCGAGGGATGCCATTACAGTGAAAAGGTGGGGGGGGAGGGAGCTGACCGCTCGTTAGCATGCCGCGCAGCTCCGGAATGGCCGCTTCCCGGGCTGCGCGGCATAGTCAATTCGAACGGGGTTAAGCCCCGCCCCCAATTCTTCGCGCCCTAGCGCGTTATTGGTCCCCCTACAGCCCGCCCCCAGTCAAGATCCCTGCGCTTTACTGCGCAGCGCTCCGGTCTCCCCTTACTGGCAGTCATTGCTCCATTTCCTGGGTTTCCTACAGTTTCGGGGGTGGGGAAAAAAAGTGGAGGAAGAAAAAAATTTTTTTTTTAAAAAAAAGATTTTTTAAAAAAAAAAGAAAAAAAAAACCTTACATCTCACGCACAAGCCAGTGATGGGCCCAGAGATTTATGGGGCTCACCGATTCCTGTGCAGTCAGTGCAAAATTGTTCAGGACCACAATTTTCTAGCAGGCTCTACAACACAGACACACATTAAAACCCCTCAGTATTCTTAAACAGTATGTGGCGGTATTATCTAAAAACTGGATTGTGATATTACATGTGACGTTAAGTTCACACCTGCACTCGGGTTTCTGTTTTTCGGGTCCACTTGAGGACTCATAATATGGAAACCCAATCTTCTTAAAAGTGGTTACCCACAAAAATCCACAGACCCTATAGACTATAATGAGGTCCACCGGGTTTCCACCCAAAGCGGAATGGGGGACGGAATCCCCAAACAGAAAGCAAGCGCTGGTGTGAACCCAGCCTGAACCATGTGACGGTGTTATGTTAGCTTTTGATTATTCTCTATTATTTAGTAACTATAGGTTGGTATTAATGTGGGTTGTGTACGTGCTTGTTCACACACAGGGGAAAAATAAATGCGCTTTTTATGGTCGATAGAGATGCAGATTTCACCCTATATATTATGTGTGGATGAGGCTTGAAAACCCCATTCAGATATATTATTCTGTAATCTAGTACAGATTTGAGGTGCAGGAGCTGCACTGCACATGCTCAGCATTGCCGCCTAAGGCAACAAGTATTACCTTGACACTATATGGCGGTATTACTATGTAGGAAGAATTATAATCCAAAATGGCAAGTGCAGAGGCCTTCATTTACTGGTTGTCTAGAGCCTTACCTATGGCTTCATGCTATAGGGACTCCCTGTATACAACCCCTATACCAAACACCCTAAAGAACTACTAACCCCCTAGACAATTAACTCAAACCAGAGTGCCCCCTAATACAAACCTAGACCCCACTTTAATACAGACCTCAAACCAAGCTTCTTCAAGGGACTATGAGAAACTATGGGCAGTTATCACTAGGGGGAGCTGAGGAGCTTTCTGCATACTGTTATACATTGAGCTCTATGATAAGACAGTATGCACTAATCTCCCCCTAGTGGTGGCTGCAGGCAGCACATTATCTTAAATCTATGCAGGGGATTTGGAACTCTGTATAAGAAAAACAGAACCGTGACCTTCATAATGATATATTAAAAAAAAAAAATAATCAAAAATTTACAGTAAAAAAAATGTCACAGGGTTACAAGGTGGAGATGTACTTTAAGGTAATCCTGTATATGTATTAGAACAGATCCATACAGATGTGTGTTTTCAGCTCTGCTACATCTCCATATTAAGCTTATATAGCTTCAGTCCTATAGGATTCCATCTGGAAATTACTGAATAATCTGCACGCCAACAGGAACAAACTCGGCTCTGCTGCATCAGTCCAGTGCCCAACCCCCTCAATGTTTCATTAGACTCGCCTAATGCTTGGAGAATAACTTTGGGGAGTCAATGAGATCCCGTCTCATAGGAGGAGCCGGCGCAGCCACATTTGTAAAAGTTTGGAGCCAGATTATTGGAGTGAATTATGACACCAGAGTTGGGACTTGCACGAGTCTCAAAAATAATAAATGCTGAATTAGTTCCAATAAAAGATCTCGGGAGATGAAGCGCGGCTCGGGTACGACTTCAGTCTGGATGGGGTCCAGCATATAAATACTTATTTACACTTGATTTGCATCTTCTAATTTCATTTGCAGAGGATAATTGTATTGTGCCGCTCTGTTATCTTAGATTGCTAAAAGGTACGTTACTCTGTTACCATGACAAGGAGACGGCAGCTTCATCTGCAGCCACCGCCGCCGCTGCCTCCGCTGTCAGCGCTCCATCATATCCTAATGGCCTGTTTATATTGCACATTTATTTATGGAGCGTATTTAAAGTATTACTGATATTTATCATTACTGATGTGATCGTGCCCGAGCCCCAAGACATCTATGTCATTCTGCTACAGGCAGTGCAACAATGGTATAAAGGAGAACTCCAGGTAAAACTGATACAATGTATTATATCTAGTGTAGGGACTGAAGAAGTGGAGCATGTCACCAGTAAGAGGCCACTTCTTTAATGCTCTACCTCCTCCGGTCCAGCTCTAGGCCCATCACTTTTGTCTGAAATGTTCCTTTATAGGGGACCTGTCACCAACTCCAACTCTTTGCATTCTTGAGGAGCCACCACTCCACTGATTATTGCACAGTTGGAATTTTTTCTCTAGCTCCCACAGTTCCTGAGCAATCATGGCTGTTAGTTTCAGCACACTTAGACTCTCTGCTGTTAGGTGGGCGGTGCCTGTCTCTAATATTCCAGTCCAGGACCGCCCACCTGATAGCAGAGAACCTAAGTGTGCGAAAATTAACAAATATGATTGCTTGGGAATGGTGGGGGCTAGAGAAAAATTCCAACTGTGCTGAAATCAGTAAGACAGCTCCTATTGAAAAATCTAAAGAGTTGGAGTTGGTGAAAGATCCCCTTTAAGTCAGGACTGCCAACAGGACTGAACTAGTAATACAGGAGGAACATCTAGGAATCTCCAGCTACAAGGGGTGACTGGCATAACAGGAGTGTGACCAACATATTTTGTGCCCACATAACAAAAGTGGGAATGACACACCCCAAAAGGGGCTGGTCTTTGAAAAAAAGGACAGTTAAAAATTTCCACAGAGCTATGACTTCAGGATGCCAGCCTATAAAACTTGGCAAGTATGTTAATACTGCCACATGGGCCCGGTCACAAGTGTAATAAATAGAGGCCCATTCAACTGCTGCCAGTCAAAGGAACGGACCCATAACATGACTGAGAAAGTTTCTTTAACCTAAGTAAAACTGTATGAGATCAAGAAACAGTCAGTGCCGATATCATCTCCTACTGGTTCCTCCTGCTCACTTCTCATCCCCAGATGTGTCTATATCTATGTGAGAAGCTTTCTTTGTAGCACACCACAGCAGAAATCCTGAATCCCTGCCAATGTCTCTTCCCTTCTCTCACATATCCCTGCTATCTTCTATGCCCATATAGCTCCTGTCCTCTTCTGTGTTCCATGCCCGTAACAGACCCCTTTCTACCTTCTGTTGCCCCTTTTCTCCACAGACCTTCTGCCACCTTTTCCCTTCGCTCATAGCCCGCTGACTCCTTCTGCCGCGCTTCACTCTGTTTTCTCTTCATGTATCCCCTCTAATAAAGCCCCCGTCACCTTCTGTATTACATGTTCCTTTCCCCCTTTCTCCTGGCATCTTCAGATCCACTGACCCCCAAACCCTATGCCATCTTCTTCCTGCCACCTCCCTCAGAAATAACTTCTTCTTTCCTTCCCCCTCTGCCTTCCACCCCTAAGGAGCAGTCCAGCTCCTCCCACTCTGTGAATAAGATGGGTCCAGGGCTGAGACATCTTGAAAGTTTAGGATTTTGTTGGTGTCCCTGCTTTAAGTGGCCTCAGGTACCAGGGTGTGACTTGTACCCTTGCATTTCTGGGAGGAAAACCTGAGGGCATGTGGAAAGCGCAGCCTGGCACAGACAGCAAGGACTGTATCCAAAAATAGTATATACGCCCCACCAGTGACCACCATGTTTCTACTATAATAAACCAGTAATCATCGACCCATTAATTCATTATCTCACCCCTTTATATAGACAGTAGGGAGCCCATTACTTAATGGGTACCAGTGTAGTAGCCTAAATTGTACATATGATACAGTAAGTCTGCCTTGACACCAAAAAATAAGCATATAAGATGTTATCATATAAGATGGGCCAATGGGGCACACTATTCTATGGCGGGAGTGTAACATGCAGGTGACGGACACAGAATTGAGAACCTGGTTGGAGTTTCAGATTTCTTTACTGTGAATTTGAAAATGTAGAAGAATTTGGAAACAAAGTGGAAACAGAAAGGATCCTCTGATAATGAGATCGGTTGTCGTCCTCCTTCAGATGTCAGACCAGTGCAAGGGAAGTCTCCTTCACCTCCCTTACCCTTATGTGGGGTTTGTTCAGGTGCCATTTGGATTTCTTTCCTATCGCAGACTCTGTGGTCTAGTTTCCTAGGACAGAGATGCTGTCATACTCTGCTCCGCTTTGGGATATTCCTCTGAGCTCCTCTGTGATCCTGTGTTTGCCCCTCTCTCCATCTACTTTTTGGGTCTGCTGGTGTCTCTGGTGCTTAGCGGTAGGAACATCGCCCTCTAGTGTGTTGGGGGTCTGCTCTCCACATTACAGGAGTATGGGGTACATATTGTAGTCTGTAATTTCTGCAATTTCTGTCAAATTCAGTGATATCAGATCATACACTGGACTGAAAACATAAACTAAGATGACGTATCTAATATTCATGTAATGAGGACAAATGCACAAAAAAATCACAGGACACAAAAGTGAGAACTTTTTGTATTTTAAAGGTGTTAAACACAAAATTGTGAAAAACCTGAAGAGTTCTAATACATGACCCAAAAACTGAATAAATAGTCCAAAATTAAGGGAGAAGTAAAAATCTAACAATGTTAAATTAGCACATAGCAAAAGTGTGAAAGTTATGCTGGTTATTAAGCTTGGGTATTAAGGGGTTAAAGAGGATCTGTTGCAGGGATATATCTAGGGGGCTGGTGGGGCATGTGCTAAGGGGGCTATATGTCATCTCAGACTACAGACTACTGGTAATTTCAGACTATTTCACAGTCACCTTCTAAGGTCTGTGCTCCCATTATGGCAGTAAATACACTAATGATCCTTGCTGCAGCCTCATCACTGGATGCCAAGTACAGCACCGTACATTGTATAGTGGTTGTGTTTGATAGTGCCTCTCAGCCCTACTCACTTGAATGGGACTGAGCTGCAAGTAGGCCACATGGCGAATGAAGGTGACACCAATGGCCTAGGAGGCTGAAGCTGGTTAGTGGGGATCAAGGTTATAAGACCCGCAGCAATCAGACATTGATGGCCTATCATAAGGATAAATCTACAATATGCAAGTCCTGGAAAATTCCTCTAATAAAGTAGGTTACAAAGGGGTATTTCTTAAGGAAATTTCTCCACCCTGCAACTTTTTATGTGGCAACATCCCAAATATGGAGAACATACAGTATTATGTACAAATAACATGAAAATAATTTAAAACTGTAACCAAACCATAACCAAAACCCCCCATAACCAAATCATAACCAACCATAACCAAACCATAACCCACAGTAAACCAAACCATAACCAACCATAACCAAACCATAACCATAACCCACCATAACCAAACCATAACCATATCCCACCGTAACCAAACCATAACCATAACCCACCGTAACTAAACCATAACCGTAACCAACCATAACCCACCGTAAACAAAACCATAACCATAACCAAACATAACCAAAGCATAACCATAACCCACTTTAACCAAACCATAACCATAACCCAACGTAACTAAATCATAACCAAACTATAACCACCGTAGTCAAACCATAACCCAACGTAACCAAACCATAACCAACCATAACCAAACCATAACCCACCGTAACCAAACCATAACCATAACCCAACGTAACCAAACCATAACCAACCATAACCAATCCATAACCCACCGTAATCAAACCATAACTAAGCATAAACAAACCATAACCATAACCCACTGTAACCAAACCATAACCCACCATAACCAAACCATTACCATAATCCAATGTAACCAAATCATAACCCACCCAAACCATTACCATAACCCAATGTAACCAAACCATAACCCACCGTAACCAAACCATAACCAACCATAACCATAAGCCACCGTAACCAAACCATAACCAGCCATAAACAAACCATAACCATATCCCACCGTAACCAAACCATAACCCACCCAACCCATTACCATAACCCAATGTAACCAAACCATAACCAACCATAACCAAACCATTATCGTAACCCACCGTAACCAAGCCATAACCCTAGCCCCTGAACACCCAAAACTGTACGTGTAGACATTATATAACAAAAAGACCAAAATAAATGGAGAAATTTCTAATTCTAACACTTTATTTTGCCGAGAATTTTCAAGTTTCCAGAATGTAAATAAGTACGAAAAAAAACCTTTTTTTTCTACAATTTACAACTTAAAATAATTATTACTGTATAAATATATAAAACAAAAGAAAAACAAAAATTCCTTGGCAACCAATCAAATAGGGAAAAAGTGCACAAAATCTCCAAAAAGTGTCTGGTCAATAAGGGCCAGCACCCTCTGGTCGTTAAGGGGTTAAGTGCGGCGGGGTGTTGTGTACTGTATATTTGCAGCTGTTCCACAGTACACAGAGCTGATTTTAGGAGTGCGGAGGAGATGTGAAAAGCAGCGAGTAGGTAAAATGTCCTGCGTCTGGTTAAAAGGGTCAAATGAGATTCACAGCAGAACAAAAACCGGGGACATGGAGAGCAGATGAAAGAAAGTGATGACACGATTAAACAACAAAATGATATCAAAGCAAAACAGATCTGGCTGCTGCTCAGTCACACGACTCCGGAAAAAAAGGAACAAACTCCTCTAAACCTAGTGTTATCCCCCCTCTCCCCATCCCCCACCCCTCTGCTGTGCCCGACAGGCTGAAAGAGGTATTATCCTGGCAACGCCTCCCCCTCTCGGCATGGATTTACTGGATATATGCTGAACATTATCCTTTTCACTTTGTGTCTGTACATAAAATCCCACCCATTGAGCTGCAGAGCAGATGGATTGCCGAGGTCAGCACAGGTACGACATGGCACTCAATCTTCTGATGGGATATGGCACACAATATTCACCGCCGACCATGAGGACCAGTGTACGTCTTACTATCCAGAATCTCACAGCAAAGTCGCACTGACTAGTCTTATGTAGATGTGTATAGCTACATTTCTTTACTCCGTCATCCCTTAGGCTAGGGCTAGATGGCCACTTTAGTCACATGACATGAAGATCACAACGACACATTGTGACATCTAAAGTAACGATTATGAACGTGGTTGCTTTGTGACACATGACATAACGCATCTGCATTGTGACCTTGCAAAATAAACAGACCTGCTGGATTTTTGGGTAGCAAGTTGCATGTGACGTTTCTAGCATAGACCTATATGTAAATGCGATGGCAACTGAGTTATAACATCTGATCCAGTGAACATTACAAATCCTAAATCATATATGGGTCAAATCACAAAATTATAATGTACTACATTGTGTAAATTTTTTGTTTGTGTGACTCGTAGCTCCATTCTGTCATGTACAGATTCCTATTAGATGCTGCCACAAGCAGGACCTAATAGGAATCTAGTAAAATGTATAATATATTGCAATACAGACAATCGAGTTACCCCAGCCCACTAGTGGGACTGTAAAAGGTGTAAAAATAAAGTTTAAAGTGTGCTTTAAAATGGGAAAAAATAGACAAATAATTAATAAAAGTAAAATAAGCCTTTCCCTTTAAATAGTATAAATATTAAATAAATAATTATAATATAATAATATAAATAATAAATAAATAACAAATAATATTAAAAATAATTGGTATTGCTTTGTGTGTAAAAGTCTGAACTAAAATATAGAGGGTGAATTTTCAAAGACAGAAATCTGACATAGGAGTACAATAAATCTCTGTGTTATTGATCCCATACATTGAACAGCATTAAAAAAAATGCAATGCAAGAATTGTTGTTTTTTTTGGTGATCTTGTCTTTCCCAAAAAGGAATGAAAAATTATCAAAAAGTTGGACAGTATCTGCCAGAAAATTATATTGATAGAATTTACTGCTAAAAAAACCCCACAAAAAACAAGCCCTCTTATGTCTCCATAAAAAAAAAAAAAAAGTTGTGGGTGTCAGATTATGAAACCCCCAAGCAAATTTCACAAACATGTTTTTTTTTATTTAGTAAAAAATTGTAAAACATAAGAAATCTTGCATAAATAAATCAACTTAATCATAATAACCCAATTTTTAAGGGAGAGGGAACATCACCAAAATGTAAAAACAAGCAGCCATAGCCTTACCCTTGGACATTCCTTGGTTAAAAATTAACAGACATAAGTTATTTTTCAACCGCACTATGTAACTATGATTGAATTGCTGTTTTTTGTCATACAGTCTCCAAGGAACATTAATAAAAGCTATAAAAAAATTATTTGTACTCCAAAATAGTGACAAAAAAAATAAAATTTTCATGCAAAAAACAATTAAATTAGATTTATAAGGAGGTATTTACATTGCAAGCACTAAATGTGCATCTGAAAAATTAAGTCCATCCTTGATTCTTCCACAAGGCAAGTAACAGCCGGATGTTGTTACTCAATGCCCTTGTTTAAATGATCATCAACAAATAAAATCACCTCTATAAAAGCAGGAGTTTTGGCAGTTTGCTCGTCTGGAGAATTCAGGCATGTGTTAACACAATATCAAAGAGGAAAGACATCAGCAATGATCTTAGTGAAGCAATTATTTCTGCTATCATTCTGGGAAGGGTAATACGGACATTTCCAAACTATGTCCATCATTCAATTGAGATTGTTCTCAGGAATGAATGTCAAGGTCAGAATATGCAATTCTCAGAGAAATTATAAAAAAAAACAAGCTCGTATATCTCAGACTCTACAAGCCTCAGTTAGTATGCTAAATGTTCAAGTTCATGACAATACAAGTAGAGAAAGACAGAACAAGTATGACTGGTGTCATACTCGGACAATAAAAATTCTGTATTAACAAAGATAAATGGAAATGTGATCATTTGGACAGGGAGGAAAGCAGCAGAAGTTATCAAATAAAAAAATCACAAAATGGGAAACAAAATGAAATCTTGGAATGTCTAAAAGTTAAAGAGAATCCGAGCAATGAAAGCAGCTAATGATCAAACATATTCTGTGGATTTACTGCCGACATATTGTACAGACCTGGAGGGAAGTCAACGCTATTAAGAGAGTAGAAATAAAAGAATGAAAGCGACGTCCTAAATGTATGTGATTACATTACGGAACATTCTGTGACCGCGAGAGACAACAATATATACAACTGCAATCAGAATTATTCATCCCTCGCTGTAAATTTGGTTTATTTGCAAAATTTATAAACTTTCAACCTCCATAAACAAAAGCAATGTAAATCGCTCAACATAACTAATATATAAAAAGTGGTTTCTCCAAATTCAACACAAGATGTCACTTTTAATGACTGCTGCAATCTTAGAATTATTCAAGCCCTTCATGACAAGCACCTTTAGTACTTAGTAGAAATAGGTGAACCTTGCAAGATGCATTTATTGAATATTTGCGAGGTTCGCCCGCTGGTTTATTTTTGACCCAACGTTTTCTATCCAAACCAAACATGTTTTTATTATACTCTTGGGATAGAAGATAATAAGTGGATTCCCATGGGAGGTGAGGGAAAGTAATAGACACAGGCAGGGGCGCACCGCTAATGAGGCGAGGTGAGGCGGCCGCCTCGGGCGGCACTGTCCGGGGGGTGGCATTTTACTATTTAATGTAAACCAGCCCAGGACAGGCCGCTTTAAAAAAAAAAAAAAAAAACAGAGCTGAGCGGGGCCTGTCCTGGGCTGGTTTACAAGACGTCGCATCTCAGCACAGGCGGCGATACAATGACGGCATCACGCCGGAGGCGGCAGCTGCATCAAGGCATCGCAGGCGAGTATAGCTTTTTTTTTATCTATATAAATAGGACGTAACCTGTTGGAGCATCCCCGGCAGGTCAGGGCCTATTTATTTACCTACCCCGCGTCTGCTCGTGGCCGCCCCCGCTTCCCCTTCTGCTATGGGACGCAGAAAGGGAAGTGGATGCCGCTGTGAGCGGCCGCGGGTATCGGTAAGTTAGGCCGCAAATACTACTATTATTATACTCCGGGGCCTATTCAGACCCCGGAGTATAATAATCGGAGGCCTAGGGTTGGTGAGGGAACATAAAAAACAGTGTTACTCACCTCCTGCGATCCGATGTAACTCTGAGCAGGCTTGAGGCCTCTGGTAACGTCATCAGGTCGCGTCGCCGGCCTGATCACGTGACGTGTGTGCGCAATTAAACAGGGCCGAAAGCTGCAAGGAGTGCACCGGTGTCCAGGATAGGTAAGTAACTCTGATTTTTATGTTTGTATTCTCCCCTGGGTCTCCAATCATTATACTCTGGGGTCTGAAAAGACCCCAGAGTATAATAATAGTTCATGGGTCGGCCACTATGGGGCATAATACCCTGTGCAGGGACCACTGTAGAGCATAATACAAGTGCAGGGGCCACTATGGAGCATAATACGAGTGCAGGGGCCAATATGGGGCATAAAACTGTGTGCAGGAGTTGCTGCGGAACATAATACCATGTGCAGTGGCCAATGCGGGGCATAATACCGTGAGCAGGGGCCACTATGGAGCATAATACCATGTGCAGGGGCCGCTGAGAGGCATAATTCAGTGTGCAGGGGCTGCTGTGGAACTTTATAGTGTGTGTAAATGGGGCGCTATAAACATGGGCTATGGCGCCTGTTTATATTATACGCTGTCTGTTTATAGTGACCGTGTGATGTAATTGTAGCCTTGTCACATACTATAGACATGTACAGGACGAGGCTGCAGTTACATGACATGGCCGCTATGAGATAAATTACACTATGTAAACAGAGAAGCGGTCACGGCGCTTACACAGGTACCATTCAAACAGCTGATCAGTGGGGGTCCTGGGTTTTTGAACCCCACTGATTAGTTTATTAATGACCTGAAAACCTTTTAATTAGTTAACACCTGGGGCATTATTAATAAGGGGCGCTATTTATACAGGGTACACACGGACATTATTAATATAAAGATGCACTTGGGGGTATTATTCATTATGGGGGGTTATATCATATATTATATAATTGGGGTAGCGGCAGGATGGGGGTGCAGGTGAGGACAATGTGGGTGCCTGGAAAAGTGAGGAGCCAAAGATGTCTGTGCTGCAAACTTTACAGAGACAAGTCACAGCTGGAAGAAGTGGTCATGGCGGCCCAGAGGGAAGAGACGGGAAATGTGAAGGATTAGTCAGAGACGTCACCTGTAAGTCACAGAATGTTACTGCCCTGTATTCACCTAAATGATAGAGGATAAATACCTGAGTGATGGGGGTCTGTCTGCTGAGACCCCCACTGAGCCTGAGAATTGGGTTTTTTCCCCCCACTAGGTGGGAATTCAGCCTGACTGCAGCCATATATATAGGTGTCACTTGGTGGATGGACGAACCCGCGTGGCTCTCATTCACTTCAATGGGAGCGCCAAAGATACCCGAAGTCCAGTCCTCAGATATCTGCGGGGGTCCTATTATAGAGAATGGGGGCCACGTGGGCTCGTCCATCCACCAAGCAGAAGATGTGGGAAGTTACTTTCATTGTTAATGCCGTGTTGTTGATCTGATACTGAAGTAATACAGGAAGAAGAATTCTTATAAACTGTTTTATAACTTTGTGTATTGTGTATATTGTGCGACGATAACAGTGTGTTAAACTAGTAGCATGGAAACTCAATATTTTTTTTTTTTTTTTTTTTTTGGGGGGGGGCGTCTTTCTATAGTCCGCCTCAGGCAGCAAAGAGGCTAGGGTCACCACTGGACACAGGTACTCACCATCTCCAGCCTTATCCCAGCATCTTGTGTGTGTTCTCCGGCATCGTTGGTCCTCTTCTGGGAAGTCTCAGGCCCTGTGACATCTTTGCTTCTCTTCCAGCCTCTTCTGTGATGCTACAGGCAAGTGTTATGATGTCATCCGGCCACACGAGACTGCTGAGGCCAATCACAGACCTCAGTGGTCCTCCAGGCCAGTGACATCACAGGAAAGGGTGAACGTCAAAGTGGGAAACAAAATCCAAAGTGCTGGCCCGCCATTTTTTTTGCTGTTTTGCCTCTGATTTGAATAAAAAGTGATCAAAGCAATAGACATTTCCCATAATGTTATAACTAAAAAGTACACCTAGCCCCGCAAAAAAAGATGCCCTATGCCTCCCCGTACAGCCGCAGGGCCCCCCTATCAATGTGGCCTTGCAGCTGTTGCAAAACTACAACCCCCAGATATTAAATATTTTATCACATTTTTTTGTTTCAAAATTTTTTTCCCTATTTTCCTCCTCTAAAACCTAGGTGTGTCTTTTATTCTGAAAAATACGGTTCATTACAGGACAGTCGAGTCATGAAGTGGCAAGGGGTCCCGGTCTCCTGATCAGCCAAAGTGTCGACCTGATTTTTAGGTCAGGATTGTCCCGTGTGCATGGAGCCTAAGACAACACCTGATTTAGAGATCTGTGATTCTATTCATGGGGTTAAATAGTTCTGAGACTGTATCATTACAAGTGGAGTTTTTTGGTACATTTCGAGAAACCAATTGTTATTAGTTGTTTTGAGCTTTTTACATTGTTCTCCTTTGATTGCTTTATGGCAAACAGCTGAACGTTTGTAAATTTTGGTAATAAACCTAATTTGTAACGGAGCTTCAATACTTTCTATTGCAACTGTGCAACATTAAAAAATGGCAAAAAAACATTCTGCAAGTTTTATGCGACAATTAATGTAAGAACACTGAAAACTTCAGATAAAGAATGCAAACAGCATCTTATGGCTAGAGATGGGCGAGGATTTATTTTGATGAATATTCATGAGTTCCGGCCCACATTGGCACAGAAGTGCTATTATTATAGTCTGGGGACCAAGGGGAGGAGCGGAAACATAAACACTTATACTCACCTTGCCTCTTCTCTTCTTGGCATCCTCGTAGAGTCTGATGGCGTATTGAGGTCCACCAGTATCTTCTTCTGGTCTCTAGCTGACTTCATGCGTCCTGGGAGTCACTAGTGTCATGACATTGGCACATGATGTCAGCCAGAGGCCAGAAGAGAGTGCCTGGGGAGCACCGGACGCCACGAGGATGCCCAGGAGAGGTGAGGAACGGTGACTATCGCTGTTTGTTATGTTTCTGCACCTCCCCTGGGCATCGCCTTATTATATTGCAGGGTCTGAGGAGACCACAGAGTATAATAGTGTTCTGTGAGTGAGGACCCTCAAAAGCTATTCCTTGGGCTTCTCCTGACACATGAATGCTTTGCTGAGCATGCATGTGTTTTCAATGATCAGAGGAGAATGAGCTGCTTTTAGACAACTCTGTTGGTGGCTTAGGATCAGGGGTGTTGAATTCCAACATAGCCAATCCTTTTGCAGACAACTGTATTTAGTCTAGACAAAGCTCTGTGAGCCAAACACATCAGCAAAAGCTGTAGAAATCTCTCTGCTTGTTTGCAACAATGTATCCGTCTGGAGTCCGGGCTGTGGAGCTCACAGAGCATTGTCTAGACAGGATACAATTGTCTCCACCTATCAGCTGAGAACAGAATGATCTATTCAGCTAGCATATGTAGGCAAAAATAAATAATAAAATAAAAAATAAGATGCAAAAATAACCACAACAATAAAAACATAACAAAAAAAGCTAAATTGGTTCGGCGGCGCTTAAGGAGTTAAAGGGGTTCTCCAGGGAGTCTTTTTACATTTACGCCCTTGCACTGTACCTAGGAGAACTTGGCTGGTTCTGACCCGGGGTCATGTGATCGGAACCAGAACCCAGACCCTGAGTGGAGCGAGAAGGTGTAGGGACTGGGTGCCAATCACATGACCTAGGGTCAGAATCAGCCCGGGGCTCCTGGGTTCCTTTCATTCAAAACCCCAGAGGAAATAAGTGAGGATTTCCCTAGACAACCCCTTTAACCCTTTTAGTCAACCTAAAGTTTCATGCAATCTGCAGATCTGTGTGCAGGAGGTTTGAGGGCAGTTGAAGGAGCCCCCTACTGGCCAACAGAGGTGCAGACATTCCCATATAAATCTGAAGATGTCATAGGGTCATTGCATGAGGTTTTTAAGCTCCCTACAGTGTCTCTCTTGATCCTGAAGTTTGCTGCTAATCTAGACCAGAGAAGTTTTGAAAAGTTTTATATATAGAATATTTTTTTTTTACTATAATATCTGAAAATACAAAAAAATTTTCCTCTTTTTGTCCTTAATCGACAGATATGGTTTAATTCCCGTCTAATGATTTGCTTCTTTTGCTGACACATCAGTCTTTCTGTGTCCACGCCGATCGCTCCTTATCCTTAGAAGGAAGAGGTTACTGCGAGAAGAAAAAAATAATGTCACATAACTCAGACTGTGTCACAAATCCAGCGCAATAATCCTGAACTTAATTAGTGCGGGGTTTTATGTAAATTTCTAAGTCCATAGAAAAGTGTCTGCAATGAGTCAGAGGCTTGAGTACAACCTGCTATAGTTGATTGAGTCTTGGCAGGTCCCTTGAGAAATTTATATTAACCTCAGGCTTCCCCCAGGGCTCCAAACAGTGACACACATCAGTCAAAGCGGCTGCGGATTTATGCAGAGAACTGACGTGTGGTTCACCACTGAAGACGTTCACGTGTTGCCTGGACTAAATCCGTCTCCTCAGAGACATGAAACTAGAGGATTGCTGCAGCGTTACAATGTATCAGGTGCTCAGAGTAAGAGATTTCGGAAGTGTGCAATCCACAGACTTCAACTTGGAGGCAACTTCTGTATTTTGGTTTATTTTAACATCTCAAGGTGGTTCCTGCTAAGATACGACAACTTTACATGCCAGAATTCCAGCAGTGAACAGGCTTCAAATGTGACTACATAGTAGCACAGACATTTGTAGAACCCCGAACCTTCACATCATGACACAGACTATAACAGAACCATCCTTAATAACATCATTATATGAGTCGTTGTGTCACTGCCCCCCTACAAACTCAGCATAATCCTATTCTGTTGCTATAGACCCTGCTCCTTCCACTCCTTAAATCACAGCTTTGTTTGCTGAAAACATTAGCACAATCCTCTCCTTAAATACTCTGTGCTCATTAAACATTATCAATGGTCTGGTCACTGCCTCCTTACAAAATCAGCACTCTCCTCTTCTGCTGATATAGACCCTGCTCCTCCACTATGTACAGGAAATCTCAGCTTGACCTAAAAGATCAGCACAATCCACTCCTGAAATACTCTGTTCTCAGTAAATTGCATTGATGGACTAGTCACTGCCTTCTTGCAAGTTCAGCACACTCCTCTTCTGCTGCTGTAGACCCTGCTCCCTCACTATGTACAATAAATCTTAGTTTTCGTCTACTAAAAAGATTAGCTCAATCTTCTTCTGAAATACTCTGTGCTCCATAAACATTATCAATGGTCTGGTCACTGCCTCCTTACAAAATCAGCACACCCCTTTTCTTGTGATTTAGTCCCTCCTCCCTACACTTTGTACAGGAAATCCCAGTTCAACCTAAAAGATCAGCACATTCCTCTCTGAAAATACTCTGTTAGCCAATGTTATCAAAGGACTGGTCACTGCCTTCTTACAAGTTCAGCACACTCCTCTTCTGCTGCTGTAGACCCTGCTCCTTCCACTGTGTACAGGAAATCTCCTAAAACAACACCACATCCCTCTCCTAAAATATCCTGTGCTTTCTTACATCATCAATGGACTGGTCACTGCCTTCTTACAAGTTCAGCACACTCCTCTTCTGCTGCTACAGACCCTGCTCCTTCCGCTATGTAAAATAAATCTCAGTTTTCTTCATAAAACATTACCACATCCCTCTGAGAAAATATATTGGATGGGAAGGAACCCTGCTCCTTCTACTATGTAGCTCTCGGTCTATGATCTTCCACAAGATCAGCAATAAAGATCGGTAAATCCCAGAAGATTTGTTTCGTCCTGTGTTCAGACAAAGCGAACCCCCCGTTCTGTCCGAAATTGGTTGGATAAAACCAATAAGTAAATTATTATACTCTGTGGCCCTCATTTTGATGCCGGCATCACCCTAACTAATAAACGTGGCGAATGCTTAAAGGGGGTGTTCAGAGGTTTAGTATGGGGCACAACACTTTCCAGTTATATCCTTGGATATTACCCTAAATATGAATGATCTTCAGCTTAAATCATTTTAGAATCTGTCTTGGGGTCTGAATTCCTTTTGAGGTCTAGGGTCTAATTCAGCAATGTGAGTCTGAATTAATTTAGGTGTATGGGATCTGGTGTAAGAGTCTAAATTATTTTAGGGGTCTGAGGGCTGAATTAATTCATTGTTTGGGGTCTAAATACATTTTGGAGACTTGACCGGGTTTGATTTTGGGGTTTAATCTAAAATTTGATAAATTTAGATACAGTTAGTTGTGCTAAAAAGTTTACATACCCGGCAGATTTTTTGGTTTTTTGGCCTTTTTTCAGAGAATATGACTGATAACACAAAACCTTTTTCTCCACTCCTGGTTAGTGGTTGGTTGAAGCCATTTATTGTCAGACTTCTGTGTTTTCTCTTTTTAGTTCATAATGACAACCAAAAACATCAAAATGACCCTGTTCAGAAGTTCCCATCCCCCAGTTCTTAATCCCGTGTATTGCCCCCTCTAACATCAATGACAGCTTGAAGTCTTTTGTGGTAGTTGTGGATGAGGCTCTTTATTTTCTCAGATGGTTCTCCAGTTCCTGTAAGTTCCTGGACTGTCTTGCATGTCCTGCGCGCTTGAGATCTCCCCAGAGGGGCTCAATGATATTGAGGTCAGGAGACTGAGATGGCCACTCCAGAACCTTCACTTTCTTCTGCTGTAGCCAATGACAGGTCGACTTGGCCTTGTGTTTTGGATCGTTGTCATGTTGGAACGTCCAAGTACGTCCCATGCGCAGCTTCCTGGCTGATGAGGGTAGATTTGCCTCCAGTATTTGCTGATAACGTACTGTATTCATCTTTCCTGTGGCTTTGAAGCTCACACATCCCCACATCATCAGTGATCCACCTCCGGGCCTTACAGTAGGAATGGTGTTCCTTTCATCATAGGCCTTGCTGACACCTCTCCAAATGTAACGTTTATGGTTGTGGCCAAAAAGTTAAATTTTTGTCTCCTCACTCCAAATGACCTTGTTCCAGAAATTTTGAGGCTGTCTCTGTGCTGTTTGGCGTATTGAAGGCGAGATTCTTTGTGGCATTTGCGCAGTAATGGCTTTCTTCTGCCTACTCCACCATGCAGCCCATTTTTCTTCAAGTGCCTCCTTATTGTGCATCCTGAAACAGCCACACTGATAGTTTTCAGAGAGTCCTGTATTTCAGCTGATGTTATGTGGGGGTTTTCTTTGCATCCCGAACAATTTTCCGGGCAGTTGTGGCCGAAATTTTGGTTGGTCTACCTGACCGTGGTTTGGTTTCTGGGCCTGTTATCAGGCCAAAATCACCAGGGAATGGGAACTTTTGAACAGGGTCATTTTGATGTTTTTGGTTGTCATTATGATTTAAAAAGAGAAAAGTTTGACAATAAATGGCTTCAACCAACCACTAACCATGAGTGGAGAAAAAGTTTTTGTGTTATCATTCATATTCTCTGAAAAAAGGCCAAAAAAACTAAAAAATCTGCCGGGGTATGAAAACTTTTTAGCACAACTGTATCTGGTGTGGGGTCTGAATTCTTTTCCAGATCTGGGGTCAGAATTCTCTTTGACATCTTGGGTTTGATTCAGTAATCTGGTCTGGGGTCTGAATTAATTTAGGGATGGGGTTGGGTTCTGAATTACAATAATTTCATGATCTGGTCTGGGGTGGGATTCAGAAATCTGGTCTGGGGTCTGAATTAATTTGGGGGTCTCATGTGTGGTCAGAGTTACTTTCGACATCTTGGGTCTGACTCAGCAGTTTGGTCTGGGATCTGAATTAATTTGAGAGTCTGAATTCATTCAAGAGTTTAATTTGGGGACCAAATTTATTTTAGGGTCAGGGATCTGAATTTATTTAGGGGTCTGAATTTATTCGTTCTTGGGTTTGATTCAGTAATCTGGTGTGGGGTCTGAATTCTTTTCAAGATCTGGGGTCAGACTTCCTTTTGATGTTTTGGGTCTGATTCAGTAATTTCGTCTGGGATCTAAATGAATTTAGGGATCGGGTTGGGTTCTTATTACAGTAATTTCATGATCTGCTCTGTGATGGGATTCAGCGATCTAGTCTGGGGTCTGAATTAATTTGGGGGTCTCGTGTGTGATCAGAGTTACTTTCGAGGTCTTCGGTCTGACTCTGAATTATTTTCGGTCTGAATTCATTCAGGGGTTTGATTTGGGGACTAAATTCATTTAGGGATCTGAAATTATTTTGGGGTCTAGTCTTGGGTTTGACGCCTCCCCTGCCCTCGTCCTTCTTTCAGCCTCATCGTTTTTAGTAAATATGGTGAGAGCTTAAAGGGGCCATTCAGAAGTTTGGCATGGGGCCCAGCACTTTCCAGATGCACCCCTGGACACCACCCCAAGACATGAATGAGCTACAGAACACTAACGAAAAGTTGCTGAACCCCGTTGAATGTCTGATATTATATATAGATAGCCTGTACACAAGGCAGCGTCTCCTTATACTCTGCACAATAAGTGGCCGGGACATAATGTATATTCCTTTTATGAGGAGAAGAAGACGAGATTTGATATTCAAATGATACATTCCCAGCGTGTGACCGTGCGGGGGGGGATATGGAGGCGCGGGACACGCACACTTTGAATTAGCTGAAGTCAGCATCTCCGGCTAATGTTAAAAAATGACCCAAAATTTTTATTGCTAAAGAAAAATGCTAATTTGGACAGAAAGCGTCGGCGTTGGCTTTACTGTAATAAGATTCTGATGTTCTGAGCACTAAACAAGGAGGAATTATTCTGCTCTTTGTTCTCGTATACAAAGCCGTCAGATGCTCAGAAAGTGCGGGGAACATCAAAGCGTTTACAGGAACCGTCCTGTCACTGAGTCCCCTTTCTATTTTAAGGTACATTTCATTAAATGGGTTGGCTGGCTAAGAAACAACAACAACACAAGTGGACCCCCAGCAGCTTCCAATGATATTATTGGGTCATAGGCAGAATGCAGTGGCATGCTGGGACCTGTAGAGGGCAACAGTCAATCTTTGTAGCAGCCCATTACTTTGGCGGATATAGGGGAGTCCTAAGTTGGAGTACCCCCTCCTTTATTGCTGCACCTCGTTCAGTCCGAATTGGAAATGTCTATTATTATGGTCTCTTCAGACCCCAAAGTACAAAAATCAGAGACCCTGGGGAGGTGCGTGAAATTAAGAAACAGTCCTACTTACCTTCCTCATCTCTCCTGGGCTCTGGTGTTCTTTCCCAGTTGTCTTTTAGCATCTTCACTGCCCAACATCACCATTAAAGCATGAGATTGGGCCTCTGTAGTCACGTGGAGGGCATTGAGGTCACCATAGTTAGGTCAATGCATTATGATGTCAACGCCCCAAAAATAACTTATCACAGGCCTCAGTGGTAACCCAGGCTACTGATGTCACCAAAGAGACTGGAAGACTCTGGGGACGTCCAGGAAGAAGACCAGACACTGTGGCAGAGCTCAAGAATGGTGAGGAAAGGTGAAGATGTTTTTTTATTTTTCCGCACCTCCCCTACAAATATTATACTCTGGGGTGAAAAGAACCCAAAAAATAATAACAATTTGTGGAAGGCAAACACTGAGCATTTTGGGATTGGCTGAACCTGAAATTTTTGGAAAATTTGTAGCAAACTTGTTTTACTTATCTCTCTGGGACTTACAGTGGGTATGGAAAGTATTCAGACCCCTTTAAATTTTTCACTCTTTGTTTCATTGCAGCCATTTGCTAAAAGCAAAAAAGTTCCTTTTATTTCTCATTAATGTACACTCAGCTCCCCATCTTGACAGAAAAAAAAACAGAAATGTAGATATTTTTGCAAATTTATTAAAAAAGAAAACCTGAAATCTCCCCTGGCCATAAGTATTCCGAGCCTTTGCTCAGTATTGAGTAGAAGCCGCTTCCTTTTGAGCTAGTACAGCCAGGAGTCTTCTTGGGAATGATACAACAAGTTTCTCACATCTGGATTTGGGGATCCTCGGCCATTCTTCCTTGCAGATCCTCTCCAGTTCCGTCAGGTTGGATGGTGAACGTTGGTGGAGCCATTTTCAGGTCTCTCCAGAGATGCTCAGTTGGGTTGAGGTCCGGGCTCTGGCTGGGCCAGTCAGGAATGGTCACAGAGTTGTTCCTTTGTTATTTTAGCTGTTTGCTTAGGGTCATTGTCTTGTTGGAACCTTCGGCCCAGTCTGAGGTCCAGAGCACTCTGGCAGAGGTTTTCTTCCAGGATATCTCTGTACTTGGCCGCATTCATCTTTCCTTCCATTGCAGCCAGTCGTCCTGTCCCCCATAGTATGATGCTGCCACCACCATGTCTCACTGTTGGGATTGTATTGGGCAGGTGATGAGCAGGGCCTGGTTTTCTCCACACATACTGCTTAGAATTAATGCCAAAAAGTTCAATCTTCGTCTCCTCAGACCAGAGAATCTTATTTCTCATAGTCTGGGAGTCCTTCATGTGTTTTTTGGCTTTCATATGTCTTGCACTGAGGAGAGGCTTCCTTCGGGCCACTCTGCCATAAAGCCCTGACTGGTGGAGGGCTGCAGTGATAGTGACTTTGTGGAACTTTCTCCCATCCCCCTACTGCATCTCTGGAGCTCGGCCACAGTGATCTTTGGGATCTTCTTTACCTCTCTCACCAAGGCTCTTCTCCCACCATTGCTCAGTTTGGCTGGACGGCCAGGTCTAGGAAGAGTTCTGGTCGTCCCAAACGTCTTCCATTTAAGGATTATGGAGGCCGCTGTGCTCTTAGGAACCTTGAGTGCTGTAGAAATTCTTTTGTAACCTTGGCCAGATCTGTGCCTTGCCACAATTCTGTCTCTGAGCTCCTTGGGCAGTTCCTTTGACCTCCTGATTCTCATTTGCTCTGACATGCAGTGTGAGCTGTGAGGTCTTATATAGACAGGTGTGCGCCGCTCCTAATCAAGTCCAATCAGTTTAATTAAACACAGCTGGACTCCAATGAAGGAGTAGAACCATCTCAAGGAGGATCAGAAGGAAATGGACAGCAGGTGAGATATATATGAGGGTCACAGCAAAGGCTCTGAATACTTATGGCCATGGGAGATTGCAGGTTTTCTTTTTTAATAAATTTGCAAAAATATCTACATTTCTGTTTTTTTCTGTCAAGATGGGGAGCTGAGTGTACATTAATGAGAAATAAAAGGAACTTTTTTGCTTTTAGCAAATGGCTGCAATGAAACAAAGAGTGAAAAATTTAAAGGGGTCTGAATACTTTCCGTACCCACTGTATATTTGTGGTTCAATCTGGGGTTTGTGTTCAATGTGGGATCTGCTGAATGGGGTCACATCTACTATTTGTGACTCATATTTGCATGGTACGATACACGTTTTTTGTTCTGTCTGCTCTATAAGTTGGTAAATATGAATTACAAGAGATTCCATGTCCTATAATTCAGGTTAAGGTGACCGAAACGTGAAATAAGATACAGTACTTACCTTACCTTTGTACTTACCTTCCGGATTTGACGCCATGTCCCTGCCATTGGTCACTGGCCACCTCTTGTGTTCATTACAGTGTATAATGTGCTGTCTGGTGACATGTGACTCCTGCCGCCAATCACAGACCACAGTGTGATGTCACTATGGTGGCCACATTGCAGCTCCATCCATTTTACTTGACATTTAGAGGACTGAACGTCGTATTCCCTACCTTAGTAATTGGTGTAAAGTGAAGCTCTGGCTCTGGGACAAGATCTTCCTGCAATGTCATTGTAAAATACACAAGTTTCATCATTATAACCTTTTTAGCAGTAATTTAGTTTTGAAAATGTAACATTGTATCAAATAGAATTTAAGGGGCAAATTCCGTTATATTGGGGGCAGCATTTCTGTCCTCACCCACTTTCTCAGTTTCTTTGTGAGCCTTTTCACGTTTGTCTGTGGTAGGACAGATGGAGCTGGGTCAGATCCTCGCAGGTCATCAATCTGAAAGGTATTTTCTGCAGTGGGAGCAGCTGCTGACGACACCAAAGCTAAAGCCCATCGCAGACATGAAAAGAAGAAGAATTTTCCTTTCTTCTATTACCATTGTGGTTTCTATCTAAAGAAAGTTCTGCATGACTGGACCCAGCGTCTTGGCTCAGCCTTGTCATCCCTCTAGGAGATGTCTCGTACGTGCTCGATGTGTGGATCAATGGGTCTTTTTGAAGTGAGCAAGTCTGAGTGACAAACACAAGGTTTACAAGAAAAGAAGTGAAAAGACAAAATCATGAAGTTGCTGTTTTTCTGCAGTCCATAAACTTTAAGCAAGATAGTAATGGGGAGGGGGGACTAAATGTCCTGATACATTGTCACAGAAAAGTACAGAATATAGAGCATACAATGGCATGCTGACACTTGGGGTACGGGATAATGACACTTGGGGTACGGGATAATGGCACTTGGGGTACAGGATAATGACAGGCTGACACTTGGGGTACAGGATAATGACAGGCTGATACTTGGGGTACAGGACAATGATATGCTGACACTTGGGTACAGGATAATGACAGGCTGACACTTGGGGTACAGGACAATGACAGGCTGACACTTGGGGTACAGGATAATGACAGGCTGACACTTGGGGTACAGGACAATGATATGCCGACACTTGGGTACAGGATAATGACAGGCTGACACTGGGGGTACAGGATAATGACAGGCTGACACTGGGGGTACAGGATAATGACACGCTGACACTTGGGGTACAGGCCAATGATATGCTGACACTTGGGGTACAGGATAATGACAGGCTAACACTTGGGGTACAGGATAATGACAGGCTGACACTGGGGGTACAGGATAATGACAGGCTGACACTTGGGGTACAGGATAATGACAGGCTGATACTTGGGGTATAGGATAATGACAGGCTGACACTTGGGGTACAGGATAATGACAGGCTGATACTTGGGATACAGGATAATGACACACTGATACTTGGGGTACAGGATAATGAAAGACTGATACTTGGGGTTCAGGATAATGACAGACTGACACTCAGGGTACAGGATAATGACAGGCTGACACTTGGGGTACAGGATAATGACAGGCTTACACTTGGGGTACAGGTTAATGACAGGCTGACACATGGGGTACAGAATAATGACAGGCTGATACTTGGGGTACAGGATAATGACAGGCTAACACTTGGGGTACAGGATAATGACAGGCTGATACTTGGGGTACAGGATAATGGCAGGCTGACACTTGGGGTACAGGATGATGACAGGCTGACACTTGGGGTACAGGACAATGATATGCTGACACTTGGGGTACAGGATAATGACAGGCTAACACTTGGGGTACAGGATAATGACAGGCTGACACTTGGGGTACAGGACAATGATACGCTGACACTTGGGGTACAGGATAATGACAGGCTGACACTGGGGGTACAGGATAATGACAAGTTAACACTTGGGGTACAGGATAATGACAGGCTGACACTTGGGGTACAGGATAATGACAGGCTGACACTGGGGGTACAGGATAATGACAAGTTAACACTTGGGGTACAGGATAATAACAGGCTGACACTGGGGGTACAGGATAATGACAGGCTGACACTTGGGGTACAGGATAATGACAGGCTGATACTTGGGGTACAGGATAATGACACTTGGGGTACAGGATAATGACAGGCTGACACTCAGGGTACAGGATAATGACAGGCTGATACTTGGGGTACAGGATAATGAGAGGCTAACACTTGGGGTACAGGATAATGACAGGATGACACTTGGGGTACAGGATAATGACACACTGATACTTGGGGTACAGGATAATGACAGGCTAACACTTGGGGTGCAGGATAATGACAGGCTGACACTGGGGGTACAGGATAATGACAGGCTGACACTTGGGGTACAGGATAATGACAGGCTGACACTTGGGGTACAGGATAATGACAGGCTGACACTTGGGGTACAGGATAATGACAGGCTGACACTTGGGGTACAGGATAATGACAGGCTGACACTTGGGGTACAGGATAATGACAGGCTGACATTTGGGGTACAGGATAATGACAGGCTGATACTTGGGGTACAGGATAATGACAGGCTGACACTTGGGGTACAGGATAATGACACACTGATACTTGGGGTACAGGATAATGACATGCTATCACTTGGGGTACAGGATAATGACAGGATGACACTTGGGGTACAGGATAATGACACACTGATACTTGGGGTACAGGATAATGACAGGCTAACACTTGGGGTGCAGGATAATGACAGGCTGACACTGGGGGTACAGGATAATGACAAGCTAACACTTGGGGTACAGGATAATGACAGGCTGACACTGGGGGTACAGGATAATGACAGGCTGACACTTGGGGTACAGGATAATGACAGGCTGATACTTGGGGTACAGGATAATGACACTTGGGGTACAGGAAAATGACAGGCTTACACTTGGGGTACAGGATAATGACAGGCTGACACTCAGGGTACAGGATAATGACAGGCTGATACTTGGGGTACAGGATAATGACATGCTGGCACTTGGGGTACAGGATAATGGCACCCTGATACTTGGGGTACAGGATAATGACAGACTGACACTTGGGGTACAGATTATGACACTTGGGGTACAGTATAATGACACACTGACACTTGGGGTACAGGATAATGACAGGCTGACACTTGGGGTACAGGATAATGACAGGCTAACACTTGGGGTACAGGATAATGACATGCTGGCACTTGGGGTACAGGATAATGACACACTGATACTTGGGGTACAGGATAATGACAGACTGACACTTGGGGTACAGGTTATGACACTTGGGGTACAGTATAATGACACACTGACACTTGGGGTACAGGATAATGACAGGCTGACACTTGGGGTACAGGATAATGACAGGCTGACACTTGGGGTACAGGAAAATGACAGGCTGACACTTGGGGTACAGGATAATGACAGGCTATCACTTGGGGTACAGGATAATGACAGGATGACACTTGGGGTACAGGATAATGACAGGCTGACACTGGGGGTACAGGATAATGACAGGCTGATACTTGGGGTGCAGGATAATGACAGGCTGACACTTGGGGTACAGGATAATGACAGGCTGACACTGGGGGTACAGGATAATGACAGGCTGACACTCGGGGTACAGGATAATGACAGGCTGATACTTGGGGTACAGGATAATGACAGGCTAACACTTGGGGTACAGGATAATGACATGCTGACACTTGTGGTACAGGATAATGACAGGCTAACACTTGGGGTACAGGATAATGACATGCTGACACTTGGGGTACAGGATAATGACACACTGATACTTGGGGTACAGGATAATGACAGGCTGACACTCGGGGTACAGGATAATGACAGGCTGATACTTGGGGTACAGGATAATGACAGGCTAACACTTGGGTTACAGGATAATGACATGCTGACACTTGGGGTACAGGAAAATGACAGGCTGACACTTGGGGTACAGGTTATGACACTTGGGGTACAGTATAATGACACACTGACACTTGGGGTACAGGATAATGACAGGCTGACACTTGGGGTACAGGATAATGACAGGCTGACACGGGGTACAGGAAAATGACAGGCTGACACTTGGGGTACAGGTTAATGACAGGCTATCACTTGGGGTACAGGATAATGATATGATGACACTTGGGGTACAGGATAATGACACACTGATACTTGGGGTACAGGATAATGACAGGCTATCACTTGGGGTACAGGATAATGACAGGATGACACTTGGGGTACAGGATAATGACACACTGATACTTGGGGTACAGGATAATGACAGGCTAACACTTGGGGTGCAGAATAATGACAGGCTGACACTGGGGGTACATGATAATGACAGGCTGACACTTGGGGTACAGGATAATGACAGGCTGACACTTGGGGTACAGGATAATGACAGGCTGACACTTGGGGTACAGGATAATGACAGGCTGATACTTGGGGTACAGGATAATGACAGGCTGACACTTGGGGTACAGGATAATGACAGGCTGACACTTGGGGTACAGGATAATGATATGCTGACACTTGGGGTGCAGGATAATGACAGGCTGACACTTGGGGTACAGGATAATGACAGGCTGACACTTGGGGTACAGGATAATGACAGGCTGACACTTGGGGTACAGGAAAATGACAGGCTGACACTTGGGGTACAGGATAATGACAGGCTATCACTTGGGGTACAGGATAATGACAGGCTAACACTTGGGGTGCAGGATAATGACAGGCTGACACTGGGGGTACAGGATAATGACAGGCTGACACTTGGGGTACAGGATAATGACAGGCTATCACTTGGGGTACAGGATAATGATATGATGACACTTGGGGTACAGGATAATGACAGGCTGACACTTGGGATACAGGATAATGACACACTGATACTTGGGGTACAGGATAATGACAGGCTATCACTTGGGGTACAGGATAATGACAGGATGACACTTGGGGTACAGGATAATGACACACTGATACTTGGGGTACAGGATAATGACAGGCTAACACTTGGGGTGCAGGATAATGACAGGCTGACACTGGGGGTACAGGATAATGACAGGCTGACACTTGGGGTACAGGATAATGACAGGCTGACACTTGGGGTACAGGATAATGACAGGCTGACACTTGGGGTACAGGATAATGATATGCTGACACTTGGGGTGCAGGATAATGACAGGCTGACACTTGGGGTACAGGATAATGACAGGCTGACACTTGGGGTACAGGATAATGATATGCTGACACTCGGGGTACAGGATAATGACAGGCTGGCACTTGGGGTACAGGATAATGACACACTGACACTTGGGGTACAGGATAATGACAGGCTGACACTCGGGGTACAGGATAATGACAGGCTGACACTCGGGGTACAGGATAATGACAGGCTGATACTCGGGGTACAGGATAATGACAGGCTGACACTCGGGGTACAGGATAATGACAGGCTGACACTCGGGGTACAGGATAATGACAGGCTGATACTCGGGGTACAGGATAATGACACGCTGACACTTGGGGTACAGGATAATGACAGGCTGATACTTGGGGTACAGGATAATGACAGGCTGACACTTGGGGTACAGGATAATGACAGGCTGACACTTGGGGTACAGGATAATGACAGGCTGACACTTGGGGTACAGGATAATGACAGGCTGGCACTTGGGGTACAGGATAATGACAGGCTGACACTTGGGGTACAGGATAATGACAGGCTGATACTTGGGGTACAGGATAATGACACGCAGATACTTGGGGTACAGGATAATGACAGGCTGAGACTTGGGGTACCGGATAATGACAGGCTGAGACTTGGGGTACAGGATAATGACAGGCTGACACTTGGGGTACAGGATAATGACAGGCTGACACTTGGGGTGCAGGATAATGACAGGCTGACACTTGGGGTACAGGATAATGACAGGCTGACACTCGGGGTACAGGATAATGACAGGCTGACACTTGGGGTACAGGATAATGACAGGCTGGCACTTGGGGTACAGGATAATGACAGGCTGACACTTGGGGTACAGGATAATGACAGGCTGATACTTGGGGTACAGGATAATGACACGCTGACACTTGGGGTACAGGATAATGACAGGCTGATACTTGGGGTACAGGATAATGACAGGCTGACACTTGGGGTACAGGATAATGACAGGCTGACACTTGGGGTACAGGATAATGACAGGCTGGCACTTGGGGTACAGGATAATGACAGGCTGACACTTGGGGTACAGGATAATGACAGGCTGGCACTTGGGGTACAGGATAATGACAGGCTGACACTTGGGGTACAGGATAATGACAGGCTGATACTTGGGGTACAGGATAATGACACGCTGATACTTGGGGTACAGGATAATGACAGGCTGAGACTTGGGGTACAGGATAATGACAGGCTGACACTTGGGGTACAGGATAATGACAGGCTGGCACTTGGGGTACAGGATAATGACAGGCTGACACTTGGGGTACAGGATAATGACAGGCTGATACTTGGGGTACAGGATAATGACACGCTGATACTTGGGGTACAGGATAATGACAGGCTGACACTTGGGGTACAGGATAATGACAGGCTGAGACTTGGGGTACAGGATAATGACAGGCTGACACTTGGGGTACAGGATAATGACAGGCTGGCACTTGGGGTACAGGATAATGACAGGCTGATACTTGGGGTACAGGATAATGACAGGCTGACACTTGGGGTACAGGATAATGACAGGCTGACACTTGGGGTACAGGATAATGACAGGCTGATACTTGGGGTACATGATAATGACAGGCTGACACTTGGGGTACAGGGGGCAATATGACCTTACGATCCGATTACATGGGTTTGGTTTGTAATCTTTGGGTCTGTATATACCATATGACATACAGCTGAGGGTTTATTTTAGATATATTATTCAAAATGCTCAACCAGTGGCGGGGGAGGAGAAGACATGGATGGCAGAAATATGGTCCATTTGTAAGGGGGATCCGACAACATTTCTACATTTCAGACCAAATTGGAAGGGAATCGATTTCCACCAAGTTCCACCAAAGCACACCAGCAAATTTTTGACTTTTTGGGAAGAAGTTCTTCTTCTTGGGATAGATTGAGCACAAAGCAATAACAGCTTCACTCCTTCTTCTAATAACCCGGTTGTCAGAGCTGCAGTCCACGCTGGTGATGAGCCCGTCTCATTTTCCAACTCACTAATGAAGTCTGCGGGTTTTATTTTTGCTTATTTCTTAGTTTTTGGAAACATTCATCATTTCTGTTCATTAAGTAATTTCCTTTCCCTCTCGCTGATTCCACAAACCTCGCACCTCCTAATCCTCTCTCCGCTGACGACTATTGGATGGCCCGACCCGGCAATTCAATTACCAGACGTTTCACTTACATTTTGTTCTTTTTGGATTTTTTCCATGTAAACCATTAATGTCACAGAAGGAAAAAAAAAATAAATAAATGGATTTGCGCAATCGCTGTGACATCATTGTTCCTTCTGTTTTAAGCTAATTTCTACAGCAGGAGGCCGGGGAGAGCGCTGGAGGGTCATCATCGAACATCACTTCACTGGTTCCACGACCTAGTTTGATGTTCCTTGTGTATTTTTTCTTTGGGTTTCACATAAAACACAAGGTAACCGCAGATTCATCTAATTTAGCAAAGTGGATACAAAACCAGATCAATAGACAAGAGAAAAAATGAGAAATTAGTAAAAAAAAAGAACTGTGGGGTTGGGGAGGGTCGTGGACTCATTGAACATTCGTGTCTTCAATTGCCTTTTGTGTGGGAGTGTTACAGATGTAGCAAAGTTTAACTTGATTTTTGGCAAGGGTCAAGTTAACCCTCTGTGCTGCGTTATGTGTCGTGTTACACTTTTTACCATCTGTACAGAACTTCTTAAGATAATTGATGACTAGAGATGAGCAAATTGGTTCATTAAAAGTGCCTTTCATTAAGAAGTTTCCAAAAAGTTTGCATTTGTGAGAATCTGAAATTTTTGAATTTGTCAGCCACAAATCACTCATACTTTGGGGTTTCTTAAGACCTTAGAGTATATTAATCGGAGGCCCAGGGGTGGTAGGAAAGCATAATAAACACTGATACTCACTTTCCCTCACCTCTCATCAGCCCCTTGCAATCTATCTTTGGCCTCTTCTGGCCTCCTGAGTGATCTCATGCACCGCGGCGGACTACTGAAACCGCAAAGTATAATAACAGCACCTGCAAAACTGAACTTACAAAATGGGCGGGCGAACTTCCCAAATCTTCGTTAAATGAATCTCACAAGGTTCATCCATCGCAATTGATGATATATGATATGATATATTGATGATATCCTTCTATAATTTCTAATTTCTATGAATTATGATACATGTATTATACACAAGGTATACAGATGTGCCCACCCTTAACTTAGCCCTAGTTGGGTTAAGGACGGCAATTGCTCATGAAACCAATTTTATATAATATTGCAACATGCTAACAAAATTCTTAACAGGCTGCAGTTCACAACATGACCACTGGGAGGCCCCACATACACACGTATAGAATAGACATCTCCAGATAGATTATCACAAAATCATGTTGTTTAGAAAAGCAAGTCATTATTTGACACACGTCTTTTCAGTGTTTATACATGTTTACAAAAAATATATATTCAAGGGTTTCTCATTGCAGTTTTCAGAGGAGTTTTTTGGTCTTTTTTTTATTAGTAAACTATGAAGATATTCACAAAGCTTGATTATATAATGACTATATAATGACCATAAGCTAATTATATAATGACTATATACTGACCATAAACTGATTATATAATGACTATATACTGACCATAAGCTAATTATATAATGACTATATACTGACCATAAACTAATTATATAATGACTATATATTGACTATAGACTGATTATATAATGATTATATATTGACAATACACTGATTATATAATGATTATATACTGACTATACACGGATTATATAATGATTATATACTGACTATACACGGATTATATAATGACTATATACTGACTATACACTGATTATATAATGACTATACACTGATTATATAATGACTATGTACTGACAATACACTGATTATATAATGATTATATACTGACTATACACGGATTATATAATGACTATATACTGACTATACACTGATTATATAATGACTATATACTGACTATACATTGATTATATAATGACTATATACTGACTATACACTGATTATATAATGACTATATACTGACTATACACTGATTATATAATGACTATATACTGACTATACACTGATTAAATAATGACTATATACTGACCATAAACTAATTACATAATGACTATATACTGACTATAAACTGATTATATAATGACTATATACTGACTATACACTGATTATATAATGACTATATACTGACTATACACTGATTATATAATGACTATATGCTGACTATACACTGATTATATAATGACTATATACTGACTATACACTAATTATATGACTATAGACTGATTATATAATAACTATATACTGACTATACACTGATTATATAATGAATATATACTGACTATACACTGATTATATAATGACTATATACTGACTATACACTGATTATATAATGACTATATACTGACCATAAACTAATTATATAAAGACTATATACTGACCATAAACTGATTATATAATGACTATATACTGACCATAAACTAATTATATAATGACTATATACTGACTATAAACTGATTATATAATGACTATATACTGACTATACACTGATTATATGACTATAGACTGATTATATAATAAGTATATACTGACTATGCACTGATTATATAATGACTATATACTGACCATAAACTAATTATATAATGACTATATACTGACTATAAACTGATTATATAATGACTATATACTGACTATACACTAATTATATGACTATAGACTGATTATATAATAAGTATATACTGACTATACACTGATTATACAATGACTATATACTGACTATACACTGATTATATAATGACTATATAGTGACTATACACTGATTATATAATGACTATATACCGATCATAAACTGATTATATAATGACTATATACTGACTATACACTGATTATATAATGACTATATGCTGACTATACACGGATTATATAATGACTATATGCTGACTATACACTGATAATATAATGACTATATACTGACTATACACTGATTATATAATGACTATATACTGACTATACACTGATTATATAATGACTATGTACTGACAATACAATGATTATATAATGATTATATACTGACTATACACGGATTATATAATGACTATATACTGACTATATACTGATTATATAATGACTATATACTGACTATACACTGATTATGCAATGACTATATACTGACTATACACTGATTATATAATGACTATATACTGACTAAAGACTGATTATATAATGACTATATACTGACTATACACTGATTATATAATGACTATATACTGACTATTCATTTATTATGTAATTACTATATATTGGCTATACCTTGATTTTATACTGACTATACACTGATTATATAATGACTATATACTGACTATACACTGATTATATAATGACTATATACTGACTATACACCGATTATATAATGACTATATACTGACCATAAACTGATTATATACTGACTATATAATGGCTATATACTGACTATACACTGATTATGCAATGACTATATACTGACTATACACTGATTATATAATGACTATATACTGACTATACACTGATTATACAATGACTATATACTGACTTTACACTGATTATATAATGACAATATACTGACTATACACTGATTATACAATGACTATATACTGACTAAAGACTGATTATATAATGACTATATACTGACTATACACTGATTATATAATGACTATATGCTGACTATACATGGATTATATAATGACTATATGCTGACTATACACTGATAATATAATGACTATATACTGACTATACACTGATTATATAATGACTATATACTGACTATACACTGATTATATAATGACTATGTACTGACAATACACTGATTATATAATGATTATATACTGACTATACACGGATTATATAATGACTATATACTAACTATACACTGATTATATAATGACTATATGCTGACTATACACTGATTATATAATGACTATATACTGACTATACACTAATTATATGACTATAGACTGATTATATAATAACTATATACTGACTATACACTGATTATATAATGACTATATACTGACTATACACTGATTATATAATGACTATATACTGACTATACACTGATTATACAATGACTATATACTGACTATACACTGATTATATAATGACTATATACTGACTATACACTGATTATATAATGACTATATACTGACTATACACTGATTATACAATGACTATATACTGACTATACACTGATTATATAATGACTATATACTGAGTATACACTGATTAAATAATGACTATATACTGACCAGAAACTAATTATATAATGACTATATACTGACTATAAACTGATTATATAATGACTATATACTGACTATACACTGATTATATAATGGCTATATACTGACTATACACTGATTATATAATGACTATATGCTGACTATACACTGATTATATAATGACTATATACTGACTATACACTAATTATATGACTATAGACTGATTATATAATAACTATATACTGACTATACACTGATTATATAATGACTATATACTGACCATAAACTAATTATATAAAGACTATATACTGACCATAAACTGATTATATAATGGCTATATACTGACCATAAACTAATTATATACTGACTATATACTGACTATACACTGATTATATGACTATAATAATAATATAATAATAATAGTCCTTTAATAGTCCCACAGTGGGGAAATTCAGTGTGTTACAGCAGCAAAGATAAGATAAGCAGATACAAATACAAATACAACATGTACAGGAATGTTCCAAGGTGAGAGGCATTACATTAATAGCAGACAGACAGATAGGACGTATCAGAGGGGGGGGGGGGGATTTAACAGGCAGAGAGATATTTCAGTTCTCTGTATGTAATGATCTCCGCTTAGGTCGGTGTTGGTTGTACAGCCTAACCGCGGTGGGGAGGAAAGACTTCCGATAGCGCTCCTTCTCACACCTAGGGTGGAGCAGTCGGTCACTGACAGTACTGCTCAGCGCGATCACAGTCTCATGCATGGGATGGGACTTCTTCTTCTGCATGGAGCTCACCACGGACAGTATCCTTCTGTCACCCACCACCTGCACTGGGTCCAGTGGGCTCCCCAGGACAGAGCTGGCCCTTCTAATCAGCTTGTCAAGTTTATTTCTGTCCCTGGTTGATATACTGCTCCCCCAGCAGGCCACTCCAAAGAAGATGGCTGATGCCACTACCGAGTTGAAGAAAGTTCTAAGAAGTGCCCCCCGGATTCCAAAGGCTCTCAACTTCCTAAGCAGGTAGAGCCTGCTGTGGCCCTTCCTGTACAGGGCCTCCATATGATCTGCCCAGTCCAGCTTATTATTAAGGAGCAGACCCAGGTACTTATAGGTGTTCACAATCTCGATGCCCGTCCCCAGGATGTCCACTGGTTTAGGAGGGCTTCTGCCTTTGCGGAAGTCCACCACCATCTCCTTGGTCTTTCCCGCGTTAATCTTCAGGTGGTTCCAGTGGCACCAGTCCACAAAAAACCGGTTCAGTTCTCTGTACTCCTTGTCATCATCGTCTGTGATGAGGCCTACTATTGCAGAGTCGTCAGAATACTTCTGTAGGTAGCAGCTGGATGAGTTGCACCTAAAATCAGCAGTGTACAGTGTGAAGAGGAAAGGGGCGAGAACCATACCCTGAGGTGCCCCCGTATTACAGATCACGGTACCTGACACACAGTCTTGGGCTCTCACGTATTGAGGTCGATTTGTGAGGTAGTCTAGGATCCAGTTGGAGAGGTGGTGGTCCACTCCAGCAAGGCCCAGCTTGTCTCTCAGTAACCTGGGCTGTATGGTGTTAAAAGCACTGGAGAAATCAAAGAACATTATTCTCACCGTGTTCCCTGGTTTTTCCAGGTGAGACAGAGCCCTGTGCAGAAGGTGGATGATGGCATCATCTACCCCAATGCCCGGTCGATAAGCAAACTGGAGAGGGTCCATAGCGTGGCTCACTAGAGGGCGAAGATGTGTGAGAACCAATCTCTCTAAGATCTTCATCAAGTGGGATGTCAGTGCTACAGGTCTGTAGTCGATGAGGTCCATAGGGTGAGGTTTCTTTGGAACTGGTACCACACAAGAAGATTTCCATAATTCAGGGACTATTTCCTGCCTCAGGCTCATATTATACATATATGTAATTATACCACACAGCTGGTCCCCACAAGTCTTAATTAGCCTTGCACTGATGTCATCTGGCCCTGCGGCTTTCCTCGCCTTGATCTTTTTCATCTCCTTCCTCACCTGGGCCCGTGTGAGGGTCAGACTGTGGCCAGATAAAGACGGATTTCTGGATTTACTGGTCTGTTGGGAAGTAGCCACATGGGGTGAATGGGGTGAAGTCATTGTGGTGTATAGACTGATTATATAATAAGTATATACTGACTATGCACTGATTATATAATGACTATATACTGACCATAAACTAATTATATAATGACTATATACTGACTATAAACTGATTATATAATGACTATATACTGACTATACACTAATTATATGACTATAGACTGATTATATAATAAGTATATACTGACTATACACTGATTATATAATGACTATATACTGACTATACACTGATTATATAATGACTATATACTGACCATAAACTGATTAAATACTGACTATATAATGACTATATACCGACCATAAACTGATTATATAATGACTATATACTGACTATACACTGATTATATAATGACTATATAATGACTATACACTGATTATATAATGACTATATACCGATCATAAACTGATTATATAATGACTATATACTGACTATACACTGATTATATAATGACTATATACTGACTATACACTGATTATATAATGACTATATACTGACTATATACTGATTATATAATGACTATATACTGACTATACACTGATTATGCAATGACTATATACTGACTATACACTGATTATATAATGACTATATACTGACTAAAGACTGATTATATAATGACTATATACTGACTATTCATTTATTATGTAATTACTATATATTGGCTATACCTTGATTTTATACTGACTATACACTGATTATATAATGACTATATACTGACTATACACTGATTATATAATGACTATATACTGACTATACACTGATTATATAATGACTATATACTGACTATACACTGATTATATACTGACTATATAATGGCTATATACTGACTATACACTGATTATATAATGACTATATACTGACTATACACTGATTATATACTGACTATATAATGACTATATACTGACTATACACTGATTATATAATGACTATATACTGACTATACACCGATTATATAATGACTATATACTGATCATAAACTGATTATATACTGACTATATAATGGCTACATACTGACTATACACTGATTATGTAATGACTATATACTGACAATACACTGATTATACAATGACTATATACTGACTATACACTGATTATATAATGACTATATACTGACTATACACTGATTATACAATGACTATATGCTGACTATACATTGATTATATAATGACTATATACTGACCGTAAACTAATTATATAAAGACTATATACTGACCATAAACTGATTATATAATGACTATATACTGACCATTAACTAATTATATAATGACTATATACTGACTATACACTGATTATATAATGACTATATACTGACTATACACTGATTATACAATGACTATATACTGACTATACACTGATTATATAATGACTATATACTGACTATACACTGATTATATAATGACTATATACTGACTATACACTGATTATACAATGACTATATACTGACTATACACTGATTATATAATGACTATATACTGACTATACACTGATTATATAATGGCTATATACTGACTATACACTGATTATATAATGACTATATACTGACTATACACTGATTATATAATGATTATATACTGACTATACTCTGATTATATAATGATTATATACTGACTATACACTGATTTTATAATGACTATATACTGACTATACACTGATTATATAATGGCTATATACTGACTATACACTGATTATATAATGATTATATACTGACTATACACTGATTATATAATGACTATATACTGACTATATACTGATTATATAATGACTATATACTGACTATACACTGATTATATAATGATTATATACTGACAATACACTGATTATACAATGACTATATACTGACTATATATTGATTATATAATGACTATATACTGACTATACACTGATTATACAATGACTATATACTGACTATACACTGATTATATAATGACTATATACTGACTATACACTGATTATATAATGATTATATACTGACTATACACTGATTATATAATGATTATATACTGACTATACACTGATCATATAACGACTATATACTGACTATACGCTGATTACATAATGACTATATACTAACTATTCATTTATAATGTAATTACTATATATTGGCTATACCTTGATTTTATGCTGACTATACACTGATTATATAATGACTATATACTGACTATACACTGATTATATAATGACTATATACTGACTATACACTGATTATATAATGACTATATACTGACTATACACTGATTATACAATGACTATATACTGACTATACACTGATTATATAATGACTATATACCGATCATAAACTGATTATATAATGACTATATACTGACTATACACTGATTATATAATGACTATATACTGATTATATAATGAATATATACTGACTATACACTGATTATGCAATGACTATATACTGACTATACACTGATTATATAAAGACTATATACTGACTAAAGACTGATTATATAATGACTATATACTGACTATTCATTTATTATGTAATTACTATATATTGGCTATACCTTGATTTTATACTGACTATACACTGATTATATAATGACTATATACTGACTATACACTGATTATATAATGACTATATACTGACTATACACTGATTATATAATGACTATATACTGACTATACACTGATTATATACTGACTATATAATGGCTATATACTGACTATACACTGATTATATAATAACTATATACTGACTATACACTGAATATATACTGACTATATAATGACTATATACTGACTATACACTGATTATATAATGACTATATACTGACTATACACCGATTATATAATGACTATATACTGATCATAAACTGATTATATACTGACTATATAATGGCTACATACTGACTATACACTGATTATGTAATGACTATATACTGACAATACACTGATTATACAATGACTATATACTGACTATACACTGATTATATAATGACTATATACTGACTATACACTGATTATGCAATGACTATATGCTGACTATACATTGATTATATAATGACTATATACTGACTAAAGACTGATTATATAATGACTATATACTGACTATTCATTTATTATGTAATTACTATATATTGGCTATACCTTGATTTTATACTGACTATACACTGATTATATAATGACTATATACTGACTATACACTGATTATATAATGACTATATACTGACTATACACTGATTATATAATGACTATATACTGACTATACACTGATTATATACTGACTATATAATGGCTATATACTGACTATACACTGATTATATAATAACTATATACTGACTATACACTGAATATATACTGACTATATAATGACTATATACTGACTATACACTGATTATATAATGACTATATACTGACTATACACCGATTATATAATGACTATATACTGATCATAAACTGATTATATACTGACTATATAATGGCTACATACTGACTATACACTGATTATGTAATGACTATATACTGACAATACACTGATTATACAATGACTATATACTGACTATACACTGATTATATAATGACTATATACTGACTATACACTGATTATACAATGATTATATGCTGACTATACATTGATTATATAATGACTATATACTGACCGTAAACTAATTATATAAAGACTATATACTGACCATAAACTGATTATATAATGACTATATACTGACCATAAACTAATTATATAATGACTATATACTGACTATAAACTGATTATATAATGACTATATACTGACTATACACTGATTATATGACTATAGACTGATTATATAATAAGTATATACTGACTATGCACTGATTATATAATGACTATATACTGACCATAAACTACTTATATGACTATATACTGACCATAAACTAATTATATAATGACTATATACTGACTATACACTGATTATATAATGACTATATACTGACTATACACTGATTATATAATGACTATATGCTTACTATACACTGATTATATAATGACTATATACTGACTATACACTGATTATAAACTGACCATAAACTGATTATATACTGACTATATAATGACTATATACTGACCATAAACTGATTATAAAATGACTATATATTGACTATACACTGATTATATAATGACTATATATTGACTATACACTGACTATATAATGACTATATACCGACCATAAACTGATTATATAATGACTATATACTGACTATACACTGATTATATAATGACTATATACTGACTATATACTGATTATATAATGACTATATACTGACTATACACTGATTATATAATGACTGTATACTGACTAAAGACTGATTATATAATGACTATATACTGACTATACACTGATTATATAATGACTATATACTGACTATACACTGATTATATAATGACTATATACTGACTATACACTGATTATATAAAGACTATATATTGACTATACACTGATCATATAATGACTATATACTGACTATACACTGATTATATAATGACTATATGCTGACTATACATTGATTATATAATGACTATAAACCGACCATAAACTGATTATATAATGACTATATACTGACTATACACTGATTATATAATGACTATATACTGAATATACACTGATTATATACTGACTATATAATGGCTATATACTAAATATACACTGATTATATAATGACTATATACTGACTATACACTGATTATATAATGACTATATACTGACTATACACCGATTATATAATGACTATATACTGACCATAAACTGACTATATACTGACTATATAATGGCTATATACTGACTATACACTGATTATGTAATGACTATATACTGACAATACACTAATTATACAATCACTATATACTGACTATACACTGATTATATAATGATTATATACTGACTATACACTGATTATACAATGACTATATACTGACTAAAGACTGATTATATAATGACCATATACTGACTATACACTGATTATATAATGATTATATACTGACAATACACTGATTATACAATGACTATATACTGACTATATATTGATTATATAATGACTATATACTGACTATACACTGATTATACAATGACTATATACTGACTATACACTGATTATATAATGACTATATACTGACTATACACTGATTATATAATGATTATATACTGACTATACGCTGATCATATAACGACTATATACTGACTATACGCTGATTACATAATGACTATATACTAACTATTCATTTATAATGTAATTACTATATATTGGCTATACCTTGATTTTATACTGACTATACACTGATTATATAATGACTATATATTGACTATACACTGATTATATAATGACTATATACTGACTATACACTGATTATACAATGACTATATACTGACTATATACTGACTATACACTGATTATATAATGACTATATACTGACTATACACTGATTATATAATGACTATATACTGAGTATACACTGATTATATAATGACTATATACTGACTATACACTGATTATATAAAGACTATATATTGACTATACACTGATAATATAATGACTATATACTGACTATACACTGATTATATAATGACTATATGCTGACTATACATTGATTATATAATGACTATAAAAAGACCATAAACTGATTATATAATGACTATATACTGACTATACACTGATTATATAATGACTATATACTGACTATACACTGATTATATACTGACTATATAATTGCTATATACTGAGTATACACTGATTATATAATGACTATATACTGACTATACACTGATTATATAAAGACTATATATTGACTATACACTGATAATATAATGACTATATACTGACTATACACTGATTATATAATGACTATATACTGAGTAAAGACTGATTATATAATGACTATATACTGACTATACACTGATTATATACTGACTATATACTGACTATTCATTTATTATATAATGACTATATACTGACTATACACTGATTATATAATGACTATATACTGACTATACACTGATTATACAATGACTATATACTGACTAAAAACTGATTATATAATGACTATATACTGACTATACACTGATTATATAATGATTATATACTGACTATACACGGATTATATAATGACTATATGCTGACTATAAACTGATAATATTATGACTATATACTGACTATACACTGATTATATAATGACTATATACTGACTATACACTGATTATATAATGTCTATATGCTGACTATACACTGATTATATAATGACTATATACTGACTATACACTGATTATATAATGACTATATACTGACTATACACTGATTATATAATGACTATACATTGATTATATAATGACTATATACTGACTATACACTGATTATACAATGACTATATACTGACTATACACTGATTATATAATGACTATATACTGACTAAAGACTGATTATATAATGACTATATACTGACTATACACTGATTATATACTGACTATATACTGACTATTCATTTATTATATAATGACTATATACTGAGTATACACTGATTAAATAATGACTATATACTGACCATAAACTAATTATATAATGACTATATACTGACTATAAACTGATGATATAATGACTATATACTGACTATACACTGATTATATAATGACTATATACTGACTATACACTGATTATATAATGACTATATGCTGACTATACACTGATTATATAATGACTATATACTGACTATACACTAATTATATGACTATAGACTGATTATATAATAACTATATACTGACTATACACTGATTATATAATGAATATATACTGACTATACACTGATTATATAATGACTATATACTTACTATACACTGATTATATAATGGCTATATACTGACCATAAACTGATTATATAATGACTATATACTGACCATAAACTAATTATATAAAGACTATATACTGACCATAAACTGATTATATAATGACTATATACTGACCCTAAACTAATTATATAATGACTATATACTGACTATAAACTGATTATATAATGACTATATACTGACTATACACTGATTATATGACTATAGACTGATTATATAATAAGTATATACTGACTATGCACTGATTATATAATGACTATATACTGACCATAAACTAATTATATAATGACTATATACTGACCATAAACTAATTATATAATGACTATATACTGACTATACACTGATTATATAATGACTATATACTGACTATACACTGATTATATAATGACTATATGCTTACTATACACTGATTATATAATGACTATATACTGACTATACACTGATTATATAATGACTATATACTGACCATAAACTGATTATATACTGACTATATAATGACTATATACTGACCATAAACTGATTATATAATGACTATATACTGACTATACACTGATTATATAATGACTATATATTGACTATACACTTATTATATAATGACTATATACCGACCATAAATTGATTATATAATGACTATATACTGACTATACACTGATTATATAATGACTATATACTGACTATATACTGATTATATAATGACTATATACTGACTATACACTGATTATATAATGACTGTATACTGACTATACACTGATTATATAAAGACTATATATTGACTATACACTGATTATATAATGACTATATACTGACTATACACTGATTATATAAAGACTATATATTGACTATACACTGATTATATACTGACTATATAATGGCTATATACTGACTATACACTGATTATATAATGACTATATACTGACTATACACTGATTATATAATGACTATATACTGACTATACACCGATTATATAATGACTATATACTGACCATAAACTGATTATATACTGACTATATAATGGCTATATACTGACTATACACTGATTATGTAATGACTATATACTGACAATACACTAATTATACAATCACTATATACTGACTATACACTGATTATATAATGATTATATACTGACTATACACTGATTATACAATGACTATATACTGACTAAAGACTGATTATATAATGACTATATACTGACTATACACTGATTATATAATGATTATATACTGACAATACACTGATTATACAATGACTATATACTGACTATATATTGATTATATAATGACTATATACTGACTATACACTGATTATACAATGACTATATACTGACTATACACTGATTATATAATGACTATATACTGACTATACAAGGATTATATAATGATTATATACTGACTATACACTGATTATATAATGATGATATACTGACTATACACTGATCATATAACGACTATATACTGACTATACGCTGATTACATAATGACTATATACTAACTATTCATTTATAATGTAATTACTATATATTGGCTATACCTTGATTTTATACTGACTATACACTGATTATATAATGACTATATACTGACTATATAATGACTATATACTGACTATACACTGATTAGACAATGACTATATACTGACTATACACTGATTATATAATGACTATATACTGACTATACACTGATTATATAATGACTATATACTGACTATACACTGATTATATAATGACTATATACTGACTATGCACTGATTATACAATGACTACATACTGACTATACACTGATTATATAATGACTATATACTGACTATACACTGATTATATAACGACTATATACTGACTATACACTGATTATACAATGACTATATACTGACTATACACTGATTATATAATGACTATATACTGACTATACACTGATTATATAATGGCTATATACTGACTATACACTGATTATATAATGACTATATACTGACTATACACTGATTATATAATGATTATATTCTGACTATACACTGATTATATAATGATTATATACTCACTATACACTGATTATATAATGACTATATACTGTCTATACACTGATTATATAATGGCTATATACTGACTATACACTGATTATACAATGACTATATACTGACTATATATTGATTATATAATGACCATATACTGACTATACACTGATTATACAATGACTATATACTGACTATACACTGATTATATAATGACTATATACTGACTATACACTGATTATATAATGATTATATACTGACTATACACTGATTATACAATGATTATATACTGACTATACACTGATCATATAACGACTATATACTGACTATACGCTGATTACATAATGACTATATACTAACTATTCATTTATAATGTAATTACTATATATTGGCTATACCTTGATTTTATACTGACTATACACTGATTATATAATGACTATATACTGACTATACACTGATTTTATAATGACTATATACTGACTATACACCGATTATACAATGACTATATACTGACTATACACTGATTATATAATGACTATACACTGATTATATAATGACTATATACTGACTATACACTGATTATATAATGACTATATACTGACTATACACTGATTATATAATGACTATATACTGAGTATACACTGATTATATAATGACTATATACTGACTATACACTGATTATATAAAGACTATATATTGACTATACACTGATAATATAATGACTATATACTGACTATACACTGATTATATAATGACTATATGCTGACTATACATTGATTATATAATGACTATAAACCGACCATAAACTGATTATATAATGACTATATACTGACTAAAGACTGATTATATAATGACTATATACTGACTATACACTGATTATATAATGACTATATACTGACTATACACTGATTATATAACGACTATATACTGACTATACCCTGATTATATAATGACTATATACTGACTATACACCGATTATATAATGATTATATACTGACAAGACACTGATTATACAATGACTATATACTGACTAAAGACTGATTATATAATGACTATATACTGACCATAAACTGATTATATACTGACTATATAATGGCTATATACTGACTATACACTGATTATCTAATGACTATATACTGACAATGCACTGATTATACAATGACTATATACTGACTAAAGACTGATAATATAATGACTATATACTGACTATACACTGATTATATAATGATTATATACTGACAATACACTGATTATACAATGACTATATACTGACTATATATTGATTATATAATGACTATATACTGACTATACACTGATTATACAATGACTATATACTGACTATACACTGATTATATAATGACTATATACTGACTATACACTGATTATATAATGATTATATACTGACTATACACTGATTATATAATGATTATATACTGACTATACACTGATCATATAACGACTATATACTGACTATACGCTGATTACATAATGACTATATACTAGCTATTCATTTATAATGTAATTACTATATATTGGCTATACCTTGATTTTATACTGACTATACACTGATTATATAATGACTATATACTGACTATACACTGATTATATAATGACTATATACTGACTATACACTGATTATACAATGACTATATACTGACTATACACTGATTATATAATGACTATATACTGACTATACACTGATTATATAATGACTATATACTGACTATACACTGATTATATAATGACTATATACTGACTATACACTGATTATACAATGACTATATACTGACTATACACTGATTATATAATGACTATATACTGACTATACACTGATTATATAATGACTATATACTGACTATACACTGATTATACAATGACTATATACTGACTATACACTGATTATATAATGACTATATACTGACTATACACTGATTATACAATGACTATATACTGACTATACACTGATTATATAATGACTATATACTGACTATACACTGATTATATAATGACTATATACTGACTATACACTGATTATACAATGACTATATATTGACTATACACTGATAATATAATGACTATATACTGACTATACACTGATTATATAATGACTATATGCTGACTATACATTGATTATATAATGACTATAAACCGACCATAAACTCATTATATAATGACTATATACTGACTATACACTGATTATATAATGACTATATAGTGACTATACACTGATTATATAATGACTATATACTGACTAAAGACTGATTATATAATGACTATATACTGACTATACACTGATTATATAATGACTATATACTGACTATACACTGATTATATAATGACTATATACTGACTATACCCTGATTATATAATGACTATATACTGACTATACACCGATTATATAATGATTATATACTGACAAGACACTGATTATACAATGACTATATACTGACTAAAGACTGATTATATAATGACTATATACTGACCATAAACTGATTATATACTGACTATATAATGGCTATATACTGACTATACACTGATTATGTAATGACTATATACTGACAATGCACTGATTATACAATGACTATATACTGACTAAAGACTGATAATATAATGACTATATACTGACTATACACTGATTATATAATGATTATATACTGACAATACACTGATTATACAATGACTATATACTGACTATATATTGATTATATAATGACTATATACTGACTATACACTGATTATACAATGACTATATACTGACTATACACTGATTATATAATGACTATATACTGACTATACACTGATTATATAATGATTATATACTGACTATACACTGATTATATAATGATTATATACTGACTATACACTGATCATATAACGACTATATACTGACTATACGCTGATTACATAATGACTATATACTAGCTATTCATTTATAATGTAATTACTATATATTGGCTATACCTTGATTTTATACTGACTATACACTGATTATATAATGACTATATACTGACTATACACTGATTATATAATGACTATATACTGACTATACACTGATTATACAATGACTATATACTGACTATACACTGATTATATAATGACTATATACTGACTATACACTGATTATATAATGACTATATACTGACTATACACTGATTATATAATGACTATATACTGACTATACACTGATTATACAATGACTATATACTGACTATACACTGATTATATAATGACTATATACTGACTATACACTGATTATATAATGACTATATACTGACTATACACTGATTATACAATGACTATATACTGACTATACACTGATTATATAATGGCTATATACTGACTATACACTGATTATATAATGACTATATACTGACTATACACTGATTATATAATGATTATATACTGACTATACTCTGATTATATAATGATTATATACTGACTATACACTGATTATATAATGACTATATACTGACTATACACTGATTATATAATGGCTATATACTGACTATACACTGATTATATAATGACTATATACTGACTATACACTGATTATATAATGATTATATACTGACTATACACTGATTATATAATGATTATATACTGACTATACACTGATTATATAATGACTATATACTGACTATACACTGATTATATAATGGCTATATACTGACTATACACTGATTATATAATGACTATATACTGACTATATACTGATTATATAATGACTATATACTGACTATACACTGATTATATAATGATTATATACTGACAATACACTGATTATACAATGACTATATACTGACTATATATTGATTATATAATGACTATATACTGACTATACACTGATTATACAATGACTATATACTGACTATACACTGATTATATAATGACTATATACTGACTATACACTGATTATATAATGATTATATACCGACTATACACTGATTATATAATGATTATATACTGACTATACACTGATCATATAACGACTATATACTGACTATACGCTGATTACATAATGACTATATACTAACTATTCATTTATAATGTAATTACTATATATTGGCTATACCTTGATTTTATACTGACTATACACTGATTATATAATGACTATATACTGACTATACACTGATTATATAATGACTATATACTGACTATACACTGATTATACAATGACTATATACTGACTATACACTGATTATATAATGACTATATACTGACTATACACTGATTATAAAATGACTATATACTGACTATACACTGATTATATAATGACTATATACTGACTATACACTGATTATATAATGACAATATACTGAGTATACACTGATTATATAATGACTATATACTGACTATACACTGATTATATGAAGACTATATATTGACTATACACTGATAATATAATGACTATATACTGACTATACACTGATTATATAATGACTATATGCTGACTATACATTGATTATATAATGACTATAAACCGACCATAAACTCATTATATAATGACTATATACTGACTATACACTGATTATATAATGACTATATACTGACTATACACTGATTATATACTGACTATATAATGGCTATATACTGACTATACACTGATTATATAATGACTATATACTGACTATACACTGATTATATAATGACTATATACTGACTATACACTGATTATATAATGATTATATACTGACTATACACTGATTATATAATGACTATATACTGAATATATACTGATTATATAATGATTATATACTGACTATACACTGATTATATAATGATTATATACTGACAATAGACTGATTATACAATGACTATATACTGACTATATATTGATTATATAATGACTATATACTGACTATACACTGATTATACAATGACTATATACTGACTATACACTGATTATATAATGACTATATACTGACTATACACTGATTATATAATGATTATATACTGACTATACACTGATTATATAATGATTATATACTGACTATACACTGATCATATAACGACTATATACTGACTATACGCTGATTACATAATGACTATATACTAACTATTCATTTATAATGTAATTACTATATATTGGCTATACCTTGATTTTATACTGACTATACACTGATTATATAATGACTATATACTGACTATACACTGATATTATAATGACTATATACTGACTATACACTGATTATATAATGACTATATACTGAGTATACACTGATTATATAATGACTATATACTGACTATACACTGATTATATAATGACTATATACTGAGTATACACTGATTATATAATGACTATATATTGACTATACACTGATAATATAATGACTATATACTGACTATACACTGATTATATAATGACTATATGCTGACTATACATTGATTATATAATGACTATAAACCGACCATAAACTCATTATATAATGACTATATATTGACTATACACTGATTATATAATGACTATATACTGACTATACACTGATTATATAATGACTATATACTGACTATACACTGATTATACAATGACTATATACTGACCATACACTGATTATATAATGACTATATACTGACTATACACTGATTATATAATGACTATATACTGACTATACACTGATTATACAATGACTATATACTGACTATACACTGATTATATAATGAATATATACTGACAATACACTGATTATACAATGACTATATACTGACTATATATTGATTATATAATGACTATATACTGACTATACACTGATTATACAATGACTATATACTGACTATACACTGATTATATAATGACTATATACTGACTATACACTGATTATATAATGATTATATACTGACTATACACTGATTATATAATGATTATATACTGACTATACACTGATCATATAACGACTATATACTGACTATACGCTGATTACATAATGACTATATACTAACTATTCATTTATAATGTAATTACTATATATTGGCTATACCTTGATTTTATACTGACTATACACTGATTATATAATGACTATATACTGACTATACACTGATTATATAATGACTATATACTGACTATACACTGATTATATAATGACTATATACTGACTATACACTGATTATATAATGACTATATACTGAGTATACACTGATTATATAATGACTATATACTGACTATACACTGATTATATAAAGACTATATATTGACTATACACTGATAATATAATGACTATATACTGACTATACACTGATTATATAATGACTATATGCTGACTATACATTGATTATATAATGACTATAAACCAACCATAAACTCATTATATAATGACTATATACTGACTATACACTGATTATATAATGACTATATACTGACTATACACTGATTATATACTGACTATATAATGGCTATATACTGACTATACACTGATTATATAATGACTATATACTGACTATACACTGATTATATAATGACTATATACTGACTATACACTGATTATATAATGATTATATACTGACTATACACTGATTATACAATGACTATATACTGACTATACACTGATTATATAATGGCTATATACTGACTATACACTGATTATATAATGACTATATACTGACTATACACTGATTATATAATGATTATATACTGACTATACTCTGATTATATAATGATTATATACTGACTATACACTGATTTTATAATGACTATATACTGACTATACACTGATTATATAATGGCTATATACTGACTATACACTGATTATATAATGACTATATACTGACTATACACTGATTATATAATGACTATATACTGACTATACACTGATTATATAATGATTATATACTGACTATACACTGATTATATAATGACTATATACTGACTATATACTGATTATATAATGAATATATACTGACTATACACTGATTATATAATGATTATATACTGAAAATACACTGATTATACAATGACTATATACTGACTATATATTGATTATATAATGACTATATACTGACTATACACTGATTATACAATGACTATATACTGACTATACACTGATTATATAATGACTATATACTGACTATACACTGATTATATAATGATTATATACTGACTATACACTGATTATATAATGATTATATACTGACTATACACTGATCATATAACGACTATATACTGACTATACGCTGATTACATAATGACTATATACTAACTATTCATTTATAATGTAATTACTATATATTGGCTATACCTTGATTTTATACTGACTATACACTGATTATATAATGACTAAATACTGACTATACACTGATTATATAATGACTATATACTGACTATACACTGATTATATAATGACTATATACTGAGTATACACTGATTATATAATGACTATATACTGACTATACACTGATTATATAATGACTATATACTGAGTATACACTGATTATATAATGACTATATACTGACTATACACTGATTATATAAAGACTATATATTGACTATACACTGATAATATAATGACTATATACTGACTATACACTGATTATATAATGACTATATGCTGACTATACATTGATTATATAATGACTATAAACCGACCATAAACTCATTATATAATGACTATATACTGACTATACACTGATTATATAATGACTATATACTGACTATACACTGATTATATAATGACTATATACTGACTATACACTGATTATACAATGACTATATACTGACTATACACTGATTATATAATGACTATATAGTGACTATACACTGATTATATAATGACTATATACTGACTAAAGACTGATTATATAATGGCAATATACTGACTATGCACTGATTATATAATGACTATATACTGACTATACACTGATTATATAATGACTATATACTGACTATACACTGATTATATAATGACTATATACTGACTATACCCTGATTATATAATGACTATATACTGACTATACACCGATTATATAATGATTATATACTGACAAGACACTGATTATACAATGACTATATACTGACTAAAGACTGATTATATAATGACTATATACTGACCATAAACTGATTACATACTGACTATATAATGGCTATATACTGACTATACACTGATTATGTAATGACTATATACTGACAATGCACTGATTATACAATGACTATATACTGACTAAAGACTGATAATATAATGACTATATACTGACTATACACTGATTATATAATGATTATATACTGACAATACACTGATTATACAATGACTATATACTGACTATATATTGATTATATAATGACTATATACTGACTATACACTGATTATATAATGATTATATACTGACTATACACTGATTATATAATGATTATATACTGACTATACACTGATCATATAACGACTATATACTGACTATACACTGATTATATAATGACTATATACTGACTATACACTGATTATATAATGACTATATACTGACTATACACTGATTATACAATGACTATATACTGACTATACACTGATTATATAATGACTATATACTGACTATACACTGATTATATAATGACTATATACTGACTATACACTGATTATACAATGACTATATACTGACTATACACTGATTATATAATGGCTATATACTGACTATACACTGATTATATAATGACTATATACTGACTATACACTGATTATATAATGATTATATACTGACTATACTCTGATTATATAATGATTATATACTGACTATACACTGATTTTATAATGACTATATACTGACTATACACTGATTATATAATGGCTATATACTGACTATACACTGATTATATAATGATTATATACTGACTATACACTGATTATATAATGACTATATACTGACTATATACTGATTATATAATGACTATATACTGACTATACACTGATTATATAATGATTATATACTGACAATACACTGATTATACAATGACTATATACTGACTATACACTGATTATATAATGACTATATACTGACTATACACTGATTATATAATGATTATATACTGACTATACACTGATTATATAATGATTATATACTGACTATACACTGATCATATAACGACTATATACTGACTATACGCTGATTACATAATGACTATATACTAACTATTCATTTATAATGTAATTACTATATATTGGCTATACCTTGATTTTATACTGACTATACACTGATTATATAATGACTATATACTGACTATACACTGATTATATAATGACTATATACTGACTATACACTGATTATATAATGACTATATACTGACTATACACTGACTATACAATGACTATATACTGACTATACACTGATTATATAATGACTATATACTGACTATACACTGATTATATAATGACTATATACTTACTATACACTGATTATATAATGACTATATACTGACTATACACTGATTATATAATGACTATATACTGAGTATACACTGATTATATAATGACTATATACTGACTATACACTGATTATATAAAGACTATATATTGACTATACACTGATAATATAATGACTATATACTGACTATACACTGATTATATAATGACTATATGCTGACTATACATTGATTATAAATGACTATAAACCGACCATAAACTCATTATATAATGACTATATACTGACTATACACTGATTATATAATGACTATATACTGACTATACACTGATTATATAATGACTATATACTGACTATACACTGATTATACAATGACTATATACTGACTATACACTGATTATATAATGACTATATACTGACTATACACTGATTATACAATGACTATATACTGACTATACACTGATTATATAATGACTATATACTGACTATACACTGATTATATAATGGCTATATATTGACTATACACTGATTATATAATGACTATATACTGACTATACACTGATTATATAATGATTATATACTGACTATACACTGATTATATAATGATTATATACTGACTATACACTGATTATATAATGACTATATACTGACTATACACTGATTATATAATGGCTATATACTGACTATACACTGATTATATAATGACTATATACTGACTATATACTGATTATATAATGACTATATACTGACTATACACTGATTATATAATGATTATATACTGACAATACACTGATTATACAATGACTATATACTGACTATATATTGATTATATAATGACTATATACTGACTATACACTGATTATACAATGACTATATACTGACTATACACTGATTATATAATGACTATATACTGACTATACACTGATTATATAATGATTATATACCGACTATACACTGATTATATAATGATTATATACTGACTATACACTGATCATATAACGACTATATACTGACTATACGCTGATTACATAATGACTATATACTAACTATTCATTTATAATGTAATTACTATATATTGGCTATACCTTGATTTTATACTGACTATACACTGATTATATAATGACTATATACTGACTATACACTGATTATATAATGACTATATACTGACTATACACTGATTATACAATGACTATATACTGACTATACACTGATTATATAATGACTATATACTGACTATACACTGATTATAAAATGACTATATACTGACTATACACTGATTATATAATGACTATATACTGACTATACACTGATTATATAATGACAATATACTGAGTATACACTGATTATATAATGACTATATACTGACTATACACTGATTATATGAAGACTATATATTGACTATACACTGATAATATAATGACTATATACTGACTATACACTGATTATATAATGACTATATGCTGACTATACATTGATTATATAATGACTATAAACCGACCATAAACTCATTATATAATGACTATATACTGACTATACACTGATTATATAATGACTATATACTGACTATACACTGATTATATACTGACTATATAATGGCTATATACTGACTATACACTGATTATATAATGACTATATACTGACTATACACTGATTATATAATGACTATATACTGACTATACACTGATTATATAATGATTATATACTGACTATACACTGATTATATAATGACTATATACTGAATATATACTGATTATATAATGATTATATACTGACTATACACTGATTATATAATGATTATATACTGACAATAGACTGATTATACAATGACTATATACTGACTATATATTGATTATATAATGACTATATACTGACTATACACTGATTATACAATGACTATATACTGACTATACACTGATTATATAATGACTATATACTGACTATACACTGATTATATAATGATTATATACTGACTATACACTGATTATATAATGATTATATACTGACTATACACTGATCATATAACGACTATATACTGACTATACGCTGATTACATAATGACTATATACTAACTATTCATTTATAATGTAATTACTATATATTGGCTATACCTTGATTTTATACTGACTATACACTGATTATATAATGACTATATACTGACTATACACTGATATTATAATGACTATATACTGACTATACACTGATTATATAATGACTATATACTGAGTATACACTGATTATATAATGACTATATACTGACTATACACTGATTATATAATGACTATATACTGAGTATACACTGATTATATAATGACTATATACTGACTATACACTGATTATATAAAGACTATATATTGACTATACACTGATAATATAATGACTATATACTGACTATACACTGATTATATAATGACTATATGCTGACTATACATTGATTATATAATGACTATAAACCGACCATAAACTCATTATATAATGACTATATACTGACTATACACTGATTATATAATGGCTATATACTGACTATACACTGATTATATAATGATTATATACTGACTATACACTGATTATATAATGACTATATACTGACTATACACTGATTATATAATGACTATATACTGACTATACACTGATTATACAATGACTATATACTGACCATACACTGATTATATAATGACTATATACTGACTATACACTGATTATATAATGACTATATACTGACTATACACTGATTATACAATGACTATATACTGACTATACACTGATTATATAATGATTATATACTGACAATACACTGATTATACAATGACTATATACTGACTATATATTGATTATATAATGACTATATACTGACTATACACTGATTATACAATGACTATATACTGACTATACACTGATTATATAATGACTATATACTGACTATACACTGATTATATAATGATTATATACTGACTATACACTGATTATATAATGATTATATACTGACTATACACTGATTATACAATGACTATATACTGACTATACACTGATTATATAATGACTATATAATGGCTATATACTGACTATACACTGATTATATAATGACTATATACTGACTATACACTGATTATATAATGACTATATACTGACTATACACTGATTATACAATGACTATATACTGACTATACACTGATTATATAATGACTATATACTGACTATACACTGATTATATAATGATTATATACTGACTATACACTGATTATATAATGATTATATACTGACTATACACTGATCATATAACGACTATATACTGACTATACGCTGATTACATAATGACTATATACTAACTATTCATTTATAATGTAATTACTATATATTGGCTATACCTTGATTTTATACTGACTATACACTGATTATATAATGACTATATACTGACTATACACTGATTATATAATGACTATATACTGACTATACACTGATTATACAATGACTATATACTGACTATACACTGATTATATAATGACTATATACTGACTATACACTGATTATATAATGACTATATACTGACTATACACTGATTATATAATGACTATATACTGACTATACACTGATTATATAATGACTATATACTGAGTATACACTGATTATATAATGACTATATACTGACTATACACTGATTATATAAAGACTATATATTGACTATACACTGATAATATAATGACTATATACTGACTATACACTGATTATATAATGACTATATGCTGACTATACATTGATTATATAATGACTATAAACCGACCATAAACTCATTATATAATGACTATATACTGACTATACACTGATTATATAATGACTATATACTGACTATACACTGATTATATAATGACTATATACTGACTATACACTGATTATATAATGACTATATAATGGCTATATACTGACTATACACTGATTATATAATGACTATATACTGACTATACACTGATTATATAATGACTATATACTGACTATACACTGATTATACAATGACTATATACTGACTATACACTGATTATATAATGACTATATACTGACTATACACTGATTATATAATGATTATATACTGACTATACACTGATTATATAATGATTATATACTGACTATACACTGATCATATAACGACTATATACTGACTATACGCTGATTACATAATGACTATATACTAACTATTCATTTATAATGTAATTACTATATATTGGCTATACCTTGATTTTATACTGACTATACACTGATTATATAATGACTATATACTGACTATACACTGATTATATAATGACTATATACTGACTATACACTGATTATACAATGACTATATACTGACTATACACTGATTATATAATGACTATATACTGACTATACACTGATTATATAATGACTATATACTGACTATACACTGATTATATAATGACTATATACTGACTATACACTGATTATATAATGACTATATACTGAGTATACACTGATTATATAATGACTATATACTGACTATACACTGATTATATAAAGACTATATATTGACTATACACTGATAATATAATGACTATATACTGACTATACACTGATTATATAATGACTATATGCTGACTATACATTGATTATATAATGACTATAAACCGACCATAAACTCATTATATAATGACTATATACTGACTATACACTGATTATATAATGACTATATACTGACTATACACTGATTATATACTGACTATATAATGGCTATATACTGACTATACACTGATTATATAATGACTATATACTGACTATGCACTGATTATATAATGACTATATACTGACTATACACTGATTATACAATGACTATATACTGACTATACACTGATTATATAATGACTATATACTGACTATACACTGATTATATAATGACTATATATTGACTATACACTGATTATATAATGACTATATACTGACTATACACTGATTATACAATGACTATATACTGACTATACACTGATTATATAATGGCTATATACTGACTATACACTGATTATATAATGATTATATACTGACTATACACTGATTATATAATGACTATATACTGACTATACACTGATTATATAATGGCTATATACTGACTATACACTGATTATATAATGATTATATACTGACTATACACTGATTATATAATGACTATATACTGACTATATACTGATTATATAATGACTATATACTGACTATACACTGATTATATAATGGGACAGATTTTTTAAGTCTTAATATACGCCCTGAATGACGCCAGACTGCTCCAGATAATTCACACCAGTCCGGATAAGGAGACTATTTCTTGTGTATCTCTCACATAGCAGGTATATGGGGGGGGGGGGGCTTAGATGTCCCCGCCCATTTCTCCACCCAGCCCTGCTCACATTCATGGAGGGTGGTGAGCTGGGCGCAGCACTGGGCATGTCCAGCAATCTTGGTGTAATATAAGGCCTTATGTCAAAGATGTGCACACTGTCACTCAGTTAATCCAGGAAAGTGTTCTAGATCCATTCATAAATCCCTCCACTTACTATATATACAGATTACACATTGGTTATATACTGGCTATTATATGAAGCTAACTTGTCACGTTGCAGCAGACATAATTGTGAATGCAGCTCTGGATGTGATTGGAGTATAACAATTCTTCCAGATTCCTATTTATTCTATATGGCCACATGAACATATTCTAATATTTCAGTCTAACAATATAACATTCTATACCAAGGTGCATCGTGGGAAAAATTATTTAATAGAAAATCTGCATATCCCAAAATGTGGTGCAAAATTGTATAAACCAGTAATATTTCAGAAAAAGCTTGTTAGGTATTTTAAATGGCGATGAACAGAATTTTTTGTGCAGCTTTGAATGTGTCTAGAGTAAAAAGCTATAGAAAAAAAAAGTTACAAAGTCATCAAATACTATATGTCACCTATTTCTATATGTAACATTGCAATGCAACATTAATCTAATAAACGTCTATGTCTTAGCAATGTGCTGCTGGATTCTACAATGACAACCATCAGAGTTGTGAGTGCAGCTTTGGGTGTAACTAGAGTAGAAAACATGATTTTTTATTTTTATTTTTTTTTAGCTTTAATTCTATTTAATTCTGTCCTTGGGAGTTATAACAACAAACTGAGTCAGCACTGCTACATCTGTGACTGCTCATTAGGTTCTATAAGTCCGTGTTTCCTGCCGCCTGTCACTTGCTAACATCTTGGTTTCTGCGGCTCGGTTTGCCTCCTGCTGTAGTAGCTGGAGTCAGAGTATTCCGGGCAGTCCTGCCTGCAGCACTATAAACACACACAATGCTGCCTTTCATCTCCATCCTGCCTGATATGCCTGGATGCACATTGGATTTTCAAGGGCCTGTCGCTCACAGCATCCCCTTATCTGGTGCCCAGGGCTCACACGGTACACAGCTAAACCACAGACTGGAGGATGCTACATATTAAATACACTTGCCACAATCTCTCTGCAGCCTGCCCCAGCGATAAAGGCGAAAAGTACAACACGTTCCAGGCAGAAGAGAAGAAAAAGTTCTGCAAATACAGAAAATGCAGAACAGGACGCGGCACAGCTCAGTGCGGGCGGTGCGGTGGTCCAGGGCATGTCTGCTGTCCCTATTGAAGGGGACTCCACTGGAAATCTATATATTATGTGTGGAGCTGTTATTCAGTCAGTATTTGTAGTATTGAAGATCTATATGCAGTGGATTGTAGTGGCAGCACTTTTTAATACTGTTATTTGGTCACTGAATGGTGACATTAAAGTACTATATGGAGGTATTATTTATTGCAACACTATTTTTGCAGTGTATGGTCATGGCAACATTATTGGTTATGGTGGTATAAGTACTATACAGTACAGTAAGTACTATATTGCAGTATTATTTGGTGCTGCGGGTGCATTGTTTCAGGGCGCAGCAGTTGTCCCCATTGAAGCGACCTCCACTTGGAATCTCTGTATTATTTTTATAGCAGTCTTATTTTGACATAGTACAGATAAATTTAGGTATGGAGCTTTTATATGATCACTGTATCATAGCATACGTACTAAACAGTAAGTACTATATGTCAGTATTACTCATTGTGGCTGCTGCATTGGTCCAGCTGGCTCTGTCAAAAATTTTATATTACCTGTATAGCAGTCTTGTTTTGATATAGTACAGATTAGTGTATATATGGAGCTATTTGGTCACCGTATGGTGGTATAAGTAATATACAGTAAGTACTATAGGGCGGTATTACTGGTATTACTCAGTGCTGCCGGTGCATTGGTCCAGGGCACATTAGCCTATTGAAGGAGACTCCATCAGTAATCTCTATATTATCTGTATAGATATCTTATTTTGATATAGCACAGATAACTTTATGTACGGAGCTGTTATTTGATCACTGTATAGTAGTATTATAAGTACAATATATAGCAGTATTACATAGTGTGACACCTTCTTGTGGGTTATGGTGGTAGCGACACTATTTATTTCTGTTATTTGGCCACTGTGTGGTAATAAAAGTATTATACAGTAAGTACAGTCATGGCCAAAAGTTTTGAGAATGACACAAATATTGTATTTTCACATGATCTGCTGCCCTCTGGTTTTTATGTGTGTTTGTCAGATGTTTTTATCACATACAGAAATAGAATTGCATTCATATTATGAGTAACAGAAGCTTATATTGACAGTTAGAATGAGTTAATGCAGCAAGTCAATATTTGCAGTGTTGACCCTTCTTCTTCAGGACCTCTGCAATTCTCCCTGGCATGTTCTCAATCAACTTCTGGACCAAATCCTGACTGATAGCAGTCCATTCTTGCAGAATCAATGCTTTAATTTTGTCTGAATTTGTTGGTTTTTGTTTATCCCCCCGTCTCTTGATGATTGACCACAAGTTCTCAATGGGATTAAGATCTGGGGAGTTTCCAGGCCATGGACCCAAAATCTCTATGTTTTGTTCCCTGAGCCATTTAGTTATCACCTTTGCTTTATGGCAAGGTGCTCCATCATGCTGGAAAAGGCATTGTTGAGCGCCAAACTGCTCTTGGACGGTTGGGAGAAGTTGCTCTTGGAGGACATTCTGGTACCATTCTTTATTCATGGCTGTGTTTTTAGGCAAGACTGTGAGAGAGCCGATTCCCTTGGCTGAGAAGCAACCCCACACATGAATGGTTTCAGGATGCTTTACAGTTGGCATGAGACAAGACTGGTGGTAGCGCTCACCTCTTCTTCTCCGAATAAGCTGTTTTCCAGATGTTCCAAACAGTCGAAAAGGGGATTTATCAGAGAAAATGACTTTACCCCAGTCCTCAGCAGTCCACTCCCTGTACCTTTTGCAGAATATCAGTCTGTCCCTGATGTTTTTTCTGGAGAGAAGTGGCTTCTTTGCTGCCCTCCTTGAGACCAGGCCTTGGTCCAAGAGTCTCCGCCTCACAGTGCGTGCAGATGCACTCACACCTGCCTGCTGCCATTCCTCAGCAAGCTCTGCACTGCTGGTAGCCCCATCCCGCAGCTGAAACACTTTTAAGAGACGGTCCTGCCGCTTGCTGGTCTTTCTTGGGCGCCCTGGAGCCTTTTTGGCACCAATGGAACCTCTCTCCTTGAAGTTCTTGATGATGCGATAGATTGTTGACTGAGGTGCAATCTTTCTAGCTGCAATACTCTTCCCAGTTAGGCCATTTTTGTGCAGTGCAATGATGACTGCACGTGTTTCTTTAGAGATAACCATGGTTAACAGAAGAGAAACAATGATGGCAAGCACCAGCCTCCTTTTAAAGTGTCCAGTGGTGTCATTCTTACTTAATCATGACAGATTGATCTCCAGCCCTGTCCTCATCAACACCCACACCTGTGTTAATGGAGCAATCACTGAAACGATGTTAGGTGGTCCTTTTAAGGCAGGGCTGCAATGATGTTGAAATGTGTTTTGGGGGATAAAGTTCATTTTCTAGGCAAATATTGACTTTGCAAGTAATTGCTGTTAAGCTGATCACTCTTTATAACATTCTGGAGTATATGCAAATTGCCATTAGAAAAACTGAAGCAGTAGACTTTGTAAAAAATAATATTTGTATCATTCTCAAAACTTTTGGCCATGACTGTACTATATGGCGGTATTATTTATTGTGGTACTGTCCTGCAGTGTATGGTGATGGCAGCACCGCTTATTTCTGTTATTTGTACACCATACGGTAATACACGATGAGGAGGCAGAAGGTGATGACAAACGTGGGACCAGCCCTGCTACTATTAGAATATATTAATCCATTACTAAATGCCAATTTCTTAAAGTGGCCTCCAATTATAAAACCACTTTCCATAAGTGAATAGTATAGGGGAACATAAGAAATTTTGTAACATATCTTATTAAGTAAATTAGTTTTCTGCTCAAGTTATCAGGCTGTTGTCTTCCACCTTAGCCTCACTGAGACTCTTACCTGTATAGGATCCATCTCTGTACTCACCTCGCACGCAGAAGTCTATGGAGAGGAGAGGAAGGAGAAGGCTGCTGCCTCATAATTAATTTATTGTCTCATTCTGTGCAATGGTAGAGTCTTACCCAGAAAGATAGCAGTGTTAGAAGAGCTATGCCCCTCACCGTGTGGCAGAATGTCTTCTCCAGCAGTCTCCCCCTCCCCTCTCCATAGACTTCTATGTAAGAAGTAACTCAATCTGATAAGTGGAGAAGGAAAAATATATTTTTATTTAGTTATATTACAAAGTTTCTTCTATTCCCCTGCACTATATATGTTGTTTATAATTGAAGGTACCCTTTAATATAATGTTATGGGAATGGCCGCTGTTAACTCTATGGCTTAGATGTGATTATAGATGACACTTTAATGCAAGTGTCATGACGTTGGTGCCCACCATGTAACCGCTGAGGCCCAATCAGAGGCCTCAGCATTGACCCCAAGGAAAATGACATCACCCAGGAGGATGGAAGAGTCTGGAAGAGGACCCTGAGGGAGTGACGGACGCTGCAAGGATGCAGGAAAGGAGTGGGGAGGAGAGTATAATGTTTGTTATTTTTGTCACCTCCCCTGGGCCTCCACCTCCTGAAGAGACCTCAGAATATAATAATTTCAATTCTGAATTGTGACAAAATTATTTGACCTGAAACCAACCTTTGGGCTGAACCGTCTGAACCCGAAACAAATCTTCAGAGGTTCGCCTTTCTCTAATCAGTATAAGCTATTAGGGCAGGAGAGCGGGGGCTGGTGATGCACCCCCAAAGTTTGAAAAATTAGTTTGAACCTGCTTTGATCCAAACTGGTTCACCCATCTCTAAAACTGATACATTGTAACAAATCACTCCTATGAGCAGATCCAGATACTGTATGTTTTAAGCCTCTAAATGTCAACAAGAGGTGTTTATTCACTAACAGAAAGCAGAGATCTTGAAAAATATGGGTAATAAAAACTAAAAAATGACAGAAAGTTGCTACATTTTTACTTGTCGTGATTGTGACCTACACAATGTTTTTGCTCCAATTTAGAGTAAAACCGGGAATCAAAAACACGTGCAAGGGAAATGTTATTTTCGGTGGATGCAAAGCCGCAGCACATGTCACCCTGATAGGTTACTCATGCTAACAAGCTTTATTATCAGGCGGCGCCGTGTGCCATGGAGGCAGCGCCCGCTGATTAAGAAGGATAATTTGATTAATTATCTCTGGAGCGCTGAGCTGGACGCTCTGAGTCAGATCGCCTAAAAACCAGAGGCGAGACGTGAGGACAGCAGGTACCCGCTGCATCTGGGCTTTATATAGTCACGATAAACATGGCAGAGTAGCATGACCTGAGAAGAGCGGTACATAGGGACTGGGGGGGCACAAACTTTGGGCCATGTTAGATTATTGCACTACTTGAAAGAGCTACAATGTAACACAGTTATATGTGAGTTTATATGTGATCCACATGGACATTGGGAAGGTTATAGGATCCCTGGATTCTCTGCTACAGTATGATTTCCACGCAGTAGCACTTTGTGGCTGTGACAACTATTGAACCCGAACCAGTCATTGAGTGTCAGACTCCTCACCTACAAGACCCATCCTCACCCCCTCCCTACATTCAAGAAAATCAGTCTTCAACCCCCTTATGGTTCTGGAGATCTACTGTATGTTTATTGGGGGCCCATGAGGGGTTAGTGTCTTGAATCCATAACACAAATACCTTATTGCGGGTGTTTAACTCTGTGAGGTTTTTCCTCTTTGCATTTTGATAGTCCTACAGTAACAATTTTATTTCTTATTGTGAGATCTTAAGGCATATTGTATGTATTCCCTAACCACAGTGAATATGGCCAGACAATCCTGAGACGCAGTGGCGTAACTAGGAATGGCTGGGCCCCAAGGCGAACATTTGACATGGGCCCCCCCCAAGCCGCCGCCCCCAACCCCCCCAAACCGCTGCCCCCAACCCCCCCCCCACACAAACCGCATTCCTGCGCACACTATTATGCCCCATAGCGGCCCCTGCACACCTTATTATGTCCCATAGTGGCCCCTGCACACGGTATTATGCCCCATAGTGGCCCCTGGACACGGTATTATGCAGCATAGTGGCCCCTGGACACGGTATTATGCAGCATAGTGGCCCCTGCGCACACTATTATGCCCCATAGCGGCCCCTGCACACGTTATTATGTCCCATAGTGGCCCCTACACACGTTATTATGTCCCATAGTGGCCCCTGCACACGGTATTATGCCCCATAGTGGCCCCTGGACACGGTATTATGCAGCATAGTGGCCCCTGGACACGGTATTATGCAGCATAGTGGCCCCTGCACACAATATTATGCCCCATAGTGGCCCCTGCACACAGTAGTTTGCCCCATAGTGGCCCCAGCACACAGTAGTTTGCCCCATAGTGGCCCCGACACACAGTAGTTTGCCCCATAGTGGCCCCAGCACACAGTAGTTTGCCCCATAGTGGCCCCGACACACAGTAGTTTGCCCCATAGTGGCGCCCAGGGCCAGCGTTAGGGGGGGGCAAACTGGGCAGTTGCCCAGGGCCCCAACACCCTCAGGGGCCCCATACATTCCCTACTATTAGGACTTTTAATCGGCAGTAGATGAAAGTATCGGCAGATGCAGGGTGTGCTGGTCGCTGCTTCTACAGTTTGCCGGCACTTAGTTACTAGCTTCCCCCCTCCCCCCATGCAGTGAGGCATCCAGCACATGGTAGTGTGCAGGGGGGAGTCTGCTGCGATGCTCTCACTACTGCCAGACAGAGCTGCACAGGAGCTTCCTCCATTTCCTGTGCACCCAGCAATTCAGCCAAATGTAAGTGTATGTTTTGTGTAAAATATGTATATTTAATATGTATATAATCTGTATATATGTGTATATTTGTTTACAGTATGTGTTAGCTACTGTGTGAGTACTGTATGATTGTAGGTATGTGTATATATGAATGTATGAGTGTAAATATATGGTATATATGTAGGTATATACAGCATATTATTGTCTGTGTTTTCTTCTGTACATGTGTACCATTATACATACTAGAATTGTATTGTATAGTGCGATGCTCAGTATATTGAGATGTTAAACAGGTTGTCCAGTTATTACTGTTTTCTGCAAGGAGGCCGGGGAAGGTGAAAAATAAGAAAACCCACACTCACCTGTCCATGGGGTCTCCCACCGCTGTCCGGTCCTGTGGCGCCCGGGAGCTTGTTCTGGCAGAAGTCCTCGCCGCACGTAACTGCTGAGGCCAATCAGCAGCCTAAGGAAAGGACACGGGACATCACAAGTGACGTATGTGAGTGACATCACAGGTGACGTATATAAGTGACATCACAGGTGACGTATATAAGTGACATCACAGGTGACTTATGTGAGTGACATCCTGGTTCCTTTCCTTAGGCTGCTGAGGCGGATGCTAGGCCTCAGCAGTTACGTGTGGCGAGAACTGCCACTGGAACAAGCCCCGGGGCGCCGCTGGACCGGACAGGGGTGGGAGGACCAGGACAGGTGAATGTGGGTTTTATTTTTCTCCTTCCCCCGGCCTCCTTGCAGAAACCTGTAATTCCTGGGCAACCCCTTTAAGAATTAGGCCCAACACAGTGAAACGCAGCTAAAAAGCACAGGAGATAAAAAGCAGCAAAAACACATTGATTTTTTCCACAGCGTTTTTCATTGAGCTTTTGATGCATTTTCTCTGCACTTTCTTCCCCTATTACGGTAAATATATGTGGAAATTCTCGCATCTCCACAGATAAAATTAACCTGCTGTAGATGAGATTAAATGATGACATTTTATTCACTTTCCTCGCACATTTCTGCAGCCGCCATAATCGCTGTGTTTCACGCTACAGAAAAGCGGATTTTTTTGTTGCAGATTTTGTTGCTGTTTTTTGAGCCAAAGCCAGGAGTGGACTGAGCAGGGAGTGTAAGAAGCTTCCTAAATATTTCACAATCCTGTTGTAGCCCTGCTTGGCTTTGACTCAAAAAAGCAAAATCTGCAACAAAAAAAGCTGCTTTTCCACAAAGTGGGGCCTCAGCCTTAAGACCGGGGGCCTTCGTGGCATAAACGGTCATTTTACAGTCTCTGCAAAGTGTAGTCCTAGGAACAACCTGCTTACTGCAGCGTACTATTACAGTGCAGGGCAGGGAGAGGTTAATTGCTGGCTGGCGTTATGAGGGGATATCTGCAAATAAAAGGGGGTAGTTGTGTTCTCAAGATGGGGAATGGAGTAACTCTGATCGTAGGGATTGGCGCTACAAGGAGAACATTATACAGTAAAAGCCGCTATTTGTGGATTATACTGTGAGGGCAGAGGGGAATCTGGTGGTAAGTGGCTGACGTGACGGTATTTAGTCCTGGTATAGCGGTCAGTGGCTGACGTGACGGTATTTAGTCCTGGTATAGTGGTCAGTGGCTGACGTGACGGTATTTAGTCCTGGTATAGCGGTCAGCGGCTGACGTGACAGTATTTAGTCCTGGTATAGCGGTCAGTGGCTGACGTGAGAGTATTTAGTCCTGGTATAGCGGTCAGCGGGTGACGTGACAGTATTTAGTCCTGGTATAGCTGTCAGTGGGTGACGTGACGGTATTTAGTCCTGGTATAGCGGTCAGTGGGTGACGTGACAGTATTTAGTCCTGGTATAGCGGTCAGTGGCTGACGTGACGGTATTTAGTCCTGGTATAGCGGTCAGTGGCTGACGTGACAGTATTTAGTCCTGGTATAGCGGTCAGCAGGTGACGTGACAGTATTTAGTCCTGGTATAGCGGTCAGCGGCTGACGTGACAGTATTTAGTCCTGGTATAGCGGTCAGTGGGTGATGTGACAGTATTTAGTCCTGGTATAGCGGTCAGCGGGTGACGTGACAGTATTTAGTCCTGGTATAGCGGTCAGCGGGTGACGTGACGGTATTTAGTCCTGGTATAGCGGTCAGCGGGTGACGTGACAGTATTTAGTCCTGGTATAGCGGTCAGCGGGTGACGTGACGGTATTTAGTCCTGGTATAGCGGTCAGCGGGTGACGTGACAGTATTTAGTCCTGGTATAGCGGTCAGTGGCTGACGTGACAGTATTTAGTCCTGGTATAGCGGTCAGTGGGTGATGTGACAGTATTTAGTCCTGGTATAGCGGTCAGTGGCTGACGTGACAGTATTTAGTCCTGGTATAGCGGTCAGTGGGTGATGTGACGGTATTTAGTCCTGGTATAGCGGTCAGCGGGTGACGTGACAGTATTTAGTCCTGGTATAGCGGTCAGCAGGTGACGTGACAATATTTAGTCCTGGTATAGCGGTCAGTGGGTGACGTGACAGCATTTAGTCCTGGTATAGCGGTCAGCGGGTGACGGGACAGTATTTAGTCCTGGTATAGCGGATAGCAGGTGACGTGACAGTATTTAGTCCTGGTATAGCGGTCAGTGGCTGACGTGACAGTATTTAGTCCTGGTATAGCGGTCAGTGGGTGATGTGACAGTATTTAGTCCTGGTATAGCGGTCAGCGGGTGACGTGACAGTATTTAGTCCTGGTATAGCGGTCAGCGGGTGACGTGAGAGTATTTAGTCCTGGTATAGTGGTCAGTGGGTGACGTGAGAGTATTTAGTCCTGGTATAGCGGTCAGCGGGTGACGTGACAGTATTTAGTCCTGGTATAGCGGTTAGCGGGTGACGTGACAGTATTTAATCCTGGTATAGCGGTCAGCGGGTGACGTTACAGTATTTAGTCCTGGTATAGCGGTCAGCGGGTGATGTGACAGTATTTAGTCCTGGTATAGCGGTCAGTGGCTGACGTGACAGTATTTAGTCCTGGTATAGCGGTCAGCGGGTGACGTGAGAGTATTCCTGGTATAGCGGTCAGTGGGTGACGTGAGAGTATTTAGCCCTGGTATAGCGGTCAGCGGGTGACGTGAGAGTATTTAGTCCTGGTATAGCGGTCAGCGGGTGACGTGACGGTATTTAGTCCTGGTATAGCGGTCAGCAGGTGATGTGACAGTATTTAGTCCTGGTATAACGGTCAGCGGGTGACGTGAGAGTATTTAGTCTTGGTATAGCGGTCAGCGGGTGACGTGACAGTATTTAGTCCTGGTATAGCGGTCAGCAGGTGACGTGAGAGTATTTAGTCCTGGTATAGCGGTCAGCGGCTGACGTGAGAGTATTTAGTCCTGGTATAGCGGTCAGCGGGTGACGTGACAGTATTTAGTCCTGGTATAGCGGTCAGCGCGTGACGTGACAGTATTTAGTCCTGGTATAGCGGTCAGCGGGTGACGTGAGAGTATTTAGTCCTGATATAGACGTCAGTGACAGACGTGACAGTGTTTAGTCCTGGTATAGCGGTCAGTGGGTGACGTGACGGTATTTAGTCCTGGTATAGCGGTCAGCAGGTGATGTGACAGTATTTAGTCCTGGTATAGCGGTCAGCGGGTGACGTGAGAGTATTTAGTCCTGGTATAGCGGATAGCAGGTGACGTGACAGTATTTAGTCCTGGTATAGCGGTCAGCGGGTGACGTGAGAGTATTTAGCCCTGGTATAGCGGTCAGCGGGTGACGTGAGAGTATTTAGTCCTGGTATAGCGGTCAGCGGGTGACGTGACGGTATTTAGTCCTGGTATAGCGGTCAGCAGGTGATGTGACAGTATTTAGTCCTGGTATAGCGGTCAGCGGGTGACGTGAGAGTATTTAGTCTTGGTATAGCGGTCAGCGGGTGACGTGACAGTATTTAGTCCTGGTATAGCGGTCAGCGGGTGACGTGACAGTATTTAGTCCTGGTATAGCGGTCAGCGGGTGACGTGAGAGTATTTAGTCCTGGTATAGCAGTCAGCGGGTGACGTGAGAGTATTTAGTCCTGGTATAGCGGTCAGCGGGTGACGTGACAGTATTTAGTCCTGGTATAGCGGTCAGCGGGTGACGTGACAGTATTTAGTCCTGGTATAGCGGTCAGCGGGTGACGTGACAGTATTTAGTCCTGGTATAGCGGTCAGCGGGTGACGTGAGAGTATTTAGTCCTGGTATAGCAGTCAGCGGGTGACGTGAGAGTATTTAGCCCTGGTATAGCGGTCAGCGGGTGACGTGAGAGTATTTAGTCCTGGTATAGCGGTCAGCGGGTGACGTGACGGTATTTAGTCCTGGTATAGCGGTCAGCAGGTGATGTGACAGTATTTAGTCCTGGTATAGCGGTCAGCGGGTGACGTGAGAGTATTTAGTCTTGGTATAGCGGTCAGCGGGTGAGGTGACAGTATTTAGTCCTGGTATAGCGGTCAGCGGGTGACGTGACAGTATTTAGTCCTGGTATAGCGGTCAGCGGGTGACGTGAGAGTATTTAGTCTTGGTATAGCGGTCAGCGGGTGACGTGACAGTATTTAGTCCTGGTATAGCGGTCAGCGGGTGACGTGACAGTATTTAGTCCTGGTATAGCAGTCAGCGGGTGACGTGACATTATTTAGTCCTGGTATAGCGGTCAGCGGGTGACGTGAGAGTATTTAGTCCTGGTATAGCGGTCAGCGGGTGACGTGACAGTATTTAGTCCTGGTATAGCGGTCAGCGGGTGACGTGAGAGTATTTAGTCCTGGTATAGCGGTCAGCGGGTGACGTGACAGTATTTAGTCCTGGTATAGCGGTCAGTGGCTGACGTGACAGTATTTAGTCCTGGTATAGCGGTCAGTGGGTGATGTGACAGTATTTAGTCCTGGTATAGCGGTCAGCGGGTGACGTGACAGTATTTAGTCCTGGTATAGCGGTCAGCGGGTGACGTGAGAGTATTTAGTCCTGGTATAGTGGTCAGTGGGTGACGTGAGAGTATTTAGTCCTGGTATAGCGGTCAGCGGGTGACGTGACAGTATTTAGTCCTGGTATAGCGGTTAGCGGGTGACGTGACAGTATTTAATCCTGGTATAGCGGTCAGCGGGTGACGTTACAGTATTTAGTCCTGGTATAGCGGTCAGCGGGTGATGTGACAGTATTTAGTCCTGGTATAGCGGTCAGTGGCTGACGTGACAGTATTTAGTCCTGGTATAGCGGTCAGCGGGTGACGTGAGAGTATTCCTGGTATAGCGGTCAGTGGGTGACGTGAGAGTATTTAGCCCTGGTATAGCGGTCAGCGGGTGACGTGAGAGTATTTAGTCCTGGTATAGCGGTCAGCGGGTGACGTGACGGTATTTAGTCCTGGTATAGCGGTCAGCAGGTGATGTGACAGTATTTAGTCCTGGTATAACGGTCAGCGGGTGACGTGAGAGTATTTAGTCTTGGTATAGCGGTCAGCGGGTGACGTGACAGTATTTAGTCCTGGTATAGCGGTCAGCAGGTGACGTGAGAGTATTTAGTCCTGGTATAGCGGTCAGCGGCTGACGTGAGAGTATTTAGTCCTGGTATAGCGGTCAGCGGGTGACGTGACAGTATTTAGTCCTGGTATAGCGGTCAGCGCGTGACGTGACAGTATTTAGTCCTGGTATAGCGGTCAGCGGGTGACGTGAGAGTATTTAGTCCTGATATAGACGTCAGTGACAGACGTGACAGTGTTTAGTCCTGGTATAGCGGTCAGTGGGTGACGTGACGGTATTTAGTCCTGGTATAGCGGTCAGCAGGTGATGTGACAGTATTTAGTCCTGGTATAGCGGTCAGCGGGTGACGTGAGAGTATTTAGTCCTGGTATAGCGGATAGCAGGTGACGTGACAGTATTTAGTCCTGGTATAGCGGTCAGCGGGTGACGTGAGAGTATTTAGCCCTGGTATAGCGGTCAGCGGGTGACGTGAGAGTATTTAGTCCTGGTATAGCGGTCAGCGGGTGACGTGACGGTATTTAGTCCTGGTATAGCGGTCAGCAGGTGATGTGACAGTATTTAGTCCTGGTATAGCGGTCAGCGGGTGACGTGAGAGTATTTAGTCCTGGTATAGCGGTCAGCGGGTGACGTGACAGTATTTAGTCCTGGTATAGCGGTCAGCGGGTGACGTGAGAGTATTTAGTCCTGGTATAGCAGTCAGCGGGTGACGTGAGAGTATTTAGTCCTGGTATAGCGGTCAGCGGGTGACGTGACAGTATTTAGTCCTGGTATAGCGGTCAGCGGGTGACGTGACAGTATTTAGTCCTGGTATAGCGGTCAGCGGGTGACGTGACAGTATTTAGTCCTGGTATAGCGGTCAGCGGGTGACGTGAGAGTATTTAGTCCTGGTATAGCAGTCAGCGGGTGACGTGAGAGTATTTAGCCCTGGTATAGCGGTCAGCGGGTGACGTGAGAGTATTTAGTCCTGGTATAGCGGTCAGCGGGTGACGTGACGGTATTTAGTCCTGGTATAGCGGTCAGCAGGTGATGTGACAGTATTTAGTCCTGGTATAGCGGTCAGCGGGTGACGTGAGAGTATTTAGTCTTGGTATAGCGGTCAGCGGGTGAGGTGACAGTATTTAGTCCTGGTATAGCGGTCAGCGGGTGACGTGACAGTATTTAGTCCTGGTATAGCGGTCAGCGGGTGACGTGAGAGTATTTAGTCTTGGTATAGCGGTCAGCGGGTGACGTGACAGTATTTAGTCCTGGTATAGCGGTCAGCGGGTGACGTGACAGTATTTAGTCCTGGTATAGCAGTCAGCGGGTGACGTGACATTATTTAGTCCTGGTATAGCGGTCAGCGGGTGACGTGAGAGTATTTAGTCCTGGTATAGCGGTCAGCGGGTGACGTGACAGTATTTAGTCCTGGTATACAGCAGCGTTTTTCATTGTGATCTCAGAGTTTTCCTCTGTGGACTTTCTGTACCTATTATACCTTTATGGAAAACACCAGCATTTATGAAGGTATAGTGGACATGCTGTGAAAATGCAGCTTTTCCTCTGCAGATTTTTTTCTGCAATGTGTGTATGGGATTAGTCAGAATCCCCTCCACTTTGCAGGTACTGTAAAACGTTGCGTTTTCACAACGTGGGGGCCCCGGCCTTAAAGACCTTAGGAACACCCCTGTAAGCTCTGCAGCACATCAAATTAACAAAATATGACTATGTAGTAGGTACAATATTTCAACATTTGGGGCCCCACTTTTAATTTTGCCCGGGGCCCCACTTTGTCTAAAACCGGCCCTGGTGGCGCCTGCACGCAGTAGTTTGCCCCATAGTGGCCCCTGCACACAGTAGTTTGCCCCATAGTAGACCCTGCACACAGTAGTTTGCCCCGTAGTGGCCCCTGCACACAGTAGTTTGCCCCATAGTGGCCCCTGCACACAGTAGTTTGCCCCATAGTAGCCCCTGCACACAGTAGTTTGCCCCATAGTGGCCCCTGCACACAGCATTATGCCCCATAGTGGACCACCCATGAACGATTATGATCGGAGACCCAGGGGAGGATAGAAACATAGAAAACACTGCAACTTACCTCTTCCTCGCTCCTGTGCACTCCCGTGCGCTACTTCGGCCATCTTCAATGTCGGACTGGATCTCACGGCTGACGTCTGGGACGTCACTAAACAGGTCCGAAGCCTGCGGAGCGGCGGAGAGGTGAGTTACAGTGTTTTTTATGTTCGCTCACCTCCCCTGGGCCCCCGATCGTTATACTCCGAGGTCTCAAAAGACTCCGGAGTATAACGATAGCAGTGATTGTGGGGTTCGCGGTAGCGACTGCCACAGGGCTCCGGGCCCCGTAATGTTCCGGGCCCTGTGGCAGTCGCTACCACTGCTACCCCGGTAGTTACGCCCCTGCTGAGACGTCTTCCCATAGAGTACTGAAAAAGAAAGTAAAAGAGCAAACAGTGCCAAGCGCTAATAGCGTAATACTATGGGATACAGTAAATGTAAAACAGTAGGTTGAGTAAATGCGTTGTGTGTCACCACTTGGGATAAAACTCTTTGCACCTGGACCAGCGCTTGTATGCCTCTTTTTTGGGGTATCCATCTATACCCTTCACCGCTCTATTGGGTCTTCCCATAGAGGATATGGCTTTCAAATACATCAGAGGGATTTCTAATTATGTGATTAAAGGGTGACTGCCTCCGCCCCATGGTGTCTCCCTTGGCTCCCTTAGTGCTGACTACAGTATTCAATGGGTTACAATGGCAGAGGTCAGAGTGTTTGCTGATCTCCACTAATCCTAACCTCACTAACCCTAAACACTCTAGCTCTAACCCAAACTCACTAGCTCTAACCCTGACTCCTAACTGAAACTGCAATAAACCTAATATCTCTAACCCTAGTTGTAACCACACTAACCTTAACCCTAGCCCCAATAAACCTAACCCTAACTGCAATAACCCTAACTACTCTAACCATTAGCTACCACCCCGACAACTATAACCCTAATCTAAAAACTTTAACAATAACCCACTAACTCCAATCGTAACTGAAACAACCCTAACTCCTCTCACCGTGAGCCCTAACCCCATTAATCTTATCCCGATCCTCAGTGAAGGCAGCACAGTGGCTCAGTGGTTAGCACTGTTGCCTTGCAGCGCTGGAGTCATCTGGACGACCTTCCGCAAGGAGTTTGTATGTCCATGTCCATGTTTCTTTGGGTTTCCTTCGGGTACTCTGGTTGCCTTCCACACTTCAAAGACAATACTGATAAGGAATTTATATTGTGAGCCCTACTTGGGAAAGTATGAACAATGTATCTCTGTAAACTGCTGTGGAATATGATGGCGATATATAAAAAAAAAAAGACGCAAAATAACACAAACTCACTAACTCTAATCATAACTGCATTAACTCAAAGTTATAACCACACTAACCTTAACCATAACTCCTCTAAACATAAGCTATTACCCCACCCTAACCCTATTTGCAATAACCCTTAACCCTAACCCCACTAACCCTAATCCTATGCTGCAATTGCCTGTTCATATGTGAAAATTAAGTCATTTCCAAACAAATATACTAAAATACAGCATACAAAATCCCTCCTTTGGCACCTGTATTTTAGATGCTGTGCGGACAGAAATGTTCTGTTTGACTGACAGATTTCACGACAGAACAGAGCTGAGTACTCTGAGCCTATCAAACAACTCCTCTATGTTGGTCCTCCTCCCCTCTCACAGCACGCTGTCCTACAAACACACAGCAGGAGATACTGCAGCTCCATCCCTTCCTACCCCTCCACATTGTCTACCATTGACTGCCTATCAAACAACTCCTCTCTGCTGCTCCTCCTCCCCTTTCACAGCACGCTGTCCTACAAACACACAGCGGGAGATACTGCAGCTCCATCCCTTCCTACCCCTCCACATTGTCTACCATGGACTGCCTATCAAACAACTCCTCTCTGCTGCTCCTCCTCCCCTCTCACAGCACGCTGTCCTACAAACACACAGCGGGAGATACTGCAGCTCCATCCCTTCCTACCCCTCCACATTGTCTACCATGGACTGCCTATCAAACAACTCCTCTCTGCTGCTCCTCCTCCCCTCTCACAGCACGCTGTCCTACAAACACACAGCGGAAGATACTGCAGCTCCATCCCTTCCCACTCCTCCTCCTTGTCTACCATGGACTGTTTAACACTACAGGAAATAAGAAGGTTTGTGAATATTAACAGAGGGTTAATAGGCAGGAAATTGTGAGCTCCCGGCTGCGGGAAAGTTTCATATATTTACATGTTTTTTCATTAATTGTACACAAATCCTCATTATATCCCAATCCCATAATACACAGGGTACCGATACCAAGATAGAAAGCAGCTTTTGATATCAAATGATGAGGACAACTTGTTACCATAGACGGGTTGTCTTTAATCGTTCCACAATGGGCTGACAACAGAGGGAAGTCTACTAAACCTTGTTTAATAGCATTAACCATTACCTGGCTGGGGCCCATGAATGGAGGCATCAGGGGAGACATAAATGGACGCCGCAAATATCTAGAGCATAATGTACTTTGCATTGTGTCTTTCAATGAGCTGTGCAAAACACAAGATAGAATCATTTAATTGGATCTGCATTGTTCGTGGGGCGGTAGTACGGCGAGGAGTGGAAGACGTCTATGTTACTCATGACAGAGAGCTCAATAATTGTATATAAGGATGGCGAGATTTCAATGCAGTTTCCAAGATAAGTCTGTCCTGAGGGTTTATTCTCCACAAATAAAAAAAATTATTCACAATTCTACTGAGGACTTGTTCAGTGTTTATTAAAAAATATATTTATGCACAGCATAGACTCTGAACAAGAGCCAGAGAGTGACTGCATAGACAGCGAGGAAGAAGAGCAAGGACCTTATCAATATAAACCCCCATATACAAGAAGATGTCCAGGTTATAGATGTATAGATTATACCAGCTGTACATATAGAATTATATACAGTGTATACCCAGGTTATACCAGCTGTACACATATAATTATATACAGGAGATACCCAGGTTATACCGGCTGTACATATATAATTATATACAGGAGATACCCAGGTTATACCAGCTGTACATATATAATTATATACAGGAGATACCCAGGTTATACCAACTGTACATATATAATTATATACAGTGTATACCCAGGTTATACCAACTGTACATATATAATTATATACAGGAGATACCCAGGTTATACCGGCTGTACATATATAATTATATACAGGAGATACCCAGGTTATACCAGCTGTACATATATAATTATATACAGGAGATACCCAGGTTATACCAGCATGGTCCATATCACTATATACAAGAAGATGTATAACTTATACCGGCTGTACATATATAATTATATACAGGAGATACCCAGGTTATACCAGCATGGTCCATATCACTATATACAAGAAGATGTATAACTTATACCGGCTGTACATATATAATTATATACAGGAGATACCCAGGTTATACCAGCTGTACATATATAATTATATACAGGAGATACCCAGGTTATACCAGCATGGTCCATATCACTATATACAAGAAGATGTATAACTTATACCGGCTGTACATATATAATTATATACAGGAGATACCCAGGTTATACCAGCTGTACATATATAATTATATATCATATAGGAGATACCCAGGTTATAGCAGCTGTACATATATAATTATATACAGGAGATACCCAGGTTATACCGGCTGTACATATATAATTATATACAGGAGATACCCAGGTTATAGCAGCTGTACATATATATAATTATATACAGGAGATACCCAGGTTATAGCAGCTGTACATATATAATTATATACAGGAGATACCCAGGTTATACCAGCTGTACATATATAATTATATACAGGGGATACCCAGGTTATACCAGCTGTACATATATAATTATGTACAGGAGATACCCAGGTTATACCAGCTGTACATATATAATTATATACAGGAGATACCCAGGTTATAACAGCTGTACATATATAATTATATACAGGAGATACCCAGGTTATACCGGCATGGTCCATATCACTATATACAAGAAGATGTATAACTTATACCCGCTGTACATATATAATTACAGTATATACAGGAGATACCCAGGTTATACCAGCTGAACATATATAATTACATAATGGAATCTCAATTTATCTCCATTTCATCTGCAAAAAAAAAAAAAAGAATAAAATGTGATCTCGTCACACTTTCCCTAAAAAGTATCTATAAGACCTTACACAGTTCCATACAAGGCCTATAATTGAGTTAGTGAAGACACTTCCCAGGCTATACAAATATGTGAAATCAGGAACAATTTCAGGACTGCTTAATGTGTTTTTATTGGCACATGATAGTGTTTCTATACATACCGATAAAGTTTATATTTTATTGTTTAGAATTTCTACAATTTGCATATAATATAATTCCAGTGATTTGTGTTTACGAGTGGGAATATCCTGCAGAGATATTTATTTTGGGTTATTATTATTATTATTATTATTATTATTATTATTATTATTATTATTGTTGTTAGTATTATGATGATGATGATGATGATGATGATGATGATTATTATTATTATTATGTGCTGTTGTTTTCCTTGTTAGATTCACATCATTATAATTTAATCAATTAATTACCTGCTAATTTCATTTTTAGTCATTAGATTTTTTTTTCATGCTATGATTATTTTCTAATTTTAATGTTATTCATTATAAATAAATTCATTAATTTGTTAATGGTGTCTATAACTTTACACCACAATTATTTCCTGATATAATTTATTATCATTGTATTATTATCGCTTGTAAATAAATACGTTCATTACAATGTCATTATCCAATTTGTGTCCTCTGGAATTATTCCCTAATTTAATTTAATATGTTTTTATTTAGAAATAATTTTATGTAAACTAAATAAACTGCAGAGTTGATAAAGTTAAACATGACCCTAATTCATGAAGTTCAATCTACAGACCTACCATGTTGATCCAGAGGAAAATCTTCCTCTGGAATGGAAAATCATTTTGGGTCATGTGAATAGGTTCCTGAAAGCCCCATCGGGATTCTGTATCAAAAATTCAGCAAAAAAATCTGTTACATGTAAATATAACCTTGGGCTATAGACACACGATCCAGCTGCTGCATGTACCATCAACCTCATCCACCTGACATGGCCAAAGGGCACACACTTTTACGGTCAAAACAGTGATATTACCATCTTGTAATAAAAAATTTAGTACAAAAATTAATAAAATAGTTATTAGACTGGAGTCTATACTTGTACAACTGGATTATTTTCTGATTTTTTTTATATTGTTTGTTTTTTCAGATTTTTTATATAATTATTTTTTCAGATTTTTTTTGTATTAATATTTTTTTATTACAAATAAGTTGAATCTTAATATATTAACCCCGTAGACATCACTAATCTGCCTATTTACGTCGCTTTATCTGATACCCGCTGCTGCAGTCACGTTAATTAAAGTCACACTCCTGTCCCCTCCATATATCTCCGAACTAACCTCCCACTACCTGCTTACACCTAACCTACGATCCTCCAAAGACCTCCTACTCAACTCTGCTCTTATCCACTCTTCACACAAACGTCTCTAAGACTTCTCCCGTGCATCCCCCATACTCTGGAACTCATTACCAAGACACATAAGACTGTCCCCCACGGTCACAAGCTTCAAGAAGGCCCTGAAGTCTCACCTATTCAGGAAGGCCTACAACCTCCAATAACACTACTGTCACCACACCGCCATCTGTACAACCCCCAATAACACTACTGTCACCACACCGCCATCTGTACAGCCTCCAATAACACTACTGTCACCACACCGCCATCTGTACAACTCCCAATAACACTACTGTCACCACACCGCCATCTGTACAACCTCCAATAACACTACTGTCACCACACCACCATCTGTACAGCCTCCAATAACACTACTGTCACCACACCGCCATCTGTACAGCCTCTACCCCCACCTTCTGTCTCTATCCCTCTTCCCTCATAGATTGTAAGCCCTTGCGGGCAGGGCCCTCTATCCCACTGTGCCAGTGATCACTGTTAGTATTATATTTGTCTTGTATATTCTGTGTACCGTATGTAAACCCTCAAATGTAAAGCATCATGGAAGTAATATAATAACGTACAGCACCATGGAATTAATGGTGCTATATAAATAAACAATAATAATAATAATCATAATAATAATGATTTACATCTGCATTGATAAATGCGGCATCTCCATGCTGAGGTTATTGTTCGGGAGTTACACTGTGATAAGGGAAGCTTTTAGGACTTTTATCATCACTTTTATCAACAAAATGTAACTCTTTATAGTGATCATAGTAAAGTGAAAGAGCCTTCCCATTCACATTGTGCTAGCAGAACTTGCTCCCCTGCCAGCCCTTCCCTTCACCTTCTTCCAAGATGTTTGCTCTGTCTCAGCAGGGAGCCTAGATAGAGATAACACAAGCAGTTTATAGTCCTCTTTTATACTAAACTACTGGTTAATATACACAAGGACCAGGAGTCCAGAAAATAAGCCATACTGAATATAAAACCATATAAAACCTCATTTTTAGTTGAAAAACGATATTAATGTGTAGCCCCTGTGATGAGAAGAACTAGAAAATCTTATGTTTATGTGCAATAGTATAAATAAAAACAATTTGGTTTTAGGTAAAAGAAGCAAAATTTCATTTTTTTCACATTTTATAACATTTTTCTACTTCTAGAAAAAAAAATTATTCAACTTATTTAACAAATAATACTATTTATTTCAAGCCTTATGTGTCCTGAAAAACATGGTAAAAATAGTTGACATATGCAAAGCCATTAAAAATATATTGCTGTGTAACGTAATGCATACCAAAGTGCAAAATTTGGCCTGAGCATTGGGGCATCAATGACGCTTGGTCCTGAAAGGGTTAAAGGGGTATTCCAATAATATCAAATTATCACCTGTCCATATCTGTTAGATTCATGGGAATCTCACTAAAGGAATTCACATCTATCCTAAGTATAGGGGTCCCATGCCAGGAGGAGTTGAATGAGTGGTAGTCAATAGAGATCGGTGGACCCCTCAGGATTCCTTTCGTTTCGATTTCGGCCGGTTCATTTCGGGTTCAAATAAGTTCGGTACAAACCACACCTCCAGTTGGCTTAAAACATAGTGTAGAACACGCTCAGGGCTACTAGAAAAACCTGGCACTCCTGTGGGCCAGTCACAAGAGAGATGCTGCGGCATTGGCTCCTCTCCACTATCCTCTATCCCTGTCTATGATGTCACAGCATAGGGATGGTAAAAACAATGGTGGCAGTGGGTGAACAGAAATATCAGAGCGCAGCGGTGGTCCCGCAATGTTAAGGCACTTTTCCACTGAACTCCTGACTGCAGGAACGGGGAACCCCTTTTCCCTGCACTCAGATCCTCACTGATGTAACTGCTATCACCTATCTAGAGGATAAGTGAAAACTTGGTATTATAAAACACCCCTTTAACCCCTTAATGTGTATAGTTAACGCTCAGTGCCGTAATAGTACACCACAGAACTGCGGCATCTGTTCCATGCTCCGGCTGGATTATACCAAGGACTAGCTGCATGAGTTGGAAAATGATGTGACTCCAGTAGATGATCAGTAGTGATCAAGGCATCTGGGAGGTTGGGGAAGACGCTTCCCTTCTTCCACCCCCTTGTTCCTTTGGAGTGAGATCACAGGGCTCCGAGGGGTTTCCATGGCAGCCAGGATACTAATCAACATCTTGCCTTACTACACATAGAAAGGTAATGTACAATATACTGCAATGCAGAAGTATTGCAGTATATTGTTCAGGGGATCAAGCAATCCAAGGTGTGGGACACTAAAAAAAAAAAAAAAAAAAATTAAAAGTGAAAAAAAATTGAAAACATAATAACTATAAAATGAAAACCCCTTTCAAATGTAAAAAATAGGTAGTGTCACAAAAAAGTGTGTGTAAGTCCAAAATATCCAAAAATACAATTATTTAACCTTGTACATTGAATGGGGTAAAAATGAAATACCTTAGTGTACAAATTACATTGTGGGATTGTGTTTTGGTCGCCCTAAAAAGTAATCAAAAAGTTGTATATACCAGAAAATGGTACCAATAAAAACTACAACTTGCCCCACAAATACAAGTTCTCAGAAAAATGTTATGGATGTCAGAATGCGGCGCCCCCTAGCAAGTCCTTTATTTTTACAAAATGGTGTTTTATTTAGTAAAAAAGCTCAAATAAAATAAAACAGATATAAATATGGCATCGCCGTAATCGTAATGACCGATAGAAAAAGTCGCCAAGTTATTTGTAATGCAGCTGAATGAACGCCACAAAAACAAAAGACTAAAAATAATGACAGAATGGTATGTTTCTTCACATGGACCCCCCCCAAAAATATTAATAAAAGCAAAATATTATATGTACCCCAAAATGGCACCAAATGAAAATAAAACTCATCTTGCAAAGAAAAACAGAAAAACTGAATTTTTTTCTTTAAAAATTTAATTTTGGAAGGTGATGATAGAAAATATGAAAAAAGTCGCTGAAGGGTTAAAGGGGTTGTCGAATTTTCATACAGAAGACTCCACAGGATAGGTCATCAGTACGTTATCTGTTGGTGTCCGACACCCAAACCCCCACAGATCAGCAGTACTAGCAGCTTCAGGTTATCAGAAACTCCTAGTGGGTGGATGGCTTATAAAGTAAGGCTCCTATTAAAGTAATAGGAGTGGCTCAGCAGCCCCGTCCACTGCATAGTGGTGGTTCGGTGAACTGCAGCGCTGCTCCTATTACTGCAATAGAAGTGGTGCTGCATGCACCGCTCATCCACTAACTGCTTCTGGTACCCGATGATCTGAGTATTGGACCCCACAGATCACATACTAATAACCTATGCTGTGGATAGAAAATTGGATTTGGGGCCGGAAAACCCCTTTAAGGCTTGTAATGGCTTTTCAATGGCATTTGCTGTGTTCCGTGATAAGATATCAGGCCACAGTAAGCTAAACTTTGCTCCATCCTTATATACTTTTTTATAATTTTATTTATTTTATTTTGGATATATTGGAATATATTATAGGAAAAATATATTATTTTTAAATAGAAACAAATAATCATATTAAAAAATAATACATGTTTTATTATGAGCTATGAGGTATATTATTTTTGTAAACTAATCATAAATATTAATGAATAAATTAAAATAAATATAATAAATAAATAAAAATAATACCAATAATTCTGGTTACATTTGCGGGCAGCGCACACCTTCGCTTTATCACCTTACAGCATTAGTATAATTTAGCAGCAGCAGAAAGGTCATTTGTATTTGACAATATCCCATAGAAACCCATCATCGTCATCCTGCGCCAGTCATAAGCGCCGCTGTCTGGCTCCGAGAATGGGATTGGAGATCAGATGTCTGCCGGTTTCTGCTTTCTCTGGTAAACAGAATCATTTCCCATATATTTGCCATTACAATGCGCGGCAATCATCGGCAATATGGGGGATTTATGATAATAAGGTCATTTTACTAGACTATTTGTTTGCACATTTGTAGTCACAACCTACCCATGACCCTATAAACAATGGGGATTTTACTATGGGCTTTAAATACGCACCTTCCGTATTACCGCGCACTGCCGGCCGGATTTATACTGTGAGTGTTAGACCCTTCTATCCACCATTTATCAGGAATATGGCTTTAAAATGGTAAACAAAGTTATCGTATAAAATATTTACGCCGTTCGCTGTTTTTATCGCCTGTCATAGAGAGTTTTAATGTGGGAGGTGAAATCGCTGATGTATTAAGATGGCGGCATTATTTTTTATGTAATGGAGATGTGATTAGCAGTGAAGTTGCACAGAATGTGTATCTGTAGGATAGTAAAAATTAAGATCTTTCCTACAGCCAAAAATGAAATCCAGATTGAGCTCCTGAATCCTCATGTGCAGTCGTGTAAAGTCCACTGCTTGGGTTCGAGACTTATCTTACTGGGATAGGACGCAGCTGTCTGACACCAACCACTTGTCAGCCATGTTAGTACTTAGGGGGCTGATTTTTCGATCACAAATTTTACTCAAGACAGATTGAAGGTCACATAGTAACTCAGATAACACATATTTATTGAAGTCTATGGAGTGGGGAGGGGAAGGAGTGAGAAGGAAGTGCAGGAGATAAGAGAATAAAGACAGGCTGAGCCTGATGCTGCAACTAAATAGGAGCTTTCCTTCACAACCAAAGTACTTTATTCACATTTTTTTGGTGCAGCCAATCACCAGCCTCGGCTGTGACTGGCAGTGGCTCCTGAGGCCAGTGATTGGTTGCAATGTTGACCTGAGCACAAACAAAAGGTCAGCAAGTCCAGCCCAGCAAGGACCAAAAGTGTCAGGTACCGGGCTGTCAGCACAAAACACAGAAGACCAATGCAGGAATCAGACAATCTTATCTAGGCCACTACAGATAACAGTATTAAATCTTTCACACCCTAGACTATTAGGTATATTAACATTAACCCTTTTACTTCCCTAGATTACCAAGGATACTGACACAAACCCCTTTACTGCACTGGACCTGGATGCTGTTTAGTTCCCTGCTCCCCCCTTCCTCTGATAAACTGAGTGTTACCTTGAAAATTCTGCTCTTGAGATAGACTACAGGTCACATGCTAACTCAGATTATACATGTCTATAGAAGTCTATAGAGAAGGTAGGGGGAGGAGTGAGCAGGAAGTGCAGGAGATAAGAGAAGAAAGACAGGTTGATGCTAGGTTCAAAATAGTGTTTGGGTTTCCATTCTTCGAATCCGCTTGGGAATCTGATAAACGGAAATCCTATCTGCTTATAAAGCATACTATAACGGAGTCTGCCGGGTTTAAGCCCGACATTGGCGGAGAGAAAAGTCCTGAAAAGCGGAATGGGGGATGGAATCCATGAACTGTTGCCCAACTCTGCTGTGACCTCAGCCTTAGCCTGACGCTGCAGCTAATTAGAAGCTTTCTATCAGAATCAAAGTAGAATATTCTCATTTTGCTTGTGCTCAGTTCATTGCAGCAGCCGATCACTGGCCTCACTTGTGAGTTGTACACAAATGGCATGTGACTGCTGAGGTCAGAGAGTGGCTGCGATGCTAAAGGTCACAAGATCAGTACGGCAAGGACCTAAAATATCAAAGACAGGCTCTCAGTGTGGAAACAGAAGGCCAGTACAGGAATTGGGCAACCCCTTCAACCTATTACATACCTTCAGTCATTATGGATACAGATATTAACCCTTTCAGTTCCCTAGACCAGTAGGTAAATTGACATTAACCCTTTCAGTGCTGTAGATCACCAGGAATGCTCAGTGTTTCGTACTCTTTGTCTTGATGCTATGTGGCTGCCTTGTAGCTAATATTTAGGATGTGTGGCTAATATTTTTTGTTGTGGTTTTGTTAGAGAGAACATCGCCCATGTCTATAATTGCCCGGCTCGCCAGCTACAAAGGCTTCGAGGGGACATTGATTGGCGAGCCGACTGCCTATTATGACCATCCCCAATGAAAATGCTGAAAGAGCCCGAGATGTCCAATTATGGAGCCAATGAAAGGTTTCACTGTTCTCTGCTCCCATAGAACAACGTGGAGGGACGGACCCACACCCAACCCATCCGGCCAAGTGTCACTCCAAGGAAAGGCAGCCCTGGTTATTTGTTCCTCACTCCCACCCACCTGGATTCATCCACACAAGTAGAAATATATAGCGACTGTCACTTTTAGCCTTCCTTTGTGATTGGTATAACTCTATTTCCAGGAGGCAGTCACATTGATTTCCTGGGTATTGTGTACCGTGATGACAAGGTGTATTCACAATCTTTTGAGAGAGATGTTTCCAACCCCAAACTCTATTGTCTGGGAGCGTCAAGTTAAAACAATCAATTTGAAAGCAATGGAGCACCAGGCGGCTGCTGATAAGGCCTCCATTGTGCTCCATATCACTGACAGCGCTGGAGCGAATGTCTGTATTACCCCATTGGGACTTTGGTTTGCTCATCATTGAAGCCGTCTCCACTGGATGAGACACCTGCTGGATCTGAACCAGATTCTCCTAATATCTGCTGTGCCCTATGACAGATCCGATTCATTGCTTCATGGCTGGAATCATCTGCCCTTCTTATTAGCCTGACATTTCCGAGATAGAAAATAGAATTTTCGTTTACTAATTCCGTTACATTTCACTTTTTATATTCAGGGAAATTTTGCAACCTGGTAATAAACCAAATCATCCTTGCACATATATTGGACCTTGCTGGGTATCATTGCTCTGTCACGTTAATTTTCACTCAATTTTCTGACCCGGTCACTGCTCAGTCACGAGCACTCACACCCTACTTGGAAACAATGGTATACCTCCTGCCATATTGGAATATTTAACCTGTTCTGGGCAACACAATTTACGCTGTTAATGGTCGCTTTTTGTTGGTACAAATGCAACAAAGTTTAACTTCACAATAAAAAAAGTTGACTTAAAGTTCTGTGCCACAGTTCAGTTAAAGGGGGGATTCATCAAGAGTGGAGTGTTAACTGTCAAGTTAAACTTGGCTACATTGCTACATGCAAATTTAAAAGTTAGAACATTTTTTCTTGCTGAATTATACAAATATTTTTTGTCTTTTTGTGATAAATGGGGTTTTATTATTTTGCATTTTTTATATTAGAATTTTTTAATTTTGGTGAAACGATAAAAAAAAAGCAAATAACACATAACACAATTTCAATCCTCTACATATTTTACTTGTATCTTCCTTCCCATTCCTGTCATTTCAGTATATAAGGGGCCTATAGTTTGGGGTCTTCAGTGGCTGACTGCAGTGGTCACCTAGATTTAAGTATGTTGGTGGAGGACATCGGGACATTGTGCCCTTGCCATCCACAACAGGGGTCAGATGTAGCATCCACTTAGCTGCAATGGCTGGGATATTCCTTAGCGGGGTATTCTGGTATGAACAAGTTACCCCTATCCGCAAAATAGGTTGCTGATTAGGATCCCCATTGAGTATCACAAGTACAAGGGCCCTTTGTATCCCAGACAAATGGGGCAGGTGGTTGCACTTACAGAGACAGATGAGTAAAACACTTGACTATTTCTGGCATTTTAGAATAAATAGATTGTCAGGGCTTATGCTCAACCTGACGCCCCACTGAGAAGAGAAAATGGGACCCGCTTCTCATAATAGGTGAGGAGGACGTCAGAAATCAGACACCCACAGATCAGCGAGTTACCTTCTATCCTGGTGGGATACTCCTATGTAACTCTGATTTTGTTCTCGGTTGCGGCACCCTCTTTGAGGCTATCAGCTCTCTGTAATGCAGACATGGGGCGCATAAGGGTTGCCATGGCAGATTGGTTGAGTGGCCCTCAGGTCTGCCATGGAATAGAGCCTAATAAGCCCCCAGTAACACTAACATCATAGTAACACTCGGAGATAAACTCTTCAGCTCTTGCCAGGGACTGCCATGGAAACCCAATTGTATGCTAAGGGGTTGCCAGAAGAAGTCGCTCCCACTGTCAAACTTGATGGGTGCTGCGGTTATTATTAAGAGGTGGAGGAAGACGATCTAGTCAGGGAATGCCATGGAATCCCATTGGCACCCCACATTGCACATTACAACTGGGCTGACAGAAGAAGCCCCATACCGATGTCAAACTCCTTAGATGACCTGGTTACTATTAAAAAGTGGTAAAACATTCTCTTTTCAGGGACTGCAATGGAAACCCATTGGTACCCCTAGTCACAGGGTACCAAGGTGCTGGAAAAAAAGGAATCCCCTCCCACCATCAAACTCCTTAGATGCTGTAGTTACTAAGAAGAGGTGGTGAAACACTCTCTTGTCTTGGACTCCCATGGAAATCCATTGGCATACTTTGTAACAGGGTGCCAGTGGGTTGACAGAAGGAGCCCAATCCTGCTACCAAACATGTTAGATGATGCGGCTACTATTGAAAGGTGGCAATAGATTCTTTTGTCAGAGACTGCCATGAAAACCTATTGGTAACCCTCATAACAGGGTGTCATTGAGCTAACAGAAGGAGCCCATTGTCAGTGTCAAACCTCTTAGATCCTGTGGTCAATATTGAGTATCGGAGGAACATAAACTGTGTGTCCAGTCTGTAGTTTATAAACTCTTATGCCCAAAATCACATTACTAATTGCCATCTTGGCCCCAAGTAGTTCAGCTATAATACAGTATCTCTTATATAGGGCACTATGTTAGGCTGACAACAGTGCTATAATGCAACAAATATTTCTACTATTAGGTGTCTCTTTCATGGAGTGTGGATCCTTTGCATAAATGACATTGATATGTGCTCTGCATTGCTCATACATGTTTCCTCTTAACAGCACACCCTGTGGTCAGTCCTGGTACTGCAAGTATAAACTTATCCTTACTTGTAGAATGCAGCACTGGTGACGTCTGCCTATATTGCCTGTGTCTCTAACAAAGCTCCTTACTTTGTGTTATCCTCCAGCTGAAGACATGTATATTTCAGTGAAAATTATCCAACTAATCTGACACTGAAATGAAATGAGGCAAAGAAATTAATTAGCAAATCCCCAATGATGTAGAAGACGACCAGCGAGCGGCTTCCATTTAACGTCTCCATACATGAAAGTCTGGGAGGCTCAGAAATCCGTGCCAAGAAAAATGTAAGAAACGCTGAGAAAAAAACTGGAATAACTTATTTAGATACATCTATCATAATTGTAGTATCGCCAGAAGCAGACAAGTGGACATCTGAGCCGCATGCTACACTGAAGACAATGCAGATTTACCATGACAACGGCAGAAAGTTGTTACTGAAATGAGTTCTACAAACACTTTGATACAAAAGACAAAGCTGTCACCAAGCAAAAGAGCCTGAAAGGAGGATATCTGAGGATGAAGTAGGGACAGATGTGAATATTGTCCTATAGTCTAGAAAATAGTCTTACTTCTAAGAGACAACATTATAGTAGCTATATTCTTGTACATAGGAGCAGTATATAGTAGTTATATTCTTGTACATAGGGGGGATATCCTGATTTGCAGTATTATAGTAGTTATATTCTTGTACATAGGGGCAGTATTATAGTAGTTATATTCTTGTACATAGGAGTAGTATTATAGTAGTTATATTCTTGTACATAGGGGCAGTATTATAGTAGTTATATTCATGTACATAGGAGGTAGTATTATAGTAGTTATATTCTTGTACATAGGAGTAGTATTATAGTAGTTATATTCTTGTACATAGGAGCAGTATTATAGTAGTTATATTCTTGTACATAGGAGGTAGTATTATAGTAGTTATATTCTTGTATATAGGAGTAGTATTATAGTAGTTATATTCTTGTACATAGGAGCAGTATTATAGTAGTTATATTCTTGTACATAGGAGGCAGTATTATAGTAGTTATATTCTTGTACATAGGAGGTAGTATTATAGTAGTTATATTCTTGTACATAGGAGTAGTATTATAGTAGTTATATTCTTGTACATAGGAGCAGTATTATAGTAGTTATATTCTTGTACATAGGAGGTAGTATTATAGTAGTTATATTCTTGTACATAGGAGCAGTATTATAGTAATTATATTCTTGTACATAGGAGGCAGTATTATAGTAGTTATATTCTTGTACATAGGAGGCAGTATTATAGTAGTTATATTCTTGTACATAGGAGCAGTATTATAGTAGTTATATTCTTGTACATAGGAGCAGTATTATAGTAGATATATTCTTGTACATAGGAGCAGTATTATAGTAGTTATATTCTTGTACATAGGGGCAGTATTATAGTAGTTATATTCTTGTACATAGGAGCAGTATTATAGTAGATATATTCTTGTACATATAGGGCAGTATTATAGTAGTTATATTCTTGTACATAGGGGCAGTATTATAGTAGTTATATTCTTGTACATAGGAGTAGTATTATAGTAGTTATATTCTTGTACATAGGGGCAGTATTATAGTAGTTATATTCTTGTACATAGGAGGCAGTATTATAGTAGTTATATTCTTGTATATAGGAGTAGTATTATAGTAGTTATATTCTTGTACATAGGAGCAGTATTATAGTAGTTATATTCTTGTACATAGGAGGTAGTATTATAGTAGTTATATTCTTGTATATAGGAGTAGTATTATAGTAGTTATATTCTTGTACATAGGAGCAGTATTATAGTAATTATATTCTTGTACATAGGAGGTAGTATTATAGTAATTATATTCTTGTACATATGAGGCCGTATTATAGTAGTTATATTCTTGTACATAGGAGCAGTATTATAGTAGTTATATTCTTGTACATAGGAGCAGTATTATAGTAGTTATATTCTTGTACATAGGAGCAGTATTATAGTAGTTATATTCTTGTACATAGGAGCAGTATTATAGTAGTTATATTCTTGTACATAGGAGCAGTATTATAGTAGTTATATTCTTGTACATAGGAGCAGTATTATAGTAGTTATATTCTTGTACATAGAGGGCAGTATTATAGTAGTTATATTCTTGTACATAGGAGCAGTATTATAGTAGTTATATTCTTGTACATAGGAGTAGTATTATAGTAGTTATATTCTTGTACATAGGAGCAGTATTATAGTAGTTATATTCTTGTACATAGGGGCAGCTTTATAGTAGTTATATTCTTGTACATAGGAGCAGTATTATAGTACTTATATTCTTGTACATAGGAGCAGTATTATAGTAGTTATATTCTTGTACATAGGAGAAGTATTATAGTAGTTATATTCTTGTACATAGGAGTAGTATTATAGTAGTTATATTCTTGTACATAGGAGTAGTATTATAGTAGTTATATTCTTGTACATAGGAGTAGTATTATAGTAGTTATATTCTTGTACATAGGGTAGTATTATAGTAGTTATATTTTTGTACATAGGAGCAGTATTATAGTAGTTATATTCTTGTACATAGGAGCAGTATTATAGTAGTTATATTCTTGTACATAGGAGCAGTATTATAGTAGTTATATTCTTGTACATAGGAGTAGTATTATAGTAGTTATATTCTTGTACATAGGAGCAGTATTATAGTAGTTATATTCTTGTACATAGGGGCAGCTTTATAGTAGTTATATTCTTGTACATAGGAGCAGTATTATAGTAGTTATATTCTTGTACATAGGAGCAGTATTATAGTAGTTATATTCTTGTACATAGGAGCAGTATTATAGTAGTTATATTCTTGTACATAGGAGTAGTATTATAGTAGTTATATTCTTGTACATAGGAGTAGTATTATAGTAGTTATATTCTTGTACATAGGAGTAGTATTATAGTAGTTATATTCTTGTACATAGGAGCAGTATTATAGTAGTTATATTCTTGTACATAGGAGTAGTATTATAGTAGTTATATTCTTGTACATAGGAGTAGTATTATAGTAGTTATATTCTTGTACATAGGAGCAGTATTATAGTAGTTATATTCTTGTACATAGGAGTAGTATTATAGTAGTTATATTCTTGTACATAGGGGCAGTATTATAGTAGTTATATTCTTGTACATAGGGGGCAGTATTATAGTAGTTATATTCTTGTACATAGGAGCAGTATTATAGTAGTTATATTCTTGTACATAGGGGCAGTATTATAGTAGTTATATTCTTGTACATAGGAGTAGTATTATAGTAGTTATATTCTTGTACATAGGAGGTAGTATTATAGTAGTTATATTCTTGTACATAGGAGGTAGTATTATAGTAGTTATATTCTTGTATATAGGAGTAGTATTATAGTAGTTATATTCTTGTACATAGGAGCAGTATTATAGTAATTATATTCTTGTACATAGGAGGTAGTATTATAGTAATTATATTCTTGTACATATGAGGCCGTATTATAGTAGTTATATTCTTGTACATAGGAGCAGTATTATAGTAGTTATATTCTTGTACATAGGAGCAGTATTATAGTAGTTATATTCTTGTACATAGGAGCAGTATTATAGTAGTTATATTCTTGTACATAGGAGCAGTATTATAGTAGTTATATTCTTGTACATAGGAGCAGTATTATAGTAGTTATATTCTTGTACATAGGAGCAGTATTATAGTAGTTATATTCTTGTACATAGAGGGCAGTATTATAGTAGTTATATTCTTGTACATAGGAGCAGTATTATAGTAGTTATATTCTTGTACATAGGAGTAGTATTATAGTAGTTATATTCTTGTACATAGGAGCAGTATTATAGTAGTTATATTCTTGTACATAGGGGCAGCTTTATAGTAGTTATATTCTTGTACATAGGAGCAGTATTATAGTAGTTATATTCTTGTACATAGGAGCAGTATTATAGTAGTTATATTCTTGTACATAGAGGGCAGTATTATAGTAGTTATATTCTTGTACATAGGAGCAGTATTATAGTAGTTATATTCTTGTACATAGGAGTAGTATTATAGTAGTTATATTCTTGTACATAGGAGCAGTATTATAGTAGTTATATTCTTGTACATAGGGGCAGCTTTATAGTAGTTATATTCTTGTACATAGGAGCAGTATTATAGTACTTATATTCTTGTACATAGGAGCAGTATTATAGTAGTTATATTCATGTACATAGGAGAAGTATTATAGTAGTTATATTCTTGTACATAGGAGTAGTATTATAGTAGTTATATTCTTGTACATAGGAGTAGTATTATAGTAGTTATATTCTTGTACATAGGAGTAGTATTATAGTAGTTATATTCTTGTACATAGCAGTAGTATTATAGTAGTTATATTTTTGTACATAGGAGCAGTATTATAGTAGTTATATTCTTGTACATAGGAGCAGTATTATAGTAGTTATATTCTTGTACATAGGAGCAGTATTATAGTAGTTATATTCTTGTACATAGGAGTAGTATTATAGTAGTTATATTCTTGTACATAGGAGCAGTATTATAGTAGTTATATTCTTGTACATAGGGGCAGCTTTATAGTAGTTATATTCTTGTACATAGGAGCAGTATTATAGTAGTTATATTCTTGTACATAGGAGCAGTATTATAGTAGTTATATTCTTGTACATAGGAGCAGTATTATAGTAGTTATATTCTTGTACATAGGAGTAGTATTATAGTAGTTATATTCTTGTACATAGGAGTAGTATTATAGTAGTTATATTCTTGTACATAGGAGTAGTATTATAGTAGTTATATTCTTGTACATAGGAGCAGTATTATAGTAGTTATATTCTTGTACATAGGAGCAGTATTATAGTAGTTATATTCTTGTACATAGGAGCAGTATTATAGTAGTTATATTCTTGTACATAGGAGCAGTATTATAGTAGTTATATTCTTGTACATAGAGGGCAGTATTATAGTAGTTATATTCTTGTACATAGGAGCAGTATTATAGTAGTTATATTCTTGTACATAGGAGTAGTATTATAGTAGTTATATTCTTGTACATAGGAGCAGTATTATAGTAGTTATATTCTTGTACATAGGGGCAGCTTTATAGTAGTTATATTCTTGTACATAGGAGCAGTATTATAGTACTTATATTCTTGTACATAGGAGCAGTATTATAGTAGTTATATTCATGTACATAGGAGAAGTATTATAGTAGTTATATTCTTGTACATAGGAGTAGTATTATAGTAGTTATATTCTTGTACATAGGAGTAGTATTATAGTAGTTATATTCTTGTACATAGGAGTAGTATTATAGTAGTTATATTCTTGTACATAGCAGTAGTATTATAGTAGTTATATTTTTGTACATAGGAGCAGTATTATAGTAGTTATATTCTTGTACATAGGAGCAGTATTATAGTAGTTATATTCTTGTACATAGGAGCAGTATTATAGTAGTTATATTCTTGTACATAGGAGTAGTATTATAGTAGTTATATTCTTGTACATAGGAGCAGTATTATAGTAGTTATATTCTTGTACATAGGGGCAGCTTTATAGTAGTTATATTCTTGTACATAGGAGCAGTATTATAGTAGTTATATTCTTGTACATAGGAGCAGTATTATAGTAGTTATATTCATGTACATAGGAGCAGTATTATAGTAGTTATATTCTTGTACATAGGAGTTAGCATTATAGTAGTTATCATTCAAGTACATAGGAGCAGTATTATAGTAGTTATATTTTGTACATAGGAGTAGTATTATAGTAGTTATATTCTTTGTACATAGGAGGAGTATTATAGTAGTTATATTTCTTGTACATAGGAGTAGTATTATAGTAGTTATATTCTTGTACATATGGAGCAGTATTATAGTAGTTATATTCTTGGACATAGGAGCAGTATTATAGTAGTTATATTCTGTGTACATAGGAGTAGTATTATAGTAGTTATATTCTTGTACATAGGAGTAGTATTATAGTAGTTATATTCTTGTACATAGGAGCAGCATTATAGTAGTTATATTCTTGTCCAGAGGGGCAGCATTATAGTAGTTATATTCTTGTACATAGGAAAGGCAGTATTATAGTAGCGTTGATATTCTTGTACAGTAGGAGCAGTATTATAGTAGTTATATTCATGTACATAGGAGCAGTATTATAGTAAATATATTCTTGTACATAGGAGGTAGTATTATAGTAATTATATTCTTAGTACATAGGAGTAGTATTATAGTAGTTATATTCTGGTACATAGGAGCAGTATTATAGTAATTATATTCTTGTACATAGGAGCAGTATTATAGTAATTATATTCTTGTACATATGAGTCAGTATTATAGTAGTTATATTCTTGTACATAGGAGCAGTATTATAGTAGCAGTATTCTTGTACATAGGAGCAGTATTATAGTAGTTATATTCTTGTACATAGGAGCAGTATTATAGTAGTTATATTCTTGTACATAGGAGCAGTATTATAGTAGTTATATTCTTGTACATAGGAGCAGTATTATAGTAGTTATATTCTTGTACATAGGAGCAGTATTATAGTAGTTATATTCTTGTACATGGGAGCAGTATTATAGTAGTTATATTCTTGTACATAGGAGGGCAGTATTATAGTAGTTATATTCTTGTACATAGGAGCAGTATTATAGTAGTTATATTCTTGTACATAGGAGTAGTATTATAGTAGTTATATTCTTGTACATAGGAGCAGTATTATAGTAGTTATATTCTTGTACATAGGGGCAGCTTTATAGTAGTTATATTCTTGTACATAGGAGCAGTATTATAGTACTTATATTCTTGTACATAGGAGCAGTATTATAGTAGTTATATTCATGTACATAGGAGAAGTATTATAGTAGTTATATTCTTGTACATAGGAGTAGTATTATAGTAGTTATATTCTTGTACATAGGAGTAGTATTATAGTAGTTATATTCTTGTACATAGGAGTAGTATTATAGTAGTTATATTCTTGTACATAGCAGTAGTATTATAGTAGTTATATTTTTGTACATAGGAGCAGTATTATAGTAGTTATATTCTTGTACATAGGAGCAGTATTATAGTAGTTATATTCTTGTACATAGGAGCAGTATTATAGTAGTTATATTCTTGTACATAGGAGTAGTATTATAGTAGTTATATTCTTGTACATAGGAGCAGTATTATAGTAGTTATATTCTTGTACATAGGGGCAGCTTTATAGTAGTTATATTCTTGTACATAGGAGCAGTATTATAGTAGTTATATTCTTGTACATAGGAGCAGTATTATAGTAGTTATATTCATGTACATAGGAGCAGTATTATAGTAGTTATATTCTTGTACATAGGAGTAGTATTATAGTAGTTATATTCTTGTACATAGGAGTAGTATTATAGTAGTTATATTCTTGTACATAGGAGTAGTATTATAGTAGTTATATTCTTGTACATAGGAGCAGTATTATAGTAGTTATATTCTTGTACATATGAGTAGTATTATAGTAGTTATATTCTTGTACATAGGAGTAGTATTATAGTAGTTATATTCTTGTACATAGGAGCAGTATTATAGTAGTTATATTCTTGTACATAGGAGTAGTATTATAGTAGTTATATTCTTGTACATAGGGGCAGTATTATAGTAGTTATATTCTTGTACATAGGGGGCAGTATTATAGTAGTTATATTCTTGTACATAGGAGCAGTATTATAGTAGTTATATTCTTGTACATAGGGGCAGTATTATAGTAGTTATATTCTTGTACATAGGAGTAGTATTATAGTAGTTATATTCTTGTACATAGGAGGTAGTATTATAGTAGTTATATTCTTGTATATAGGAGTAGTATTATAGTAGTTATATTCTTGTACATAGGAGCAGTATTATAGTAATTATATTCTTGTACATAGGAGGTAGTATTATAGTAGTTATATTCTTGTACATATGAGGCCGTATTATAGTAGTTATATTCTTGTACATAGGAGGTAGTATTATAGCAGTTATATTCTTGTACATAGGAGCAGTATTATAGTAGTTATATTCTTGTACATAGGAGCAGTATTATAGTAGTTATATTCTTGTACATAGGAGCAGTATTATAGTAGTTATATTCTTGTACATAGGAGCAGTATTATAGTAGTTATATTCTTGTACATAGGAGCAGTATTATAGTAGTTATATTCTTGTACATAGGAGCAGTATTATAGTAGTTATATTCTTGTACATAGAGGGCAGTATTATAGTAGTTATATTCTTGTACATAGGAGCAGTATTATAGTAGTTATATTCTTGTACATAGGAGTAGTATTATAGTAGTTATATTCTTGTACATAGGAGCAGTATTATAGTAGTTATATTCTTGTACATAGGGGCAGCTTTATAGTAGTTATATTCTTGTACATAGGAGCAGTATTATAGTAGTTATATTCTTGTACATAGGAGCAGTATTATAGTAGTTATATTCATGTACATAGGAGAAGTATTATAGTAGTTATATTCTTGTACATAGGAGTAGTATTATAGTAGTTATATTCTTGTACATAGGAGTAGTATTATAGTAGTTATATTCTTGTACATAGGAGTAGTATTATAGTAGTTATATTCTTGTACATAGCAGTAGTATTATAGTAGTTATATTTTTGTACATAGGAGCAGTATTATAGTAGTTATATTCTTGTACATAGGAGCAGTATTATAGTAGTTATATTCTTGTACATAGGAGCAGTATTATAGTAGTTATATTCTTGTACATAGGAGTAGTATTATAGTAGTTATATTCTTGTACATAGGAGCAGTATTATAGTAGTTATATTCTTGTACATAGGGGCAGCTTTATAGTAGTTATATTCTTGTACATAGGAGCAGTATTATAGTAGTTATATTCTTGTACATAGGAGCAGTATTATAGTAGTTATATTCATGTACATAGGAGCAGTATTATAGTAGTTATATTCTTGTACATAGGAGTAGTATTATAGTAGTTATATTCTTGTACATAGGAGTAGTATTATAGTAGTTATATTCTTGTACATAGGAGTAGTATTATAGTAGTTATATTCTTGTACATAGGGGCAGTATTATAGTAGTTATATTCTTGTACATAGGGGGCAGTATTATAGTAGTTATATTCTTGTACATAGGAGCAGTATTATAGTAGTTATATTCTTGTACATAGGGGCAGTATTATAGTAGTTATATTCTTGTACATAGGAGTAGTATTATAGTAGTTATATTCTTGTACATAGGAGGTAGTATTATAGTAGTTATATTCTTGTATATAGGAGTAGTATTATAGTAGTTATATTCTTGTACATAGGAGCAGTATTATAGTAATTATATTCTTGTACATACGAGGTAGTATTATAGTAGTTATATTCTTGTACATATGAGGCCGTATTATAGTAGTTATATTCTTGTACATAGGAGGTAGTATTATAGTAGTTATATTCTTGTACATAGGAGCAGTATTATAGTAGTTATATTCTTGTGCATAGGAGCAGTATTATAGTAGTTATATTCTTGTACATAGGAGCAGTATTATAGTAGTTATATTCTTGTACATAGGAGCAGTATTATAGTAGTTATATTCTTGTACATAGGAGCAGTATTATAGTAATTATATTCTTGTACATAGGAGGTAGTATTATAGTAGTTATATTCTTGTACATATGAGGCCGTATTATAGTAGTTATATTCTTGTACATAGGAGGTAGTATTATAGTAGTTATATTCTTGTACATAGGAGCAGTATTATAGTAGTTATATTCTTGTACATAGGAGCAGTATTATAGTAGTTATATTCTTGTACATAGGAGCAGTATTATAGTAGTTATATTCTTGTACATAGGAGCAGTATTATAGTAGTTATATTCTTGTACATAGGAGCAGTATTATAGTAGTTATATTCTTGTACATAGGAGCAGTATTATAGTAGTTATATTCTTGTACATAGAGGGCAGTATTATAGTAGTTATATTCTTGTACATAGGAGCAGTATTATAGTAGTTATATTCTTGTACATAGGAGTAGTATTATAGTAGTTATATTCTTGTACATAGGAGCAGTATTATAGTAGTTATATTCTTGTACATAGGGGCAGCTTTATAGTAGTTATATTCTTGTACATAGGAGCAGTATTATAGTAGTTATATTCTTGTACATAGGAGCAGTATTATAGTAGTTATATTCATGTACATAGGAGAAGTATTATAGTAGTTATATTCTTGTACATAGGAGTAGTATTATAGTAGTTATATTCTTGTACATAGGAGTAGTATTATAGTAGTTATATTCTTGTACATAGGAGTAGTATTATAGTAGTTATATTCTTGTACATAGCAGTAGTATTATAGTAGTTATATTTTTGTACATAGGAGCAGTATTATAGTAGTTATATTCTTGTACATAGGAGCAGTATTATAGTAGTTATATTCTTGTACATAGGAGCAGTATTATAGTAGTTATATTCTTGTACATAGGAGTAGTATTATAGTAGTTATATTCTTGTACATAGGAGCAGTATTATAGTAGTTATATTCTTGTACATAGGGGCAGCTTTATAGTAGTTATATTCTTGTACATAGGAGCAGTATTATAGTAGTTATATTCTTGTACATAGGGAGCAGTATTATAGTAGTTATATTCATGTACATAGGAGCAGTATTATAGTAGTTATATTCTTGTACATAGGAGTAGTATTATAGTAGTTATATTCTTGTACATAGGAGTAGTATTATAGTAGTTATATTCTTGTACATAGGAGTAGTATTATAGTAGTTATATTCTTGTACATAGGGGCAGTATTATAGTAGTTATATTCTTGTACATAGGGGGCAGTATTATAGTAGTTATATTCTTGTACATAGGAGCAGTATTATAGTAGTTATATTCTTGTACATAGGGGCAGTATTATAGTAGTTATATTCTTGTACATAGGAGTAGTATTATAGTAGTTATATTCTTGTACATAGGAGGTAGTATTATAGTAGTTATATTCTTGTATATAGGAGTAGTATTATAGTAGTTATATTCTTGTACATAGGAGCAGTATTATAGTAATTATATTCTTGTACATACGAGGTAGTATTATAGTAGTTATATTCTTCTACATATGAGGCCGTATTATAGTAGTTATATTCTTGTACATAGGAGGTAGTATTATAGTAGTTATATTCTTGTACATAGGAGGTAGTATTATAGTAGTTATATTCTTGTACATAGGAGCAGTATTATAGTAGTTATATTCTTGTACATAGGAGCAGTATTATAGTAGTTATATTCTTGTACATAGGAGCAGTATTATAGTAGTTATATTCTTGTACATAGGAGCAGTATTATAGTAGTTATATTCTTGTACATAGGAGCAGTATTATAGTAGTTATATTCTTGTACATAGAGGGCAGTATTATAGTAGTTATATTCTTGTACATAGGAGCAGTATTATAGTAGTTATATTCTTGTACATAGGGAGTAGTATTATAGTAGTTATATTCTTGTACATAGGAGCAGTATTATAGTAGTTATATTCTTGTACATAGGGGCAGCTTTATAGTAGTTATATTCTTGTACATAGGAGCAGTATTATAGTAGTTATATTCTTGTACATAGGAGCAGTATTATAGTAGTTATATTCATGTACATAGGAGAAGTATTATAGTAGTTATATTCTTGTACATAGGAGTAGTATTATAGTAGTTATATTCTTGTACATAGGAGTAGTATTATAGTAGTTATATTCTTGTACATAGGAGTAGTATTATAGTAGTTATATTCTTGTACATAGCAGTAGTATTATAGTAGTTATATTTTTGTACATAGGAGCAGTATTATAGTAGTTATATTCTTGTACATAGGAGCAGTATTATAGTAGTTATATTCTTGTACATAGGAGCAGTATTATAGTAGTTATATTCTTGTACATAGGAGTAGTATTATAGTAGTTATATTCTTGTACATAGGAGCAGTATTATAGTAGTTATATTCTTGTACAAAGGGGCAGCTTTATAGTAGTTATATTCTTGTACATAGGAGCAGTATTATAGTAGTTATATTCTTGTACATAGGAGCAGTATTATAGTAGTTATATTCATGTACATAGGAGCAGTATTATAGTAGTTATATTCTTGTACATAGGAGTAGTATTATAGTAGTTATATTCTTGTACATAGGAGTAGTATTATAGTAGTTATATTCTTGTACATAGGAGTAGTATTATAGTAGTTATATTCTTGTACATAGGAGCAGTATTATAGTAGTTATATTCTTGTACATAGGAGTAGTATTATAGTAGTTATATTCTTGTACATATGAGTAGTATTATAGTAGTTATATTCTTGTACATAGGAGTAGTATTATAGTAGTTATATTCTTGTACATAGGAGCAGTATTATAGTAGTTATATTCTTGTACATAGGAGTAGTATTATAGTAGTTATATTCTTGTACATAGGGGCAGTATTATAGTAGTTATATTCTTGTACATAGGGGGCAGTATTATAGTAGTTATATTCTTGTACATAGGAGCAGTATTATAGTAGTTATATTCTTGTACATAGGGGCAGTATTATAGTAGTTATATTCTTGTACATAGGAGTAGTATTATAGTAGTTATATTCTTGTACATATGAGTAGTATTATAGTAGTTATATTCTTGTACATAGGAGTAGTATTATAGTAGTTATATTCTTGTACATAGGAGCAGTATTATAGTAGTTATATTCTTGTACATAGGAGTAGTATTATAGTCGTTATATTCTTGTACATAGGGGCAGTATTATAGTAGTTATATTCTTGTACATAGGGGGCAGTATTATAGTAGTTATATTCTTGTACATAGGAGCAGTATTATAGTAGTTATATTCTTGTACATAGGAGTAGTATTATAGTAGTTATATTCTTGTACATAGGAGTAGTATTATAGTAGTTATATTCTTGTACATAGGAGTAGTATTATAGTAGTTATATTCTTGTACATAGGAGGTAGTATTATAGTAGTTATATCCTTGTACATAGGAGCAATATTATAGTAGTTATATTCTTGTACATAGGAGGTAGTATTATAGTAGTTATATTCTTGTATATAGGAGTAGTATTATAGTAGTTATATTCTTGTACATAGGAGCAGTATTATAGTAGTTATATTCTTGTACATAGGAGGTAGTATTATAGTAGTTATATTCTTGTACATAGGAGGTAGTATTATAGTAGTTATATTCTTGTACATAGGAGCAGTATTATAGTAGTTATATTCTTGTACATAGGAGCAGTATTATAGTAGTTATATTCTTGTACATAGGAGGTAGTATTATAGTAGTTATATTCTTGTACATAGGAGCAGTATTATAGTAATTATATTCTTGTACATAGGAGGTAGTATTATAGTAGTTATATTCTTGTACATATGAGGCCGTATTATAGTAGTTATATTCTTGTACATAGGAGGTAGTATTATAGTAGTTATATTCTTGTACATAGGAGCAGTATTATAGTAGTTATATTCTTGTACATAGGAGCAGTATTATAGTAGTTATATTCTTGTACATAGGAGCAGTATTATAGTAGTTATATTCTTGTACATAGGAGCAGTATTATAGTAGTTATATTCTTGTACATAGGAGCGGTATTATAGTAGTTATATTCTTGTACATAGGAGCAGTATTATAGTAGTTATATTCTTGTACATAGGAGTAGTATTATAGTAGTTATATTCTTGTACATAGGAGCAGTATTATAGTAGTTATATTCTTGTACATAGGAGTAGTATTATAGTAGTTATATTCTTGTACATAGGAGCAGTATTATAGTAGTTATATTCTTGTACATAGGAGTAGTATTATAGTAGTTATATTCTTGTACATAGGAGCAGTATTATAGTAGTTATATTCTTGTACATAGGAGTAGTATTATAGTAGTTATATTCTTGTACATATGAGGCAGTATTATAGTAGTTATATTCTTGGTTCAACAACAAATAAGCCAGAACGAGAACTGAGATTTTGAGGTGCATTTCAGTATTTAATATTGCACCCTTTTATTGAATATATGTGCCGCTGTTTAGTCAGTGACTACCATTAGTCTAGTGACACAATATCACATTACCTATAACGTTACACAGGACTGCAGGTTAACCTACTATCACAGTGCACAGAACTAATGGTACATTCAGCTCTGCACACACTTAGATAAGGGCACTGGCACTAGTATTTAGCACACACCTCAATTTTGGTTCTTATTTCACATTTTATATTTTGTTAAATTTTCATGAGACTTTATTCAATATTTCACGTTAGGGTCTGCAGGAAGGTAACCGTGTAGATAATTTACATATATATGGATTCATGAATTACTAATCGTCTGATTATTTAATCATCATTTCTGACCAGTTATAGATATTTTATATTTAATATCTTCTCAATTGAGAGACCCATTTTAGAGGCTGAGACCTTCGGGGATTGTACAACTCTGCAAAGTTGAAGTCCTGCACGTACAGAGTGATATTATAGGGGGTTTTGGTCATAATGTGGAGGAAGATTTTGAAGTGAATTTTCACCTTCTAACAGCATTTATATCACTTAAGGTGAAACACCTACATGCAAAATATTTGCCACAATTCACATTGCCCTCTACTAAGCTGCAGCTGAATTCTTAAATTAACATGACAACTCCTAGAAACATTCGCATGAGCCGCCTGACATGCTACATACAATATACTGCAATCGTCTGTCCTCTCTGTCGCTGTCATTGTCAGGAGAAGTCATGCCAGCCACTATAGCTATTCAGATGGATGGTTGGTCATGCCATTCATGGTCACATCTGGTCTGCCAGATTAGGTGCCACATTTACAGTACAAAGCAGCTGTCTGGTCTAAAGGGAGGTCTGAATCATGGAATCGTGTATGATGTCCATATGATCTAAGGCTGCAGCCTGCGTCCTTTCTTATATGTCCTCTTGGATGGACATATCCAGAGATGTGTCAATAGATAACTAGTTTTTCAAGACACCATGATTTTGCCATAAAATATCACAAAGTCATATCCTGTTTGTGTCTCTGTGTGGCCACCCAGTGGTTTGGTTGTGAATTGCAGTCTGTCATGGATTTTGTTAGTATATTGTGATATATTGTATTGGCTTCATAGGAAATTGGAGTCTTTACCCAAATGTGTGCTAATGCAGGGGTGGAAACATCTGTATGCTAGCTCAGTGGATTAATATTCAATGTGTATTTTCACCACATGACAGGTTAAAATTTGTACATTTTCTACTGAAAAATCCGGGGCTAACTCTCCTCCTTCTATCACGGATTTGTGGTTTGCTCTGCCGAAGGTATACAAATAATTGGCTTTTCCATGTAGAATCCATAGTAAATAAGTAGTAGCCTCCTTATATCTGCAGTTGACTTTTTTCTGCATCGGCACCAGAAATCTTTGCTAAAAATTTCTGGTGCACGTGAATGGAGTTAAAAAAATACCATTGATATATATGGATATGGATATCATGCAGATTGCAGATGGACTTTGGTGTAGGACAGGTGAACAAAATAATGTCGCCTTATGATACTGTAGGTCATATAGACATGGGTTGTCACATTGAGGCAACCATCCAATGGAAATTTTAATTTTTTCACTTTTGTTTTTTTTTTTACCACCTTCCAAGAGCCATTCTTCCATTTATAGCCATGAGGTCTTATTTTTTGTCGGACAAATTGTATTTTTATTTTAAAAACAGGAAAAAAATTATTTGTGGGTTTAAGTTATTAAAAAAAAAGTGAAAGTAGGATGTAATAAAATGCCAGGCCTGTGAGCCTTTAATAGGCTTCTATCTTACATGACCAGTATAGATGCTGCATAGCAACGGCAGCACCTAAGGGGTTAACTGGTGATAGTGCAGTTCGTGGCTGATACTGCTGCGCTGTACAATACAGCTGACACAGGCGCAATATGAGCCCGCAACGTATTCCCCATGTGTCTTATATTGATGTTGGGAGGGTGCAAAAGGGTTATGTACAAATAAGGTATAGAAAATAAAAGACAAATAATAGCACAATAGTCATAGTCTTTTTCCAAAAAATAAAAGAATTATTGCAATAAATGTAAAAAGGTAAAACCCTTAAAAATAATTAAAATATTAATTTAACAATTTTAATTTCAACAGAAAAAAAAACAAAACAAAAAAAAACCCAATAAAGAATAATAATGGAATAAAATTGGACCAAAATAAATGGCGCCCAGTAACACAGTAACTCAAAACACAAATACAAAGAAACTGTCAGCGAATTTAGTTAAGAGAAATATAAAAATAAACTAAGCAGAACAGAAGAAAAAAGCGAAAGTTTGAAAGGTTGTTAAATTGATATACTGCGGATATAGCGGGAGCCGCTTTTATTGAGGATGTCACTTTTCCTGGACAAAGATGTACTGTTCTCCCCGGGTTTAGAAACTAAATTCACAAGCGTTTTCAGATCCACAGAGGAAAAGGAGAAAATGATATGTAGAATCTAAAGAGAGATGTAAGGCCCTAAAAGCTTTGTGTATCTTATTACCCAAGAAAGACGAATCCTCCTGCAGCTGCATTAAACAGGCCCGGCGTGCAGCAGCGCTGCTTGACTTAACCTGAGATGAAAACAGAATCAGCGGCGACCTGTAGTCTGCTATTACTGGCTGATGATAATGGCACGCTAAGTGTAATCACAGGAGAGTTAATGTAGGCCCGCACTAGATCGCTGCTCCTAATGCAAACTTCAAGGAAAAAAAAATCAAAAATATAAAAAATAATAATAGCACAGCATCGGCTTGTCTAAGCTTTCTCTGAATGATGGCGGTGTCCGTGCAGCTACCTTCCTAATTAGAGGGTAATTACACCTGGTGGGGAAAGACAAGACGGCATTACTATGATGTCGCCTCAGGGGTCAAATGTGGATATCAGATTTATGTAGTCAAAAACAGAGGAGGGTAGGGTAGTGACTGGAGGAAGGCAGGGCAGGGTGGAGTGGTGAATGGAGGAGCAGAGTAGAAATGGTAAACTGGAAACGGAAGAGGGTAGAGTAGAGGTGCTGAATAGAGGAGGGCAGGATATTGGTGATGAATGGAGAAGAGTAGGCTAGTTAATGGAGGAGGGCAGGGTAGGGTGGCAAATGGAGGAAGGATGAGTAAAGGTGGTGAACAGAGGAGGGTAGGGTAGTGAATACAGGAGGACAGGGCAGGGTAGGGTGGTGAATGGAGAAGAGTAGGCTAGTTAATGGAGGAGGGCAGAGTAGGGTGGTGAATGGAGGAGGGCAGGGTGGTTAATGTTGGAGGGCAGAGCAGAGGTGGTGAATGGAGGAGGACAGGGTAGCGTTGGTGAATGGAAGAGAGTAGAGTAGAGATGGGGAATAAAGGATAGTGGTGGTGAATGGAGGAAGGTAGGGTAGTGAATGTTGAAGGGCAGGGTAGGATGGTGAATGGAGGAAGGAAGAGTAAAGGTGGTGAACAGAGGAGAGCAGGGTAGTGAATGCAGGAGGGCAGGTTAGGGTGGTTATTGGAGGAGGGCAGAGTAGAGGTGGCGAATGGAGGTGTGTAGAATAGAGGTGGTGAATGGTGAAGAGCACTGTAGTGGTGGTGAAAGGAAGAAGGTAGAGTACAGGTGGTGAATGGAGATGGTAAGGGTAGTGGTGGTGAATGGAAGAGGATAGAGTAGAGGTGGTGAATGGAGGAGGGTAGAGTAGTGGTGGTCAATGGGAAAGGGTATATTAGAGGTAGTGAATGGAGGAGGGCAGGGTAGGGTAGTGAATGTAGAAGGGGAGGGGAGTGGTGGTGAATTGAAGAGGGTAGAATAGAGGTGGTTAATTGAGGCGGGATGGCTAGTGGTGGTCAATGATAGGGTAGAGTAGAGGTGATGAATGGAGGAGGGTAGGGTAGTGAATGAAGGAAGGAAGAGTAGAGGTGGTGAATGGAGAAGGGCAGGGCAGTGAATGTAGGAGGGAAAAATTGTAGTGGTGAAAGGAGGATGGAAGAGAAGTGAATAGCGGAGGGCAGGGTAGGGAATGCAGTTGGGCGGAGTAGGGTAGAGTGGTGAATAGAGCATGGCAGGACAGTGAATGAAGGAAAGCAAAGTAGTGAACGGAACAGGCAGAGTAAGGTGGTGAATGGAGGAGGTCAGGATACTGGTGGAGATTTAATAAGGACAGAGTAGGGTGGTGAAAGGAGGTAGATAGAGTAGGGTGGTGAATAGAGGAGCACAGATGATTGAATGGAGAGTAGGGTGGTGAATAGAGGAGTGCAGATGAGTGAATGGCGAGTAGGGTGGTGAATGGAGTATGGCAGAGAAGGGTAGTGAACACAGGAATGCAGAGTAGGGTGATGGAGGAAAGGAGAGTAGGGTGGTGAACAAAGGAGGGCAGATTTGGGTAGTGAATTAAGGAGGGTAGAGATGGATGGTGAATGAAGGAAGGCAGAATACAGTGATGTAGAGAGGATGGCAGAGCAGGGTAATGAATGGATGAGGTAGGATTTGGTTAGTTAATGGAGCAGAGAAGAGCATGGTAGTAAAAGGAGGATGGCAAGATAGGGTAATGAATGGAGGAGGGCAGAGCAGGGTGATGAAAGGAGAAGGGCAGAGTGGAGTGTGAATTAAGTAGGGCAGAATAGACTGGGGAATGGAGGAGGGTAGTATAGGGTGAAGAATGAAGGTGAGCTGGGTAATGATGAAGGAGGGCAGAATAGGGTGATGAATGGAGGAGGGCATATTAGGGTAGTGAATGGAAAAAGGAGGAATAGGGCAGTGAATGGAGGAAGACAGAGCAGGGTAATGAAGCAGGAAGGAGGTGTAGGGTGGTGGTAAATGTGGTTGGATACACGATGCCCAGGAATCTCATTTCATATCTGAAGCTCTGAAAATATGGCGATTTAAGACTAAGATGCATATTTATTGATATCCTAAATCTGAACCCTCCAGCAAGACCAATCCTCAGTGATCAGCTAAATGCATTAACAACCTCTGGCACAAGATCGGAGGTGTCACAACTGCAGTAATTTACATCAGTTCATCATCAGCTTCCTGTATGACCATCGTAATCTTGGATCTGAGAGTCAGGAACTCATGTGATGTCTCATTGGCCGCTCTTATCTTATCTTGAAGATGCCAGATGCTGTATTTTAGTGAAATACATTTATATCTTCAGATGTGATAAATCCTAAAGTTAATATCTTACAATTTTTGGTGACTACAATAGGAGCAAATGCAGACTGGGGGTTTCCAGAAGTGTTAATGCCCACCGTGAAAATGACTGAGTTCCCCCTCCCATCAGACGATTGGTGGATCTGGTGTTTAGGATGGTGCTGATGTAAAGGAGGTGGTTTAGGGCAGCAAAGTACACTTGCAGGCTAAGGACCAGACCAGAAACTCTATAGTGGGCAAGATAGTAATACACAAGCCAAGACAGTGGCGAAGTAGCCAGAATGAAAGCAGAGGAGTATCAGATGTGCAGACCACATTCAAGTCCAGGAGGTCACAGGTAAAGCTTTTGAGAAGAGAAGGTTATATCAAGAGAGAAAGAGAATTCAGTAAACCAGGAAATCATCAGAAAATAGAGAAAAGTTCTAGGAGTAAATTCTGAGAACATAGAACCTAGAAAACGAATGTAATCACAGGCATCTGAGCAAGGGAAATGTCAGGTTACAATACCCCGCCTCAGCCCTAGATTAGATACTGAACTAGAGCCCTGATTGGCTCTGCAGCTGAAACCTCCGAGTGGCTGAACAGACCCAGCCAAGGTTTGACAGGTAGACAGAGCAACCTTAAAGCAACAGCCAAGTGGCAAATGCAGAATAGCCCCCAATTCTGCTGCACAACTGCTGGGAAGAGAGGTAGGAGCTTTCAATGTCATCCATTTATGTAGTATACTATAGCTCATTCACACTTTCAATCTTCTTATAATGTTGGGTACTATGTACTAAACATTTTATATTACATCTTATGCTCAAAACACCAAAAACAAAAAATCTATAATAAAAATGCATAATTTAAGATATTAATCATTAAATATGTGGATAAAAAAAAAAGTAAAATGGTGAAAGGTGACATGAGAAAAGCTGCTGACATATGTGTCCATATAAGATACACATAGCACTATACATGTGCTCAGCAGTAGTAGCATGTAGTTAATATTTTTTATTATTATGGGTTGGTATAGCATGTTATTGCTTTGATACATTACAGCCTCAGCACCTTTCTTCTCATGGGCGAACCCCAGAAGATTTGTTTCGTCCTGTGTTCAGACAAATTGAACCCCCGGTTCGGTCTGAACTTTTTAAGATAGAACCGGAAGGTTAATTATTATATTAGGTGGAGGCCCAGGGGAGGTGACAAAAATAAAATAAAACATTAATACCTTCCATTACCTCTTCTAAGCCTCATTGCGGAGTCTGGTGCTCAGTGCCTTCCTCCTGGCAGCGTCTGGAACTCTTCTGTGACATCATGCACTGGGGTTAACTCTGAGACCTGTGATTGGGCATCAACCGTGACATGGGCACAGTGAATGTCATGACTAGAGATGAGCGAATCGAAGCTGACTAAGTGAAATTTGATCTGAATTTCAGGAAATATTCGATTCACATCGAATCTGGATTTCCTCACACTTCGTGGTAACGAATTGCACAGCTCCGATTGGAGCTACATGTCCCCCCTCAGCACCACGCGTGGTGAATAAAAATATAACAATACTGATGCTCACCTGTCCTGGGCTCAGCATCCACTCCAGAGACTGAGGTTCTGCTCCCCAGGCCTCACTGCTGGGCCTGTAATTGGGCCCCAGCGATCACGTGGAGCGTGCCGCCGTAATGACGCCATCGTACACCCACGTGACTGCTGAGCACCAATCACAATCCCCAGCAGTGACGTCTGGGGAGCTGGACCTCAATTGCAAGGAAGAAGAAGAGGAGCGAGGAGGATGCTGTAGACTGACGGATTCCCAGGAGAGGTGAGGAAAGGTGAGTATAAGTGTTTGTTATTTTTAATCACTTCCCCTGGGCCCCTGACTATTATACTCTGGGGTCTGAGGAGACCCCAGAGTATAATAATAGCACCAGCTCTAGGGAGGATGGGGGTCTTTTTTTTTTTTTTTTTTACTTTTTTTTTTTTTTACATTTTTCTTTTTGTCCCCATAGGGGATTGAATATTTATATTCTGATCGCTGCTTCAATAGGTATTTGCTGCAATACACGTGTATTGCAGTGTATAGGAGGCTGTCAGCCCGTGCAGACGCATAGGTTGACAGTCTGCATTCAAGTCAGGAGCAACCAGGTATGCGGAGGGACAGCAATGGGGCAGACCCTGGGTCACTGGTCAGACCCCGGGCTGCCGAATAGGAGCAGCGGTATCCCCCGAAAACATCGCGGGGGGGAGTGATTGGGACCCCAATATATAATAAAACCCCTACATTTCAGGGGTTAACAGCCGCGATCGGAGCTCAGCTCCGACCATGGTTGTTAGAGGACAGTGTCAACCTTTACATACGGCTGACACCCGCAAAGCAGGGTGCGCACACAGTTTCTGTGTGTGCAACATGCTTCTGCCGTGGTTTGCGGGAAGTCCTTCCCGGCAGCGCCGTACTATTAGGGCGGATGTCGGGGAAGAGGTTAACGCGATTCGCCGCAAATTAATTTGGATCGAATCGTTACAGAAAATTCGGGGAATCGGCCGAATCAAATTTTTTAAAAATTCTCTCATCTCTAGTCATGATGTCATGTAGCTCAGTATGCCCATGTCACTGCTAATGCCCAATCACAGGCCTCATAGCTGACCCCGGATGCATGATGTCACAAAAGAGCGCAAGATGCCGGCTCTGGTGCCCGTCTGTGACATCATCCACCCGGAGGAGGTAGACACGGAACGCCGGAAGTGGCCAGGAGGCGCAGAAGAGGTAATGAAAGATGAGTATTATTTTTGTTACCTCCCCTGGGCGTCCACCTAATATACTCTATAGTTTGGAGACGCCCCAGAGTATAATACTTTACCGGCGGTGACCATTTTAGTTAGAGTGAAATGAATTATTGTTTGGTTTAGTTAAAAAATGAACAATTTGGAATATTTGGGTCGAACCCAGTACAAGTCAATTCGTCCATCTCTACATGTGACCTTTCACCATTTTACTTCTTTTAATCCCCATATTTCATCATTAAAGATCTGCATTGTTATTTTGTTGCTATTGTTGCTATGTTTGATACAATTTTGTTTTGTGATTGGTTCTATCTTGTGCTCAAGTCACATCCAGAGCTGCAGTTACACTTCTACTGTCTGCCTCAGGTTGCAGGACCTGACACGTCTACAGTGCTGGCCAAAAGTATTGGCACCCCTGCAATTCTGTCAGATAATACTCAATTTCTTCCAGAAAATGATTGCAATCACAAATGCTTTGGTATTAATATCTTCATTTAATTTGTCTTCAATGGAAAACCACAAAAATAATTGTCAAAAAGCCAAATTGGATATAATTCCACACCAAACATAAAAAAGGGGGTGGACAAAAGTATTGGCACCCTTTGAAAAATCATGTGATGCTTCTCTAATTTGTGTAATTAACAGCACCTGTTACTTACCTGTGGCACATAACAGGTGGTGGCAATAACTAAATCACACTTGCAGCCAGTTGAAATGGATTAAAGTTGACTCAACCTCTGTCCTGTGTCCTTGTGTGTACCACATTGAGCATGGAGAAAAGAAAGAAGACCAAAGAACTGTCTGAGGACTTGAGAAGCAAAATTGTGAGGAAGCATGAGCAATCTCAAGGCTACAAGTCCATCTCCAAAGACCTGAATGTTCCTGTGTCTACCGTGCGCAGTGTCATCAAGAAGTGTAAAGCCCATGGCACTGTGGCTAACCTCCCTAGATGTGGACAGAAAAGAAAAATTGACGAGAGATTTCAACGAAAGATTGTGTGGATGGTGGCTAAAGAACCTCGACTACCATCCAAACAAGTTCTAGCTGCCCTGCAGTCCGAGGGTACAACAGTGTCAACCCGTACTATCCGTCGGCGTCTGAATGAAAAGGGACTCTATGGTAGGATACCCAGGAAGACCCCACTTCTGACCCAGAGACATAAAGCCAAAACTTACCTGAGAAAGCCAAAAACTTTTTGGAAGAATGTTCTCTGGTCAGATGAGACAAAAGTAGAGCTTTTTGGGAAAAGGCATCAACATAGAGTTTACAGGAAAAAAAAAGAGGCCTTCAAAGAAAAGAACACGGTCCCTACAGTCAAACATGGCGGAGCTTCCCTGATGTTTTGGGGTTGCTTTGCTGCCTCTGGCACTGGACTGCTTGACCGTGTGCATGGCATTATGAAGTCTGCAGCATAATGTAGGGCCCAGTGTGAGAAAGCTGGGTCTCCCTCAGAGGTCATGGGTCTTCCAGCAGGACAATGACCCAAAACACACTTCAAAAAGCACTAGAAAATGGTTTGAGAGAAAGCACCGGAGACTTGTAAAGTGGCAGCAATGAGTCCAGACCTGAATCCCATAGAACACCCAAGGAGAGATCTCACAATGGCAGCTTGGAGAAGGCGCCCTTCACATCTCAGGGACCTGGAGAAATTCCAGCAGAGCATTGTAAGAAACTCATTGATGGTTACCGGAAGCGGTTGTTCGCAGTTATTTTGTCTAAAGGTTGTGCTACCAAGTATTAGGCTGAGGGTGCCAATACTTTTGTCCGGCCCATTTTTGGAGTTTTGTGTAAAATGATCAATGATTTGACTTTTTTTTTCATTCTCTTTTGTGTTTTTTCATTGCAAGCAAAATAAATGAAGATAATATTACCAAAGCATTTGTGATTGCAATCATTTTCTGGAAGAAATTGAGTATTATCTGAAAGGATTGCAGGGGTGCCAATACTTTTGGCCAACACTGTAGCTGGCTCATTATATATCTGTGCACAATACTGTCTGCTGCGGCATATTGTGAGATGTAGGGATCAGGCAGGGAGCTATAGAGGGTGCAGAGGCAGCTTCAGAGGGTACAGAAGTAGCAACTGCACACAAGCCATGGTGCTTGAGGTGATCCAAAGCTGATATCATATGTAAGAAGACACCAGTAACAGTGCATGGTTGGTTGGGCCATTTTTTTTTGCACTGGGGCCCAATAGCTTAGCTATAGTTACACCTCCGTACAGTAATCTGATGTAAAATATCTAAAAATATACAGTACAAGATAAACTCAACTAATCTGTTATCAATGTGCAAGTCATTGCACAGCAGTACAGATTCCAGTAGAAGGCAGTGGGATTCTGAATGCAGCTTTGGATGTGACTAGAGCACAATGTAACTCCAGTTTAACAAACCAAAGTATTGGTATCATTGTAGCAGATTTCTCCTGGAGATCATGCTCTCAAGTGCAGCTTTGTTTGAAGCGTTTTCTCTTTCCTGGCTTCGCTTCTCTCGCCCCGTCGATGGCAGGTCTCTTGTGTGACTGGGGACCTGTGTGTTCTGCAGCTGTCACCGGGCAGCATTTCCAGTCAATAGAGATTATTCAGAGTCGTAGAACAAAAGTTGTGTGTTCCTCTTCTGAAACGCCGTGTACTTTTTGCATAGAACAGCAGGTAAAAAAGAAAGACTATTTTTATTTTTGTGCCTTTCCTTTTATTTCCCCAAAGCTTCTGATATAAAGCTATATGTGGTGGCGAACCGGTATGTGACCCTAATGGGACCTGAAGTGCACCGTATACTGTAGGTGAAAAACTGCCAATACGAGATTAATGTACAATATGCTGCCTAATATATCTATATAATGGATGGAATGCAATTCTCTGATACATAGCTCCAAATCCTCTGCATAAGAGATAAAAGTTAAAAGGGATTTGTCATACAGGATAGGTCATCAGTATTTGATCTTCCAGATGCTAGAAGCTGGTGCACTGTATGGAGAGCGCGTGCACCACCACTCCTATGCCAGTAATAGCAGCTATGTGGTGGACAGAGCTGCAGCTCAGCTCCTATTACTTGAATAAGAGCCTGCTGAATGCTCTTCCCATCCACTGCACCAGCTTCTGGCACCTGAAGGCTCCTGGGAAAGCTGCTGTGTGCGGGGTCCGGGTGTCAGACCCTTCACAGATCACATAATAAATTCTGTCTGCCTGAGGCCACCACTAGGGGGAGGTCAAGAGCTTATACATTTAACGTCTTACTTAGGATGCGTTCACATCTGCATTGTCTGATCTGTTCTTCTAGGCTGACATAGGACCAGAAGAATGGATTAAACAGTAAGGATGGTCCATCTAATGATGGGCAAGAACGGATCCCATTGACTTTAATGGGGTCTGTCAGGTATCCGTTGTTTTCTTCCTGACACTGGGGGACAAAAACGTCCTGCTTGTAAGAATTTTTCGCCCAAAATTTCAGATAAGCTCTGAACTAGATGGACAGCAGAGTAGATGTGAACTTAGCCTTATAGAGGTTTTCTGGTTTCCCATGCCATAAAGTATTATAGATCTAAGTCCCACTTCTAGGACCTGCACCTATATCAATAATAAGGGTCCAGAACCCCCATCCCATGGCTACTCTGAATGGAGAGATGACTGTACATGTATAACTAGTATAACTATCTCCATTCATTCAGTCTTATCCCTCTGATGTTCCTTCCCACAAGCTGGTAACTATGAGATACATTGTATCTTTGCACACATTGTATCACTTATTATAGTATTATGCTCCAGAGCTGTAATTATAATTCTGCACACCGTCACAGGTAACAGCAAGTTCTTCTTCCTGACAGCTTAGTAAAGCTCCTACAATGACAGTAGTGCGGTACTTCTACATCAGATATAAAGATAGTGGAACTCACCAGAGCAAGCAATGAGCAGAGGCTGAACCAGCAGGACACACAGGAGGTAAGTACCACTAAGGTAAGTACACACAGGAGGTAAGTACCACTAAGGTTAGTACACGCAGGAGGCAAGTACCACTAAGGTAAGTACACGCAGGAGGTAAGTACGACTAAGGTAAGTACACGCAGGAGGTAAGTACCACTAAGGTAAGTACACGCAGGAGGTAAGTACCATGGCCACTAATGACGTCACTGAATGCTCCAGGTACATAGACTGATACATTTAGGTAAGGTAACACAATCTAACAATACATCTCCTAGACCTTACATATATCATGACAACTCTGATAGTATTTGGTTAATGATGTTAGTAATACAGACCCCGGGGTCCATGTCCTCTTATAAACCGTATACAGCTCCAATACACAAGACTGGAGACATAAAAGAATGGAAAAAAATAGCAAATGTGATTTCCAAGTGTCATGATTAAACTTCCTTCCTGCAGGATTTAATGGTGACAGCTGTCAAAGTGCTGAGCGGATGGCGAGTATTTATGGAGAAGTCTGTGCGGCTGAGAAATCACATAAGAAATGCATCAGAACTGGGGCGTCTGTAAGGATAGGGGTACCTGTAAAGGGCAGGAGCATCTGTAAGGACAGGGGTGTCTGTAAGGGCAGGAGAGTCTGTAAGCGAAGGGATGTCTGTAAGGACAGGGTTATCTGTAAGGGCAGGGGCGTCTGTAAGGGAAGGGGCATCTGTAAGGTCAGGGGTGTCTGTAAGGGCAGGGGTGTCTGTAAGGACAGGGTTATCTGTAAGGGAAGGGATGTCTGTAAGGACAGGGTTATCTGTAAGGGAAGGGATGTCTGTAAGGACAGGGTTATCTGTAAGGGCAGGGGCGTCTGTAAGGACAGGGTTATCTGTAAGGGCAGGGGAGTCTGTAAGGGCAGGGGTGTCTGTAAGGACAGGGTTATCTGTAAAGGAAGGGATGTCTGTAAGGACAGGGTTATCTGTAAGGGCAGGGGCGTCTGTAAGGACAGGGTTATCTGTAAGGGCAGGGGCGTCTGTAAGGGAAGGGATATCTGTAAGTACATGGGCATCTGTAAGGACAGGGGTGTCTGTAAGCGCAGGGGCATCTGTGAGGGCAGGAGCATCTGTAAGGGCAGGAGCGTCTGTAAAGGTAGGGATATCTGTAAGAGCAGGGGCGTCTGTAAGGGAAGGGGCATCTGTAAAGTCAGGGGTGTCTGTAAGGGCAGGGGTGTCTGTAAGGACAGGGTTATCTGTAAGGGAAGGGATGTCTGTAAGGACAGGGTTATCTGTAAGGGCAGGGGCGTCTGTAAGGACAGGGTTATCTGTAAGGGCAGGGGCGTCTGTAAGGACAGGGTTATCTGTAAGGGCAGGGGCGTCTGTAAGGGCAGGGGTGTCTGTAAGGACAGGGTTATCTGTAAGGGAAGGGATGTCTGTAAGGACAGGGTTATCTGTAAGGGCAGGGGCGTCTGTAAGGACAGGGTTATCTGTAAGGGCAGGGGCGTCTGTAAGGGGAGGGATATCTGTAAGTACATGGGCATCTGTAAGGGCAGGGGTGTCTGTAAGTGTAGGGGCATCTGTAAGGACAGGGGTGTCTGTAAGCGCAGGGGCATCTGTGAGGGCAGGAGCATCTCTAAGGGCAGGAGCGTCTGTAAAGGAAGGGATATCTGTAAGAGCAGGGGCGTCTGTAAGGGAAGGGGCATCTGTAAAGTCAGGGGTGTCTGTAAGGGCAGGGGTGTCTGTAAGTGCAGGGGCATCTGTGAGGGCAGGAGCGTCTCTAAGGGCAGGAGTGTCTGTAAAGGAAGGGATATCTGTAAGAGCAGGGGCGTCTGTAAAGGCAGGGGTATCTTTAAGGGAACGGGCGTTTGTAAGGGCACCGGCGTCTGTAAGGGCAGGGGAGTCTATTAGATCAGCAGCGTCTATTAGAGCTAGAGTGTTTGTAAGGGCAGGGGCATTTTTAGGGGCAGGGGTGTCTGTAAGGGCAGGGGTGCATATTAGAGCAGGGGAGTTTGTAAGGGTCAGGGTGTCTATTAGAGTGTGGAGTCTGTAAGGGCAGAGGTGTATATTAGAGCAGGAGAGTCTCTTCCTTTTGAAAAGATTTTCTGGTTTGGCTTTAATCCCAAATCATGTCACTAGTTTTCTTGAGAATCAGGCATTGATCTATAGGGAAATAATTCCAAGAGGTGGTTCTAGAGCAAGTTTTCCTTTTTTGTATCAAGCAGAATTTATTTGCATATTCTTAAACCAGAATTCTTCACAGGTCATGTATAATCTGTACGACTCTGCACACCAAAAGGTGGTCAACAAAGGCAGTCTCCTTAATGACACGCAGTATCCCTTCCAAGCCACAACTGTGGCCTTTCACCTAGCCAACCAATACCCTGCTTGACACTGATGAGGGGCAATAACCCTGAAATAGCTGTCTGCAGATGGGTCTCTCTTCCTTTTGGAGGAGAGATTCCGGTTTGGTATTAATCCCAGATCATGTCCTTCAGTTTTTTGAAAACCAGTCATTGATCTACCTTCCAAGAGGTGGCGCTAGAGCAAGTTTTCCTTTTTTTCATGAAGGAGAACTTAATTGCATATTCCTTTCCCAGAATTATTAGCTGGGTATGTTTTACCTGTAAGACTCTGCACACCAAAAGACGACTGCCTTGAGGAGTCATAATATCCAATTTGCCCCCGGTGTTCTCTGGCCAGTAGAGTAACTTTGCGGGAAACAATAGTGAAGGGTCTCCTCATTCCCATGATTGCGGGGTCCCAAAGGTTGGACCCCCAATATTTATAAAGTGATAGCGAGAATGGGAAAAACCATTTAATTTGTTTTTACTCTTCTCCCCCAAAACATAATAATAATTTGTTCTATGTTATGATCATAGACCGAAAGGGCACGGGAAATAATCATTAATTAAATCAATATTTTAATTAATGAATATATTTTTATGAAATACTAATATAATGCTAATTCTGTCTGTATTCATTTGGCTGAAATCCTATTAAATTGATCATTTTAATTCATTGATTAATTAATTAATATTGTAGTAAAATAGTAATTTCATGATAATTCTTCTTTCTGTATTCATTTGGCTGAAATCCTATTTTTGGCTGATATTATTGCATATCTTCTATCTTCTTCACGCCGCGGCTGCCCTTACACTATCTCCTATCATACAGGATGTCTGACAGCAAAATCACCTAATCTAGAATGTAATATCAACACGAGGGACGTCAGTACAGAGCCGTGCCCTCCCGAATCAAAGCCGCGCCGACACGAGTCAGGAATTCATATCTTCCCCTACCTGTACGATCACCATTGTCACATCATATAGAGGATGATAAGGACTGCACTTGACCCCTGTACACCTCCCCCCCGGCCCCTCCCGGCCCCTCGTATTATTTATTTATTTTACACTCCAGACATTTTATTACTTTTCTTCGGTTTTGTCACAAAAGCTGAACACGACATCAGTCTGGAGAGATCCAAGAAAGAAATGATAAATGGTGAGGAACGAGGAATGATCCTGACCCGTATCTGTCACACACATTACCATTATCCTATGAACCCTCCACCTATATAGACAAGATAAAATGTATTAACCACTTAGCTACTCTAGACCAGCAGGGTTGATATTGCTGTACAATAGTCATCTCCAGCCTATGACTCTCGAGCTGTTAAAAAACTCCTGGCATGCTCTTATATCCTGCAAGACCCTAGGACAATTTCAGAGTCTAGTACCTAGTACCCTTTCACTACTCTAGACCACCAGGGATGCACCATAACCTCCATCTTGCAGCTCTCCCGCTGATGCAGAACTCCTAGCATGTTGTGATATCTTGCATGAGGCCTGGGCAGATTCCAAGTTTGCTACCTGCTAAAACCAGACTAATCCCCTAATTCACTACTCCAGGCAACCAGGGGTGCACCATAACCTCTTCAATGCCTTAGACCATTGTGTGCTAGATACTAGCCATTACAGACTTATGTCCTTCAGTAGCCTAAACCAACAGGGTTATTAATATTACCTATTAATTATTTATCTATATAGACCACTCAAGATAAAATGTATTAACCACTTAGCTACTCTAGACCACCAGGGATAATCTTATTGTACCATAGTAATCTCTAACCTATGGCACTCCAGCTGTTAGAAAACTCCTAGCATGCTCTGATATCCTGCAAGATCCCAGGGCAATTTCTGAGTAAAATCAGCTTAGTCCCTATTCACTACTCTAGACTACCAGGGATGCATCCAGAACCTATTATTAGGCATTCTAGACTTATGCCCTCCAGCAGTCATATAGACTGCTCAAGACAATAAGTACTGACCACTTTACTACTCTAGACCACCAGGAAGAAATCCCACATCTCATTCATCTCATACCAATGGCAATATTCAGTTTTAACCCTCTAGCCAACCCCTGCCAAGAAACAAAAGGTTTTAATCATAGGTATGTAGTCATAAGACTGATCTAAGTATATATATTGTCTTCTAAAATTCCATTACCGTCCATCACCATCATAAATTTATGTATCAGGACAGCTCTTGGAATAATAAAGTGTCACAATAGAGTTATTGAAAAGTTTCACTTGCAGTACCACACATGACCACATGGAGTGCTATTAAGCTGGTCATAGAGCAAGAATGCTAAAGCTCCACCTTGTGGTAGATCTATTAAGTGGAGTCATTTCTAACAATGAGGAAATGCTTCCTTGGCCATATATGCAATACTGTTAATTTCTTAATAAATGCATGTATGTTATGGTACCTGTGTCCATATAATATAGGTCTCAGAGGTAGGTGCTCACACTCAGTAAGTTGCCCCATAAATGTAAATGGGGTAATTGAAATAACCAGAATACTACTTTTAGAACCCGATTTCTTACCATACAAAATCAATATATAAAATATTGCAACATTCTAGCAAAACTCTTAGCATGCTGCAATTCACAACATAACCACTGGGTGGCCACACAGTCACATATAGGACAGATATCTCATGACAAAGTATCACGAAATGATGTATTTCAAAAGATCTTGCCTGATCTTTGCAAGCTGCTCCTCCCTTCACTTTGGTTCTTGTAAACTTTGTGAACTTTTCCTATCTCTGTGTAAATTTTACAAACAGCTCATTCATTTCAGAAAAATTACATTTTAAGAAGTTCTTTAAGAAAGATAATGCGAGGATGTGACCGGCAGTCGCAATGTACGACCACTGCAAATATTTTCAAAAGAAATATTCAAGAATTTGTTAAAATTGCTTCCACCTGTCTGACTTCTCACAAAGGCATCAGTCACATGGATTCAGCTCATTACACTTGGAGTATTCTATGTATAGATAGACTTAATAGCATTAAAGGCAATGGGAGTGAAATCTGTAGCTGCCGATCCAATAGAAAGCAGGTACGATGACACTAAGGATAAGGATAGTTCAGAAATATCTAGAACACGGAAAAAAATCATTAAAGGGGTTAGTAGTATAGCAGGACTTTAACCCCTTCCCGCCAAAGGCAATTTAGTTTTTGACTCTCCGCCTTCCAAACCCCATAACTTTTTTATTTTTCTGTTCAAAAAGCCATATGAGGGCTTAATGTTTGTGGGACAAATTATACTTTGTAATGGTACCCTTTAATATTCCGTATGATGTACTGGGAAGCTGACGAAAAATTGAAAATGGGGTGGATTTGAAGAAAAACTGCGTTTGTGCAACTTTCTTACAGGTTTAGTTTAAACGGCGTTCACTGTGCATCCAAAATTATATGTCACCTGTCTTCTATGGTACGATTCTGGGGATATGGGAGTCGGTACGATTCTAGGGATATGAAATGTATATAGTTTTTTTTGCGTTTTTTAACCCCTTAAAACGAGGTGAAACAGTGAAAAACTGCGTTTTGGCTCTTTTGATTTTTCTTCCCACTACGGCGTTCGCGTGTGGGAAACATATTTGTTATATGTTTATAGACCGGGCATTTTTGGAAGTAAAAACAAAGTGAAATATAAATACATTAGATGCACCCACATTCCAAAAATGTTTGAATGTTTATAAATATCTAACAATATTTATTCCATATGGTGAATGCCACAACGGGAAAAAAAAATTAAAATGGCCAAAAACACTTTTTTTGCCATTTTGCCTCCTCAATAAATCTATTTTCAATATGGTGTCAATAAAAACTACAATGTGTCCCGCAAAACAAGATCCTTTACATACAATTATGAAAAAGTTACAGGTGTATGGCAACCTAAAGATTTTTTCTGGAAGTTTTGGATTTTTTTTTAAAGGTATTAAAACATAAAAAATATTCATAAATTCAATATCTCTGTAATTGTACTAACCTATAGAATATAAGTAAGATTACTTTGGCTGCAGAGTGAAGGCCATACAAACAAAACTAATAAGAAAGTGGGCAAATACAGTTTTTTCTAATTCTACCCCATTCTGATTTTTTTTCAGCTTCTGAGTACATTGCACAGAATATTAAATTGCACCACTATGAAGTATAATTTTTCTAGCAAAAAAAATTGACACTCATGCAGCTCTGTGAAGGGAAAGATGAAAAAAAGATTTTAGCTTTTGGAAGGTCAAGAGGGGGAAAAAAAAAAAAAAAAAAAAATGGCTGCAGTGGGAAGGGGTTAAAGTGAATGTCATTTATGGTCAAGTTTTGTTTGCTTTTTGTAATTTTTTTGTCCATATGGTGTAATTTTTGGCTAACGCTCCTTCTCTATATCTATACATAGAGAACATAATCGCTCTCTAATTGATGTAATTTGTTGCGGAGCAGTCGCTCACCTATATCCATCGCCTTGATATATCACAATCAGTGTCGTTCCCGGGCACCGATAAACTCACACCTATCATAACCAACACAAATACCCAATAAATCGCCAACTTCATCCCTGCTGGACTGCAGCGCCGCAATTTTTAAGGAGAAGATTTACTGCCGCTTTAACTTTATCTGCAGACCAAGATTCATGAGATGAAGGAAATTGACCATGATAGAAAACTGCAGCTTCTTAGTACAGGAACCAAATTGTTACTTTATACAGAGTGACTACAGGGAAGGGGCCGGGAGCCAGGACGTACATCGGGCCAAGTCTGTGCCAGCAGCAATAAGTGTACAGATAAGAGCGGGACACGTCTCTGCTCACAGTCACATCTTCTCCATTCCCCTGACTTCACGCTATCAGTGTGTAACTTCTTGCTGCTACATTTTTTGGGGAAATATAGCAGCTGTGTGAGCAGGACAAGGTCAAGACAATTTTACCTTCTTAAAGTAAAGAAGATTGCTTCCATGCACTAAAAGCAAGCAGAGACACTAGTGAGGAACTGAACCACAAAACATATGTAAGTACATTTAAATGGTCAGTAACTTTTCGGATAACATAATCTCATATAAAAGAGTATGTGAATCTTGACCAAAATGTAATACACTTTATTTAGAAATGTGGCTGTTTTCTGTCTGTAAAACCTCTCTAAAGTTTTTCCCACTAGGTGTCTCACTACTTGCTAATTTGCTGTTCCTTCCCTGTTACTAAGGAAATTCCATCTTTAGAAACCAGCAGGCTTAAGGCAGGAACACAGCGAGTGGAGAGGGGAGGGGCAGGTCTCTCTTCAGAGCCTCTACATTGTTAAATTAATTTAGAATTTAGATTGTGAGCCACAATGAGGACAAGGACCGATGAGAATGAGGACAATCTATGTACAACATTGCAGATTAGGTTAGTACTATAAATAACAAAACAAATCAATAAAATATATTGATATAGATTTGCAGAAATAAATGTGTTTACTGCCAGAACGCCTTCTTCAGAACCCCAACAGAACTGATTTTAAGTGACAAAATTTTGTGTAACAAACCTGCCACATCTTCATAGATCCTAATGCCCCCTAAAGGTCCTGCAGAAGACAAGGTGGACAGAGGTACTATATCTAAAAATAATAATCATTGGGCCAAAAACAGGATAAAGCACCAAAAGGGCAATTTAAAATAATATCATAAAACAAACAAAAAAATATGGTAATTTTTTGCAAATTTTTAATCATTTTTCTGCTGCCATTTTTATTAATTGTACTATAATAATAATAATAATTATTATTATTATTATTTATTTATTTTAATTTTATTAAATGTGTATAAAGTATAAAATATAGAATTCCAACCGCGGTTTCATCTTCCAGTATTTGCTCATTGATTTGCGTCCCTTTACTCCATAATGTGACCGGACTCAGAGGATTTATTTGCTTTTGGCCTCACGCTGCTGTTATCATATTTATGTAGTCAATTTTATTGAAGATATTACTGTGTTAGATTGATTTTCTATATACTATATGAAGAGACTACAGAGTCCATGAATTTTTCAGTGATCATTTAACTAATATTGATGAATGGGCCATTTTGTACTATTCAGAGATGAATATAATTTTAGGTTTTTTTTATGTTATTTTATTTTATCTGAAATTGCACCATAAAACCAGATATTATTAACAGCCAAGTTCAACATCTTCAAATAAACCACAAATAATTTGCAATGTGATGCTGTGAGTAAGCAATTTACAGAGATCTGTTCATATTCTGTATATTGACCCCTGCCCCGTGGAGATGGCAGTGTCATTTTCTTACCCTAATCCATACAAGAAGGCAACATTAAAGGGGACCTTTCACCACCCTCTCCAACTCCTTGAATCCTTTAATTCTGGCACAGTTGGAATTTTTTCTCTAGCCCGCACCATTCCTGAGCAATCAGTGCTGTTAGTTTGTGCACCATTATGTTGTCTGTTGTCAGGTGGGCGGTCCCAAGCTGTATGTTCCAGCCTAGGACTGCCCATCTGACAGTAGAGAGCCTAATTAGCATATTGGGTGCTGAAGCTAACAACACCAATTGCTCAGGAATGGTAGGGGCTAGAAACAAAAATTCCAACTGCATCAGAATCAGCAGCAGCTATTGAAGGCTACAAAGAGTTGGAGCTGATGGAGGTGGTGAAAGGTCCCATTTAAATAAGTTATCTCATTAGTTCTTTATTTAGACCCCTCTATATTAGCTGAAGCAGAGTGATAATGTAAAGAGTACAGCTGGAGGACCCTATTGAACAGTCACCCAGTCATATGAATAGGACACATGTAATACCGCACTCCACCTGTGGTGGCCACTGTAGGATAAATATGCAGCCATACGCAGCATCCTCCACACGCCGATCACTAGGGATTTCAGATAGCACAATCCCTTTACTGAGATAGTAGCTAAAGAAGTTTTTCAATTTCAGATAAGTTCATGTCGGCTCCACACCAACACATTCATAATCAATTTTTTTGTAAATTTACATAAGTTAAATTTAAGATTTTCTTGTAGAAAAGAAAACTTGCATAAACAAAGCAGGTAACTGCTATGAAGAGGGAAGAAATTCATTTTTATTCAGTTCATTGAAAGACAATTTTAGATTTATCATAATAATAGTCTGAGGGTTTCACCAAAATTATTATAAATATAACTTAACAGTATTTTTTAATATAAAATTTAAATAAATTGAAAAAATCAAGTTATGAATGGAAGTATTTGGCGAACTGTGAAAGATTGACAAAAAAGTTAAAAATTGCACATACACAAATATTTCCTCTTTTATTAAAAATATTTCTGTCCATAAAAAATATTTCCTAAACAATTATTTTATATATATTTTTTTAATTTTGGAGCTAAAATAGGAACAAATTTTTTTTTTTTTCTTCTAGGAAATCATATGCTTCAGATTTTAAGTTTTTTTTACTAAATAATAGATAAATACAATACATTTTCAGTACATGTTGCTTTTAACCCCCACCAGGCTTCAATACCCTTGGGGAGCATATGGATAAGAACATAATGTCCCCTAACATAAACAACACTAAATGGGGGCCATAAAAAAATAATCCTAAAATGAGTATTAGGCTACATTCACATGACAGTGGATAATGTCCAGGTGACTCAATGTCAATGGGGCCTATTCACATGACCATTATTTTGACAGTCCATGACTGTGGACTGTGACAATTTAGGTCATGTCCTATTTTTGGCCATTTCCACAGATCCCTCCATACACTCAAAGGTATGGGGGATCTCTGAAAACTAGCCTTAGTCAAGTTTTACTGAGCCATGTGCCCCCAATTCCATAAGGATTCATGCCACCTGTTTCAGCAGACCCCATGTTATGGAAGTATTCTTACCAAGAAGCTTTGTTTGAAGGGCCAAATACTTAGCAGGCTGAGTTCACAACGATTCCCAATGGACCCCTTTGCCTATAATAGGGTCTAACATTTTACCGGACAAAATAGTGCAGCATGCTTGTCTGTATTTCTGACATTTTTGAGCCTAATGCAGTATCTTATGGAAACACCATATATCGGTACACATCATGCCTACTACATATGTGTCCTTTTTTACCTAGATATTACTGTCATGTGATGACCAGCTTTTCAATACAACATGATTTTACAACAAAGTGATATCTGAATGTGTCTATGTGTGGCCACCCAGTGGTTGTTTTGGGAACTGCATCCTGTCAAGGTTTTTGCTCACTATCTTGTATTGAGTAAGTTTCATGAGAAATTGGAGTCCTCAACCAAACCAGAGATGGGTTAAGGGTGGGCACATCTGTTTGGCCAGCTTGTTGGGTCTCTTCCCAGGTGGAGTTCTCCTTTAAGTTATATGTTAAGTAACCCTTCTGAGATAACAGGGGAACCATTAAACTGTTGGAAGTGCATTGTATCAATGTAAACTAATGAAGCGTACAGATAGCGTAGGGCCGGCGCGTTCCTCTGAATATTAGTCTTGGGGTTGATATCGTTCCCTGTTCTAACATAATTTCCTGCTCGAATAAGCAGAAAAGCCCAAGTTATTGTCCCGGCTCTTATCAGCAAACACGTCTTTATTCTCGGTTTTGTTTAGACCTTGACACTTGATCTTTCATATTTACTTATGAAAATGGTGCTCGGTTATATATCAATGCCGAGTGAAATCACGTAACGGAATTAGTATGGCGACTGGGAAAAGAATGAGACTATAACAATGGATTATACAGGGGATGAGGGGATGAGCACCCCATTATGATGCCAGGTTTTGCCATACAAGCCAGAAGGGTCTGGTGTTGTTGACATCCAGAATCATAGGGATTGGCACTCACTGAGATCGGGCCCTGTAAGAGTGGAATTTTTGTGACGGAATCTATCCCCTCCCATTCATTTCAATGGGTGCGCTTCTTTTGTCACTAGCTGAAAAAAATCAGCCATCGGAAGAAAGAAGCAATCTGCCCGATCTTCAGGGTGGTTTCACATGAACCTCCCATTGAAGATTTGGGAAGAAAGGAGAGGCGTAGCTAGGGGTTCAGCACAGGGGGGCGTATAGTGGTATATAGCAGCTCTACACAGGGCTCTGCAGATGATTTAGGTGAATACAGGGCAGTAACATTTAGTGACTTACAGGTGACGTCTCTGACTAATCAGTCACATTCCCCGTCTCCTTCATCTGGACGGCCATGACCACTTCTTCCAGTCTCTGTAAAGTTTGCAGCACAGACATCTTTAGCTCCTCTTATTGATCGCGGTTTTTCCTGCAGCACTTTGCACAGAATGTTTGCAGAGGTTTCCTCTGTGGACTTTCTGCTTCAATTATATCTATAGGGAAACCGCATTTCCGTAGGTATAACTGACATGCTGTGATTTCCAAAACTGCGTCTGTTTTGGAAATCGCAGCATATTCGCTGCGCATATTTTACTGCAAAGTGGGGATGGGATGGGGCCCCATGTGGCGAAAACCCACAGAAAAAAATCATGGCATTTTAGCAAATCCCATCTACACATTGCGGAAAAATATGTGCAGCAGACGCACTGCGATTTCCAAAACCGTTACGGTTTTGGAAACTGCAGCGTGTCAATTATACCTATGGAAACGCTGGCGGTTTCCATATAGGTGTATTAAAAACAGAAAGTCCACAGGGGAAACCTCTGCAGACCTTCTGTGAAAAGCGCTGCAAGAAAAACCACAATGTTACCGTCGTGGTTTTTCCTGCAGCGCTTTTTTACTGCGGGCCGCTACGTGGGGCCTTAGTCTTAATAAAGCCCAAGTGCAACTTTAATTAAATGAATTGACCCTCATATTATGCCCCTGATTCACCCTGACATAAATACTGCACCTCCATTGACCCCTTATATCAATGACCACCCCCTTATGTTCATAATGCCTCCTAATATAAATGATGCCCCCTAATGGCCCCTTATATAAATAACCTCCCCTCTTGTATTCATAATACCCCCCAATAACCCTTATATAAATGACCTCCCTGTGATGATTCTGCTTAAATATGGCTATAACTTAGGGATGTATTTTGATCTCTTGGTATAGTATCTCCCTTCTTACTTGCATTTATTCATAATGGGCACAGCCTACTCATAGGTATATTGTCAATAGTGGCCGGACTGGAACAATAGAGCTTTGTATCCATCCCAGCAGGGCTCCATTGAATTCATACACAGCCCTGAGTGATCAAAGAAACATGCATTGTGCAGGTAGATCAGACCTGGTTGAGACTACAAGAGACCATCACAGACTACAGAGTTAGTTTTTTACAGCCAGACTACAGGATATTACAGACAGACCACTGTGAAGAGCATGCAGGCTGGATTGTTGTATTAATGCCACATGCTAACAAGCCTCCACTGGTTATTCACACATGACAGAGCATGTGTGAGTGTTGGATTATAGAGCCACATCAAGGAGATGCGTGGTAAAGTAATTATTTCACTTTTTCTCCCTTTTATTTCATTACACTGTATCTTGTAACTAGTAACTGTTAATGCTTGCATATATCTGCATATCTGTTCTGAACTGCATGTGTTAGCTGTTAATACCGACCCATTTAGGGGTTAATAAATATATAAAATTTAGAAAGCTTGTCTTGTATTTATCTTGTGGACCCAATACTCACTGGAGGTGAGTGTGGTTTTTTTATGAAAGAAGACTCAGGTGTGAGCCAAAGCGGTGTTGGCGCACTGAGGATCTTTCACATTGGTGGCAGCGTAGTGGGATCGTAGGATAAACAGCGTGTGTTGGTGACCTTTATCACTCACATGCTGGGGATTGTAGTAATCCTATGAGACAAGCTCGGTATTAAAGCAAGCATTAAGATACAGTGAAAGTTTGATACAGTGCTGTTCCCCTCCCGTACTCTTTGTATTCTATCCTATCTTTTATTTGGCAAATACCAGTGGATGGCTAGTGGGCTCAGAAGCAGAGCTCAAGAATTGCTGAACCAGGCTTTTGGAGATCCTGAGCGTATGGCTGAAATGGAGGCAGCCACAGCCATGCAGAGAATCGAGCAGAGTCCGGATTTTGGGGCTAGGCCAGGAAGTGCGGCAAGCAGCCCGGTCCCAAGGATTACTTCACCATTAGGGACCAGTAACTCCAGCCTTGTTGGGAGAATGGCTTCATACTGGCAAACAGCCCTGCAGCAAGTAGACACCAGTAACAATAACACATACCTGCAGGTGTTGTGCCGCTTTCAGGAAGCTGCAGAACGGCAGGCCGATCGTGAGGCAGCAGAATGAGAACGGCAGGCCGCAGAACGGCTGGCCGATCGTGAAGCTGCAGAACGAGAACGGCAGGCCGCAGAACGGCAGGCCGATCGTGAAGCTGCAGAACGAGAACGGCAGGCCGATCGTGAAGCTGCAGAACGAGAGCGGCAGTATCAGCTTGAGCTCAAAAGAATGGAGCTCTCCCAGCAGGCACAAACCGCCCCTGCGCAAAATCCAATAACCCTGCAGAGACCCTCAAGTTGGAAGGAGAAACCAGGCCGGAGTTCACCACAGCCGTCTGTCGTCAGGTCGGGTGAGACAAACTATGCCCCGGGTGGTCCCTCCCCTGTCCCAAGAACTCTGGGCGCTCGGGTGACCTTTCCCAAACCCCAAGGGGAGATGTGGTGGGGTCATGCCTGTAACCAGACAGGACATTTCAAGGAGGAGTGCCCCAACCGCCCTGAGAACTTCCCTGCTTCCCAAGCCACAGCAGGTGGCCCATCTGTGTATCTGGACTGGGGTGCAGGAAAAGGAATGCGGACTGTGGGACTATTGACTGATTTTCCTGCTAATGTACTGTTGGGATCTGATTTAGGACCTATGATGTCCCAATATGGGGTGGGGAGCCCCCCAATTTACTGTGATAAACTGTCTATGATTAATGCTGATAATGTGTCTGTCATATCTGCAGAGAGGGCCCGTAACCCCCCCTCTGAGATACTTCCCATGGCAGTAAGTGTACATGCTAATGAGTTGCCTTCAGCTGAGAGCAGGGAAGATGCAAATGAGCTTCCTGCAACCCAGCTCAGCAAAAATGTTATTGATGCTTTGTTCACCCCCATGCTAGGAACCAATGAGATCTGGTTAGTAGACACACCCACATCTGCGGGGGCGTCTCCCTCCCAGCTTGTTAATCTGTCTACCACAGATCTCATTGAGGCCCGGTGTGAAATAACAATTGCTGATGAATGTACTGTCAATGTAATTGCCAATGCTTGTTGTGAAAGTGTACAGGGTAGCTCTTCTGAGTCACTGGAAGCGACTTCTACTATTTCGCCCAGTGCATCCGATAAGCACCCAACTGCTGACCATGTGCCAGGTAGTCAGGTAGGCTATGGGGATCTCATGGCCGATCCAGGTGAGGGACGGACTGCTGGTAGTGCGGTGTTAGCCCACAGCCAGAGTGCTACAAGGGTGGAGGGCGATCCAACCCTTGAACTGTTGCCTACACCACCTGGAGTCAGTGCTGAGACCGCCATGACTAGCCTCACTCCCTTGAAGCCGGAGGAGTCCGGCTGGTATGAGACATACACGTCTCTTCTGTCCAGTTCTATTCTAGGAGTGCCCATGGCCCAAGTGCAGATGGCATGGGGTACTGGAGGTGTGGTCCCAGAAGGGGGTATGTCAACTGTATTACCTGTCAATGTATTGTGGGGGGATGGTTTGGGGAAGCATGATCTCAGTCATTTGCCCAAGGTATCACCATCACCCACCCAAGTACAGGAGGAACAGGATGTAGGTTTGGAGGCAAAGGGGGAGGTGCAGAACCCCCTAGAACTCTCCCAACTAGCGGCTAGTGTGGGGAAGACCCTGAGAGAGCAGGCCAAGGGTAGCCAGGAGAGCAGAGATTGCCGGGATGGGATCTCTGGAATGGTATCCCAAGGGCCTGAGGTCATGAGTGTAAAGCTACGGGATGCCCGCACTCAGAAAGCGGACCCAGAACAGGCAGGAGGTAGCCAAGTGTACGTGGCTCAGAGCCTGGGCCTTAGAAGCGTCCCTAGTCAGACTAGAGAGCACGAAGGGTCCGGCAGCTATGTAACATGCACCTCTCTTTTGTCTCACTCCAGCCAAGAGTTCAGAGATGCTGTCCAAGCTGACCCTAGTCTGGCCATATTGAAGGCGCGTGCCGCTCAACCATCCTCGGAGTCTGACAAGGCCCGAGTCTGCTGGGACCCCGGGGGGAGGTGAGAGAGCCTTGGGGCCAGAGCCTGCGGAGCTGAAGCGGCAGAGGTGTTCTCAGAAGAGGGGCACTGGCCCCTACTTCCTACAAGTCCCATCTAAAGGGGGAGGTGTGATGATTCTGCTTAAATATGGCTATAACTTAGGGATGTATTTTGATCTCTGGGTATAGTATCTCCCTTCTTACTTGCATTTATTCATAATGGGCACAGCCTACTCATAGGTATATTGCCAATAGTGGCCGGACTGGAACAATAGGGCTTTGTATCCATCCCAGCAGGGCTCCATTGAATTCATACACAGCCCTGAGTGATCAAAGAAACATGCATTGTGCAGGTAGATCAGATCTGGTTGATAACATTGTATCATTCCACTTGGTCTCAGCTCTTTACAAAGAATCTAGACTTGAGTGCATTAATCAATCAGACTTGCTGTTGTTGATTACCTCATTCTGGGAGGTGGCATAAAGGGTATAAAAGATGAGGTAAGAGGTCTGTGGGAGGAGATTGGGCTGAGACTACAAGAGACCATCACAGACTACAGAGTTAGTTTTTTACAGCCAGACTACAGGATATTACAGGCAGACCACTGTGAAGAGCATGCAGGCTCGATTGTTGTATTAATGCTACATGCTAAGAAGCCTCCATTGGTTATTCACACATGACAGAGCATGTGTGAGTGTTGGACTATAGAGCCACATCAAGGAGATGCGTGGTAAAGTAATTATTTCACTTTTATGCCCTTTTATTTCATTAACTAGTAACTGTTAATGCTTGTATATATCTACATATCTGTTCTGAACTGCATGTGTTAGATGTTAATACCGACTCATTTAGGGGTTAATAAATATATAAAATTTAGAAAGCTTGTCTTGTATTTATCTTGTGGACCCAACACTCACTGGAGGTGAGTGTGGTTTTTTATGAAAGAAGACTCAGGTGTGAGCCAAAGCGGTGTTGGCGCACAGAGGATCTTTCACACCCCCCATCGTCATACTGCCTCCTAATGAATCCTCCCTTTATAGTTATATTTCCCCCTCCAAACCACCCCTTATACTATTACATACCTTCCAACTTTCAAAGGACAAAAGAGGCAAATTTAGCTCCACCCACTTCTACATTGACTCTGCCCATTCTCATCTATTTTTCCATGTGCCCCCACACAGTATAATGCTCCTACAGTAACCCTAACATTATATGCCCCCACATAATAATATTCTCCTCCTATTGCCCCACAGTATTAAGTCCCTCTAATCGTGCCCCAGTTTAAACTGGCGGAAACTAGAGGGGGACATTAAACTGGGGCAGCTGTAGGGTGACATTAAACTATGGGACAGTTGGAGGGTGACATTAAACAGTGGGGGTAGTTGGAGGGGGACATTAAACTGGGGGTAACTAGAGGCAGACATGTCCCCCTCCAGCTACCCCCCACGGTTTAATGTCCTCCTCCAGTTGCCCCCAGTTTAAAGTCACCGTCCATCTGCTCCCCCAGATTAATGTCCCCCTTCATCTGTCACCAGCTTAATGCCCCCTTCATCAGCCCCCAGTTTAATGTACCCCTTTATCTGCCACAAATTTAATTTCCCCCCTTCATCTGTCACCAGCTTAATGCCCCCCTTCATCTGCCCCCAGTTTAATTGCCCCCTCCATCTACCACCAGCTTAATGTCCCCCTTTATCTGCCAGCAGTTTAATTTCCCCTTCAACTGCCTTCAGTTTAACTAGCCCCTACATCTGCCCCAGTTCCCCCCTCTTGCTCACACATGCTGTCTCTCTGTCGCTTCGATCACTCTCCGTTCCCAGCTTTCTATGTAACATCACAGTCTGTCCCGCAGTATCCAGAATAGCTCCGCCCACACAAGAGTCTGATCACATGGTCATGATGTCATCAAAGGTCCTTTACCCACTAGGACTTAGCATCTACTATTTACACTACCCTAATAAAGTTTGTTAACAGCAAACCACTTCAGGGGCATAGTGGGACAAACTGTAAGCTATGCGGGACTCCCCCACTGGGAGCTATGCTATTAATATACCCACAAAAAAAAAAAAAAGTCATACTCACCTACCTGCGATGCTGATGAATGGAGCCGCCGCCGATTCCTCCCTGTCCACGCACAGGACGTCTATGTCTGAGCGCAGGCAGCACGATGTTGTGATGTAATCGCGCCGCCTGTGCTGAGAAGCGGACATCGGTCTGTGGTCTCAGCGTCTTGTAAATCACAGGTCTGTATTGGCTTGCGGTTTACAATACTGTTAAGTTGCAGGAAGCGTTTTAACTAGATCGAAATAGTTAGAAATAAAGAATGTATTAATGGCAGCCCCGGGGTGGGCCCCAAAGAGTCAGTGGGCCCGGGGCAGCCGCCCCCTCTGCCCCCCCCCCCCCCCCCAGCTACGCTTCTGGAAGAAAGTTTAAAATTTTCATAGTCCTTTGGTCTTTCTCAACACCATTGACCTCAAAGGGAGTCTATTGGCTCCCGAACCAATCATAGGACCTACAACAGGTGATGAAATATACCTTGGCCTCCAGAAAATGGTGTGAAAATGAAGGGAAAATCCTTTTATTTTTATGCAAATTAAGTGCACCAAGGGTGGGTCCAAGATGGCAAATGCACCAGGTCTGAAACCAACCATAGGACCATGTAGGAACCTATAATAGAGTCTGAAATATACCTTGGTGGGCAGAAAATAATGTGTGAATGCTGAGAAAATCTTTTTTTATTTTTATGCAGAATAGCTCTCGAGTGCACCAGGGGCGGGACTGAGCACCAGCCGAACCCCTTCAGCCATCTCTAGGCTCTCTCTGCATCACAGCTGCTTGAACAGAAATCTCATGCATGCCCCTAAACCGCCACATTGGACACATGCATGGTACTGTCCTTGTTCTTGGCCATATTGTGCAACGTCCAGCTGTGGATCGATAGGTGCACGTGTGATATTTCCACTCAGGCGGCCATGACACAGGCTGCTTTGGGCTGCAGTTCCTGGTGCATAACCATTAGCTGAAGACTCCAGGACTTCTCCCGTGCTGCACCTCTTCTCTGCCATGCGGTGCCTCTGAATACAAAACGAACTCAACACTGCGGCAATATGGACACTGGATGGCAATATTATTTAGATATAGGTATTAAGAGAAGTGAATGGAGTGTTGTTATTTTGGGAGCAAGACCAAATTCCCCCAACACAAGGCTCGGCTGTCGTGTGACCGAGATTGCAACAACCTGTAAATCCCAAAATGACCCCATTCACTATTATTCTGCTACGATGTGCTGTAATGTAGGGGTGCACAGACCTCAGGGCTGCTCCAAGTGGCCTCCTGTCAGGGATCGACTACATCTCATCTTATGCTATAGGGAACTGATAATACAGTATGAAGCACCGCACGTGTTGTTCTGAGAGTAGGTGGAGCAGCACAGAGGATTTTAGGGCAGATGTGTCTTGATCAGTCTGTTCATGTAATGATGTCAGTGAGAACTTGGTTCTATGTGATGGGGCAGATTCATGATATAAGGCAGGGATGGGGGCAAGAAGGCAGTACGGATACAGTATGTGAATAGTTATCTGCAGCACAGAGTATTTTAGGTGAAAAGATTACATATCAGTGAGGACTGGGCTCTATGTAATGGGGCAAGACATACATGTATTACATACCTACTTGCCGCACAGAGTATTTCAGGAGAGGAGTCAACTGAATGGCTAAAGAGGGACAGTGACCCACGGCTGCATGCAACAGTGCATGGTGTCATAATGTGAGGAGGAGGATGGAGACAAGTGGGAGGTCACCAATTCAGAATAACCTATAGGGATGAGCAAGGTCACCCAGCTGCACAGAGTATTTCAGGAGTTGGTGTGCTGATCTCCTGGCAGATTTACATAGAAATAGTGCCTAGCAGCACAGAGTATTTAAGCAGATTTACTAGAAACATTAAAACACTAATGACTACCTGGGAAATAGCTGTCAGAGACTCTCAGCTCAGTCCCGCTCCTCATTATGAAGCCTCAGGGGGCGGACTCGTCTTATTAACCTGAGAGTGGGAGTAAATGTGATGTCATTAATTCAAAAGAGTAAATGGATGATGTCACCGGCGCTGATCCTGACCCCGCTAATTACATCACAAGCTGTAAGTGAGGCGGCGTCTCTGGAGACCCTGCACAAGACAGACTGTGGGCTCTTAATAAATCACAGCACAACTGTATACCAGACGTGAAAGGTTTTCTGAATAACTCATACCTGGCGAGAGGTAAAAAATAACTATACTGGGCCAAGGCATCCCCTCACCACATCCACCTCGCCCACAGTACAGGGATAATACAGTCATGGCCAAAAGTTTTGAGAATGATACAAATATTAATTTTTACAAAGTCTACTGCTTCAGTTTTTCTAATGGCAATTTGCATATACTCCAGAATGTTATAAAGAGTGATCAGCTTAACAGCAATTACTTGCAAAGTCAATATTTGCCTAGAAAATGACCTTTATCCCCCAAAACACATTTCAACATCATTGCAGCCCTGCCTTAAAAGGACCACCTAACATCGTTTCAGTGATTGCTCCATTAACACAGGTGTGGGTGTTGATGAGGACAGGGCTGGAGATCAATCTGTCATGATTAAGTAAGAATGACACCACTGGACACTTTAAAAGGAGGCTGGTGCTTGCCATCATTGTTTCTCTTCTGTTAACCATGGTTATCTCTAAAGAAACACGTGCAGTCATCATTGCACTGCACAAAAATGGCCTAACTGGGAAGAGTATTGCAGCTAGAAAGATTGCACCTCAGTCAACAATCTATCGCATCATCAAGAACTTCAAGGAGAGAGGTTCCATTGGTGCCAAAAAGGCTCCAGGGCGTCCAAGAAAGACCAGCAAGCGGCAGGACCGTCTCTTAAAAGTGTTTCAGCTGCGGGATGGGGCTACCAGCAGTGCAGAGCTTGCTGAGGAATGGCAGCAGGCAGGTGTGAGTGCATCTGCATGCACTGTGAGGCGGAGACTCTTGGAGCAAGGCCTGGTCTCAAGGAGGGCAGCAAAGAAGCCACTTCTCTCCAGAAAAAACATCAGGGACAGACTGATATTCTGCAAAAGGTACAGGGAGTGGACTGCTGAGGACTGGGGGAAAGTCATTTTCTCTGATGAATCCCCTTTTCCATTGTTTGGAACATCTGGAAAACAGCTTATTCGGAGAAGAAGAGGTGAGCGCTACCACCAGTCTTGTCTCATGCCAACTGTAAAGCATCCTGAAACCATTCATGTGTGGGGTTGCTTCTCAGCCAAGGGAATCGGCTCTCTCACAGTCTTGCTTAAAAACACAGCCACGAATAAAGAATGGTACCAGAATGTCCTCCAAGAGCAACTTCTCCCAACCGTCCAAGAGCAGTTTGGCGCTCAACAATGCCTTTTCCAGCATGATGGAGCACCTTGCCATAAAGCAAAGGTGATAACTAAATGGCTCAGGGAACAAAACATAGAGATTTTGGGTCCATGGCCTGGAAACTCCCCAGATCTTAATCCCATTGAGAACTTGTGGTCAATCATCAAGAGACGGGTGGACAAACAAAAACCAACAAATTCAGACAAAATGAAAGCATTGATTCTGCAAGAATGGACTGCTATCAGTCAGGATTTGGTCCAGAAGTTGATTGAGAGCATGCCAGGGAGAATTGCAGAGGTCCTGAAGAAGAAGGGTCAACACTGCAAATATTGACTTGCTGCATTAACTCATTCTAAGTGTCAATATAAGCTTCTGTTACTCATAATATGAATGCAATTCTATTTCTGTATGTGATAAAAACATCTGACAAACACACATAAAAACCAGAGGGCAGCAGATCATGTGAAAATAGAATATTTGTGTCATTCTCAAAACTTTTGGCCATGACTGTACACACAGTGATTTCACAGTACAGGGATAATACACACAGTGATGTCACAGTGCAGAGATAATACACACAGTGATGTCACAGTGCAGAGATATTACACACAGTGATGTCACAGTGCAGAGATAATACACACAGTGATGTCACAGCACAGAGATAATACACACAGTGATGTCACAGTACAGGGATAATACACACAGTGATGTCACAGTACAGGGATAATACACAGTGATGTCACAGTGCAGAGATAATACACATAGTGATGTCACAGTGCAGAGATAATACACAAAGTGATGTCACAGTGCAGGGATAATACACACAGTGATGTCACAGTACAGGGATAATACACACAGTGATGTCACAGTACAGAGATAATACACACAGTGATGTCACAGTCCAGGGGTAATACACACAGTGATGTCACAATACAGAGATAATACACACAGTGATGTCACAGTACAGGGATAATACACAGTGATGTCACAGTACAGAGATAATACACACAGTGATGTCACAGTACAGGGATAATACACACAGTGATGTCACAGTACAGGGATAATATACACAGTGATGTCACAGTACAGAGATAATACACACAGTGATGTCACAGTCCAGGGGTAATACAAACCGCGATTTCACAGTACAGGATAATACACACAGTGATGTCACAGTGCAGAGATAATACACACAGTGATGTCACAGTACAGGATAATACACACCGTGATGTCACAGTACAGGATAATACACACAGTGATGTCACAGTACAGAGATAATACACACAGTGATATCACAGTACAGAGATAATACACACAGTGATGTCACAGTCCAGGGGTAATACACACAGTGATGTCACAATACAGAGATAATACACACAGTGATGTCACAGTACAGGGATAATACACAGTGATGTCACAGTACAGAGATAATACACACAGTGATGTCACAGTACAGAGATAATACACACAGTGATGTCACAGTACAGAGATAATACACACAGTGATGTCACAGTACAGGATAATACACACAGTGATGTCATAGTACAGAGATAATACATACAGTGATGTCACAGTACAGAGATAATACACACAGTGATGTCACAGTACAGGGATAATACACACAGTGATGTCACAGTACAGGGATAATACACACAGTGATGTCACAGTACAGGGATAATACACACAGTGATGTCACAGTACAGAGATAATACACACAGTGATGTCACAGTACAGAGATAATACACACAGTGATGTTACAGTACAGGGATAATACACACAGTGATGTCACAGTACAGGGATAATACACACAGTGATGTCACAGTACAGGGATAATACACACAGTGATGTCACAGTACAGAGATAATACACACAGTGATGTCACAGTACACGATAATACACACAGTGATGTCACAGTACAGAGATAATACACACAGTGATGTCACAGTACAGGGATAATACACACAGTGATGTCACAGTACAGAGATAATACACACAGTGATGTCACAGTACAGGGATAATACACACAGTGATGTCACAGTACAGGATAATACACACAGTGATGTCACAGTACAGGGATAATACACACAGTGATGTCACAGTACAGAGATAACAGTGACATGATGATGTCACTATCTCATATATATTGCAGATTCTTTTCTGCTGATAGGTCTTATAAGGAAATCACGTGTTTCTTGAGATATACCGCAGTTCAATACATATATAGAGTAAGATTGCAGATAGTTTGTGGCCCTTGGAGAGAGTGGGCCCAGCATTTCCCCTTTGCTACTCAGTGGGAAAACATTCGTATACAGTTCTTTCCTCATGGGGGGAGGTTCATGTTATAGGGTGAAGAGGGTATTATATGGTGTGAAGGCCTAGGGCATTATACTGATTGTAGACCACAAGGGGATATTATACTGTGTTGGGGACCATATTTGAGCATTATACTGTCTGGAGGCCAAGACTGAACATAATACTATTGTGGGCTCCACTAGAGAATATATTGTGTGGAGGTCACAAGGAGACATTATACTGTGTAGGTGTCACTTAGATGTCATTATACTATGTGGGTTCACTTATGGACATTATACTGTGTGGGGACACTAAGCAGTTATTACATTGTATAGGTGTCTCTTAGAGTAGTTCAGGGGTAGGAAACCTTTATTTTTCGGCGTGCCGATTTTAATAAAAAAATGAAAGATGAGATACTCGGAGTGCCGGTCAATAATTGTAAGTCTGATGACCCCTAAACTAAAGTCATATACCACAAACCATAACACAGAAGTGCTGCCAGCAGATGCTTTAGGACACATGCGTTTCCTGCTATTTCCTGGTATGCTCCTGTACTTTCCAATTAGAAGCAATGAAAGTCCATGTGCAGCCGCCAATTAATGGTAAATGTAAGTGTCCAGGAGCACCGTATGGCAGCAGTCTTATGGTGAAAACACATTATGTATCTGGATGCAGCTATATTCTTAGGCCACTGGGACTTTTAGCTTGATGTAAATCTACGTTCACATGGTGCGGTCCCTGCACACCGCATTATGTCCCATAGCAGCCCCTGCACACCATAGTATGTCCCATAACGGCCCCTTCACACGGTATTATGTCCCATAGCAGCCCCTTCACACGGTATTATGTTCCATAGCGGCCCCTGCACACGGTATTATGTCCCATAGCAGCCCCTTCACACGGTATTATGTCCCATAGCAGCCCCTGCACACGGTATTATGTCCCATAGTGGTCCCTGCACACCGTATTATGTCCCATAGCAGCCCCTTCTCACGGTATTATATCCCATAGCAGCCCCTTCTCACGGTATTATGTTCCATAGCGGCCCCTGCACACGGTATTATGTCCCATAGCAGCCCCTGCACATGGTATTATGTCCCATAGCAGCCCCTCACACAATATTATGCCCCATAGTGGTCCCTGCACACCGTATTATGTCTCATAGCGGCCCCTGCACACGGTATAACAGTCTAACTTTTATCATTTTCGCCACTCACTAGCTATTATTATACTGTGGGGTCTCTTCAGACCCCAGAGTATAATAAGCGGAAGGCCAAGAGAGGTGACAAACATAAAAAAAACAATGTACTGACCTTTTCCTGCGCTCCGCAGCCGCTGTGTTCTCTTCCGGTGCGTCTGCCTGTAGTCAGCGACCGCTGATTGGTTCTCAGGGGTCACGTCGTGTCATTATGTGTAATGACGTCGGATGTGACCCCAGAGGTTCTGTCAGCAGTCTCTTACGTCAGACAGAAGCGCCCGAAGAGCAGACAGCGGCTGCAGAGCGCAGGAAAGGTGAGTACATTGTTTATTTTATGTTTCATCACTTCTCCTGAGCCTCTGCTTATTATACTCGGGGTCTGAAGAGACCCCTGAGTATAATAACAGCAGTTTCGTTTTGGCCGTGTTTGGTCCGATCGAAACTGCTGAGTGAGTAGATGACATTGTGTGGAGGCACTAAGGGGGCATTATACTGTGTGATAGCACTAAGGGGGTATTATACTGTGTGATAGCACTAAGGGGGTATTATACTGTGTGATAGCACTAAGGGGGCATTATACTGTGTGATAACACTAAGGGGGTATTATACTGTGTGATAGCAATAAGGGGGTATTATACTGTGTGATAACACTAAGGGGGTATTATACTGTGTGATAGCAATAAGGGGGTATTATACTGTGTGATAGCAATAAGGGGGTATTATACTGTGTGATAGCACTAAGGGGGCATTATACTGTGTGATAGCACTAAGGGGGTATTATACTGTGTGATAACACTAAGGGGGTATTATACTGTGTGATAGCACTAAGGGGGTATTATACTGTGTGATAGCACTAAGGGGGCATTATACTGTGTGATAGCACTAAGGGGGTATTATACTGTGTGATAGCACTAAGGGGGTATTATACTGTGTGATAGCACTAAGGGGGGCATTATACTGTGTGATAGCACTAAGGGGGCATTATACTGTGTGATAGCACTAAGGGGGTATTATACTGTGTGATAGCACTAAGGGGGCATTATACTGTGTGATAGCACTAAGGGGGCATTATACTGTGTGATAGCACTAAGGGGGTATTATACTGTGTGAGAACACTAAGGGGGTATTATACTGTGTGATAGCACTAAGGGGGCATTATACTGTGTGAGAACACTAAGGGGGTATTATACTGTGTGATAGTACTAAGGGGGCATTATACTGTGTGATAGCACTAAGGGGGGTATTATACTGTGTGATAGCACTAAGGGGGTATTATACTGTGTGATAGCACTAAGGGGGCATTATACTGTGTGATAGCACTAAGGGGGTATTATACTGTGTGATAGCACTAAGGGGGTATTGTACTGTGTGATAGCACTAAGGGGGCATTATACTGTGTGATAGCAATAAGGGGGTATTATACTGTGTGATAGCACTAAGGGGGTATTATACTGTGTGATAGCACTAAGGGGGCATTATACTGTGTGATAGCACTAAGGGGGCATTATACTGTGTGATAGCACTAGGGGAGTATTATACTGTGTGAGAACACTAAGGGGGTATTATACTGTGTGATAGCACTAAGGGGGCATTATACTGTGTGATAGCACTAAGGGGGCATTATACTGTGTGATAGCACTAAGGGGGTATTATACTGTGTGATAGCACTAAGGGGGCATTATACTGTGTGATAGCACTAAGGGGGTATTATACTGTGTGATAGCACTAAGGGGGGTATTATACTGTGTGATAACACTAAGGGGGCATTATACTGTGTGATAGTACTAAGGGGGTTTGTTTGTTTGTTTGTTTGTTTGTTTGTTTGTTTGAGTTGGAAGGGACCTCAAGGGCCATCGAGTCCAATCCCCTGCAAAAGCAGGATTTCCTAAATCATCCCAGCTATATACCTATCCAGTTTCCGCTTGAAGATTTCAATTGATGAAGAACTCACCACCTCCCGTGGCAGCCTATTCCACTCTCTCACTACCCTTACTGTTAGAAAGTTTTTCCTAATGTCTAATCTGAATCTCCTTCCCCTTAGTTTCATCCCATTACTTCTCGTGCTTCCTTCTGCTAATGAGAATAGGGTAGATCCCTCTGCACTGTGACAACCTTTCAGATATTTAAATACCGCTATTAAGTCTCCCCTTAGCCTTCTCTTCTGCAAACTAAGCAGTCCCAGTTCTTTTAGCCTCTCCTCGTAGGACATGGTTTGTAGACCTTCTACCATTTTGGTTGCTCTTCTCTGGACCTGCTCCAATGAATCGATGTCTTTCTTAAAGTGAGGCGCCCAGAACTGTACACAGTATTCCAGGTGGGGTCTGACCAGGGCAGAGTACAGCGGAATAATTACCTCTCTTGATCTAGCTTCAATGCTCGTCTTGATACATCCTAGAATTTTGTTAGCCTTTTTTGCCACCGCACCGCACTGTTGACTCATGTTGAATTTGTGATCTACTATTATGCCCAAATCCTTTTCCCCTGTACTATCACTTAGTACTATTCCTCCCATACTAGATATGCTTCTTGCATTTCTGTTACCCAGATGTAGGACTTTGCATTTGTCCCTGTTGAATACCATTTTGTTCACCTCAGCCCATTGTTCCAGTGTGTCCAAGTCCTTTTGGATGCACTCTCTCTCCCTCTCTAGTGTTGGCCATTCCTCCTATCTTTGTATCATCTGGGCATTATACTGTGTGATAGCACTAAGGGGGTATTATACTGTGTGATAGCACTAAGGGGGCATTATACTGTGTGATAGCACTAAGGGGGCATTATACTGTGTGATAGCACTAAGGGGGTATTATACTGTGTGATAGCACTAAGGGGGTATTATACTGTGTGATAGCACTAAGGGGGCATTATACTGTGTGATAGCACTAAGGGGGCATTATACTTTGTGATAGCACTAAGGGGACATTATACTGTGTGATAGCACTAAGGGGGAATTATACTGTGTGATAGCACTAAGGGGGTATTATACTGTGTGATAACACTAAGGGGGCATTATACTGTGTGATAGCACTAAGGGGGCATTATACTGTGTGATAGCACTAAGGGGGTATTATACTGTGTGATAGCACTAAGGGGGCATTATACTGTGTGATAGCACTAAGGGGGTATTATACTGTGTGATAGCACTAAGGGGTTAATATATCCCATGGGGACACTTATTATGTGATTTATTATGTTATGCTATTGGTGAAGCTGATTCCCAAACTTCTGCACCTTTCTAAAACACTTTGTGCCTCGTTTCCTCTCCAGTGTAACAGTCTCTGATCTGGTTTACATTGCCACTAACCCTATTACGTTTCACAGCTGAGGGTTTGTTACCATTGTATATAGTGTAGATAATCCTCTGTGTGCTAATAAGTTACACCTGTCCTTTCCTCTACCATAATATATTGTATCAGCTCTCAGTACAGATGAAATATGTATTTTTCTATTAGCTAAACTAGATACAATTGTAACAAACCCTCAGCGGTGAGAAATATGACATCTGTATGGATTTCCAATGACAGCAAGAAAATATCTGGAAAATGCTGCAGAACTAGAACACCAATTAGAAAGTTGCAGAACTTATAATTATATAATATCTATGTACAGAGCCCCCTCCCCCTGTGCATGGTGCACTTCTGCCTGCAGCCGCATTGTGTCCTGCCATCCATCCAGGGACATGACTGATGTCTGATGCTTGTTGCAGCTGAGGCTCTACTTTACACCACTAGGTGGCAGCATCAGGACCATTTTGGGATCCTGAGCCTCCAGCAGCATCAGCAGCTTCAGCAGTAGCAGCAATACTCAGTGTAAAAGCTCTGGATGCTGTGACTGGCTTCACATTCAGCTGGAGCTGCAGAGAGTGTGTGTGCATGCCTTACTCAGCCTGCCGGACCTCAGAGCATCCTTCCTGCTACTCTGCAACCCTACTCAGTCAGGACACCCTATAGCACTGTCAACTTGGGGGTGACAGCTGACCCCCTACCCTACCCCCCTGCACCATTACCAAGACTTGGAGGATTGTGCAAGCTCTTGTGACAAGCAGAAGACAATATTTGCTACCACACATTACTGCTGACAGTAAAGGGAAGAAGAGGAAACATTAACCCCTGCCAACCAGCAGCTGACAGAAGAGGAATTGGCAGCAGGAATCATGAAGACCTTCCTGGTACACAGTCTCTGGATGCTGGGATTTTTCCTCTGCCTGCTCTTCTTACAAGGTACTGCTCAATCTTTGATCCCCCCCAGTGCTGCTAGATCTATCCTACAGGCACCCAGTGCCACCTACATGCCATAGAGTCCCTCTAGAGCCCCCTGGCATGGACTGGGCACCCTGTAGGAATTGAGTTTGATGGGTCTTGGGCAGTTTTGCACTGGGTTGGGGGAATACTGAGATACCAGGATGGGGGCTGCAGAGTGGCAACAGGGTATTATCACTGCTCCTGGGTTGGCTGCTATCATGTTTGTGGGTATGATATGGCAAGGGGGCACGCAAGGGCACCCTAAGGTGATGCCAGTCTGCAGGTAAGCAGTGGTCAGGGCAGAGGATTATGTGCCATGAGTTAGGTGCCCCCTATATACCATATGGACTGGGGCAAGCAAGGGCACCCTAAGGTGATGCCAGTCTGCAGGTAAGACTGATGATTAGGTGCAATGAGGTAGGTGCCCCTGATGCTCCATATGGAGCGGGCACTGATGATGGCTAGAGATGGCATACTTAGCTGGGCAGAAGTCAGCTATGGATGTGCCCAGGAGCAGAGGTCACGTGGAGCGCTGGAGTTTTGGTCTAGCAGTTCTTGTACAGGTGGAGGGATCGTCTTAAGTCTCCGGTTATTACCAAATCTGACTCTTTCACTGCTGACACTTATCGATCAGGCGACTCCAAGATTTCTTGATCAATGGCCGCTCTGGTTTTCTTGCTTCTGTCAATGAAGCTCTGCATCACCCTGACAATTGATCAGGAGATAGAAGCTGTCATCTGAGACAACGTCACCCACCGGGCGGATGTGCAGGTGGAGTGGAGACGGTGTAGCAGCATCTCATTAGTGGTAGAGAGGGCCAGGGATGGGAGATCTGCAGTAGGCGCTGATAAGATCCTCTCTAGACACAGGGGGGTGATACGTTGTGTCTGACCTCACTCTATCACCCCCACCCTACAAGACTGTGTAACGCCTCGCTCTACCGTATAACGCCCCCCTAACACCATAAATAAAAAAGTTATTGGGGATAAGGCAAATAATGGACCTAAAGCAAAAAAAATAGACTTATGTAATGCAGATAGAGGAGGCTTTATTACCACATTTCACACAGGGGGCTCAGCTGAGTAATATTTCACACTGTCAACCGATGGGGTGCACTTTGTTGCAACGTGTAGCTCAGTCCATAGTAATCTAATGGAACTGGCACTGGCTACTGATGGGGTGCACTTTGTTGCAGCATGAACTAGCCATTGAGTGGCTAAATGTAAGAAGGTGTATTCATGGAACAGGCACTGGCTACTGATGGGGTGCACTTTGTTGCAACGTGTAGCTCAGTCCATTGTAATCTAATGGAACTGGCACTGGCTACTGATGGGGTGCACTTTGTTGCAGCATAAACTAGCCATTGAGTGGCTAAATGTAAGAAGGCGTATTTGTGTAACAGGCACTGGCTACTGATGGGGTGCACTTTTTTGCAATGTTTAACTTAGTCCATATTAACCTAATGAAATTGACCGACTGATGGAGTGCACTTTGTTGTAGCATGGAGTAGCCACTGTGTAGCTAAATGTATTAAGATTTAGTAATCTAATAGAACTGGAACAATCTACTGATGAGGTGTACTTTATTGCAACACTTAGCTCAGTCCAAATTGATCTAATGGAACTGGCACTGTCTACTGATGGGGTGTACTTTGTTGCAACACTTAGCTCAGTCCATAATAATCTAATGGAACTGGCGCTGTCTACTGATGGGGAATACTTTGTTGCAACATTTAGCTCAATCCATAGAAATCTAATGAAACTGACACTGTCTACTGATGAAGTGCACTTTGTTGCAACGCTTAGCTCAATCCATATTGATCTAATGCAACTGGTATTGTCTGATGATGGGGTGCACTTTGTTGCAATAGCTCAATCCTTAGTAATCAGATGGAATTGGCACTGGCTGCTGATGGGGTGCACTTTGTTGCAACATGGATTAACCATTCTGTAGCTAAATATAAGAAGGTTTATTAATCTAATGGAATAGATACTACTGATGGAGTGCACTTTGTTGCACCATGTATTATCCGCTCTGTAGCTAAATGTAACAAGGTGTATTCATGTGAAGGAACAGGCACTGTCTACAGATGGGGCTCTCTTTGTTGCAACATTTAAGTAATCCAACTCATGTAACTAAGGGCTGTTCATGTTTCGTATGTGGGTTAATTTTCCTCTCATTCCAACCGATGGAGTGGACTTGATTGCAAAAATAAACCCAGTATGTTTACCGGTGTTCCTATTTTGTCATTGAATTCCATAAATGTATATTTGTGCAGGTGGAGTGACCTGTGTTGCATCATTAATCTCTGATATTTCATTTATTTTATTGCTAAGTGCAGTAATGTCCATGCTTGGAAGATTAGAAGTGTGCTGTCTACAGATGGAGCAGAGTTTTTTTTTTTGCAATATTTAGCAAAATCAAAGCTCCTCTTGTATCATGACATAGTAAACGCATGCAGTGGCTCTTTTAATGATTACAGTTGTAGTGCACTTTATTGCAGCCTATCATTCAGGTAACTCCCTCATGTTCCATTTGGTAACTACATGTAATTAACATATTCAGCTCTGACTAAACTGCCGCTTCACACTTGCAGATGGAGTGTTATTTATTGCAGCATTTACCTTAGGTGACTCATGGGTGCAGCCGTATGTTACTGATGCATATGACCCTGATTGAATTGACTGCCAATGCCTGCAGATGGAGCAACCTTTTTGGCTGCGTTGACCTGACTCATCACATCAGCGGTTTCAATTACAACTAAATGCAATAATATCAATTACCTAATATCATTAGGTTAAGACTACAGATGGGGTGCACTTTATTGCAACGTGACTGCAGTTTGTCAGCTTATTGGTTATGGACAGTTTTTGTGAAGTGCAATCTAGGATGTGCACCGAGGTCTGCTCCATCTGTTAGAGATGCTCGAGGAATCCTGCATTCAGTATAAGAGCTGTGTTTCCAAGGCAGGCGACGTTCTCCTCTGCAGAGAGGAGCTGGCTGTATCTCCATGTATCCAGCACAGGCGAGACTTTGGGCTGTTCTCTCGCTGCACTTGGGGTGTCACTGTGTTCTGGTGGAAATAAAAGCCTGCTCGCTCTTGTTTTTCTCTCTCTTTTCCTACGCCGCTGCTGTTGTTTTTATCCAGCTTTGAGTTTAAGACGATGGTGGTGTCTGCACTGCATCCTAAGCAGACACAAGGAGTAGGGGGAATGAGAAAGCCAATATCTTATTAGGTCGATACATCAGATCCGCCTGTAGACGTCAATCAGATACTTTGAAAATCCTCTAGATTGTAGACCAGATGATGACCCTGAAGCAACCGCCCCCTCCATCCATAGGCAGTCAGAACCTTCTCCATAAATAATGTTCACATGTCAGATACGTGTCAGATACCGCAGAACGTGTGACAAGATGACTTTACTCTATACCATGCAGTGCCGGTGGAGATACAGTATATTGTACATGTATATATAGACATATACAAGCTTCTTCTACCCATATCCCTAATGTTCACATGTCAATGAAGTGAAGCAGGACATATGACAGGTTGGCATTATTCTATACCATGCAGTGTCGGCTGAGATATTTTCTAGATATATATTACAGTCTGCATAGGGGTATACCTAGACATGTACAAGCTTATTCTATCCATATCCATTGCTTGTTATAGAATATAGGAAAGATATGTATCTAAATAAGAGATATCATGAGGGTCAACGTGTCAGTGGAGGACCACCATGGCTTCTCTAGTCAGATCCTGTTGACTACTCTCACATCTGCTGATATAACTTGATTCTGTTGACCCCAAATATCTCTGGATTGTAGACTAGGAGATGATCCTGAAGCAACCATTCCCTCCATCCATAGGAAATCAGAACCTTCTCCATAAGTAATGTTCACATATCAATGACTGTGCAGCAGGACATAGGACAAGTTGGCTTTACTCTATGCAGTCCTGGTTCAGATACATTATGTTCTAGATATATATGACTGTGCAATAGCTATGTTGTGGTATTTATCAACATTTACAAACTTATTCTATCCATATCCATTGCTTATTATAGAGTATAGGAAGGATATGCACCCAAATAAGAGAGATCATGAGTTTCAAAGTGTCCATGGAGGACCACCATGGCTTATCTAGTGAGATCCTGTTGACTACTTTCACATATGTTGACATAGTTTAATTCTGTCAACCCTGAACATTACAAGACAAGTCTATTTATGGTACAGAAAGTAAAAACTACTGTAAACAGTCTGGGTCTATCCAAAATTCTCTCCTAAGGTCAACCAAAAGAATATAGTCACAAATGGCTCCATCACCTGGAAGAAAGTAGACTTTAGAGATTTTTGTTTATAACCATCTCCAAAGAATCCAATACAATGTAGGTGTAAGTTGGACAATCCTAAAGGTTTTAGGGAGACAAGTCATGTGTATAGGGGTGTCTTTCTCTGCCCTGTTGACAGATGAGAAAAAGAATGATCCAGAAAGGATCAGTAAAAAAGGATCAAGCTACTGTACATCCTACCAACAGCTATATAGGCACAGCTTACAGTAACCATGAATGTCAAGCTTGGCCACTCTACTTTCTCAAGTACAGAAAGTAACTCATGAATGGAAAAATTTAGTGGGGGGGGGGCATGTAGACAACAGACTGGGAAACTGATTACTGGAAGTGTTTTTCTATCGACTGGTCCATTGGTTCATTCTGTGGCCAAAGTATCGAAGTAATGTGACCAACATGACTCATAGATTGGGCAACACATTGTTTATTTATGATGTAAATAATCAAAAATAGTCAAATATAAGAATAATCCAACTGGTTCCAATAGACGTATCCCAAAAAAATTTCCTTCAAAATCTTTTTCAGCCAGGTTTCCATTGGGAACAATTGTTCATTTTTAATCAAGAAATGAATGTCTGTGATTTTGTGAAATGTAGGATATTTCTGTGGCTCGTGGATATAGTTTATAATTATTGGGGTGCCAACCGGTTGGCTTCCTCAGAGTTACGAAAAACATTTCATACTTTTTCTTCCTGTGCAACATTGGTCAAAGCCAAAGAGTCTTGGCCAAAGATCTTGGATGTTATCACCATTGTAAGATGCATATTGATAGGCTCCAGGTGTAAAGATATAAATAGGAAGGAATCTTGTCTGATATAGTGGTACATTAAAGAGCAGAATGTAGGCTATGGAAGAAGAGAAGAGCTCTGGGTTTGTAGAGATGATGAATAGTGGCCATTCTGTCTATGGACTTACTTTATTATGGACTTATGGCTTGTTTGTGATGGTCATGTCCCAATGACTTCTAAAACATCGATTGATTGACCCTTCTTATGGCATTACCATTTCTTGGCATAGTGTAGACTTCATTGATCTCTTGAGGAACATCCAAGAACAAAGCAAATCTTGTGCATGGATAACTAAAGTCGTGAATAGATATATTATGGATTCTGTAGGGTTGGTGATCTTCATACACTCAGATTTTAGAAGCTCACAGTATAGGGTAGTACTTTCAAGACCTCACTTTTGCAATTGTCATACTCTGGAGAGATGTATTTTCATAGAAGTTCCTCTTTTTGGAGAAGACCCCACTTGCTTAGAATCCTTATTTGTCCACTTAGAATAGCCAGTATTAACTATGCAGCTGGAACCCATGTTGATCAGTTGTTGCCACCATGAATAGTTGCTGATATATCCGCATGTCCCCTGCAACATCTCTCGTAGTGGGCTTTCCGCCCAGTGTCTTCAAAGTCCTCCAGGGTAAGAGATCTTTCTTGTACCAGCACTGCACAGCACTGGCTTATAAAGGGCTACCAAATAGGGAACAACTTGATATGATATTGATATGCTCTAATAGGGTCTATTTGTTGGTTATGGATATTGGTGTCCTGTATATCAAGATAATGATAACATTTTTAAAATTTGGCACTGATTTTAAAGACAGATTATGCCTCAAATTCTGCACCAAGTTTCACCCTGAATTTGCCTCAAATTGAATTCAATGGGAGGCATCGACCGAAGCAGCATGCTGAAGAATAGGCATACTACTCGATCTTGCCACAGATTCATCTGAGCCTAGTCACCATGTGAGAGCCACGGTAGAAAGCCGGAGGGGCTTAAAGCGGAAAGGAATTTGTTGAGGAAGTCCATCTCAAATTCCTCTTCACTTTCTGTCATGTGAACTTACCCAAAGAGTCCAAAGGAACAAAAAGTAGGTTGATGAATCCAGTCGAAATCTGTAGGAAAATGTCTAATGTCTGTGGACACCTAAAGTGTTGAGATTATTTTTGGAAAACTAGATGTATCATAGAGGTAGCCTGGGCGGCTGCTATGGAACCCATGTGTGAAGGGGACCCAAAACAAGAAGTCCCATCTGTCTTCATCATGGATAGTGTGATCTTATACAAAGTGTAACAATTATGGGAAATAAGAGGCAGGCTGATGGCCGCACGTCCATTTTGTTCTCCTAGAAATGGATAAGAGAATCAGAAAATACAAAATAGGTTGTTATGAGGATGGAATGATGATATAAACCAAAGGGGGCTCCATTTTTGGTCTTCATTTGCCCCCTTTCTCCTCTATATCCATTCTTCCAGGTTAAATCCACTAACTAAGATATGTTTTGGAGGTTCTTGCTCTCATTAAGGAGACCTAAATTTGCATGAAATCCATGGGAAATATATGCAAATTATCTCTCCTCAATGGCGCCACCTAGCCAACTCAGGTGGCACTAGCAAGTCAGCTTTCTTCATGCTGGAGGAGGGGTAATTTTCAGGTATAAGGATTATGTTCTATGATGAATAGGATTCTGGGTATTATGTAAATGATACAAGTAAATGACCTCTCTCTGTCTGCATCTTATAAATGGATGGAGGAGCATTGAGAGACTTGTACATCTGATCTCACACGCACAGCGCTCGTCTTTCTCAAGGACGAGGCTTGGAAGTCCTCCTAACCTGAGCACTGCAGTGAGAGGCGCTTGGCAGGACAATCCTCTGCTTATAAAGAAATGTATTTTCTTCTGCTGACTAAGATCCCCAGCGACTGGAATGCATTGTGGAGCTTGTAAAGCAGCGCTGCGTTACATTGGAGACATGTGCATGCTGTGTTCTGAATCACCGGGTCAAAGTGTTTGCTTAACAACTTGACATAGAAAAATGACATGGCGTACTAAGGAGATATTAATGGATCCTGACGAGAAATGTGCAGCAGAGACCCAAAGTCTCAGGCACATTACAGACGAGAGAGCTGGCGGATGTTACTTACCTACCCACCAGGGGGGCCCATACTAAAGAGGGTCTCTAATGCTTGTGCTGGGAGACAGGAGGTGATGACTCCATCCACTGGCCCATAGCAAGGCTATGATCTACCTCTACAGTAGGTGATCCATTACCATGCAAGGTTAATTCTGGATATTTCTGCCATGGTTTGTAAACCAATATAGTCAGATGTCCACGTAATAGAGACATCAAAGTGAAAGTCCATTGCAGGATATTATTATCGAGCAGCCCTATAACAGGTGATATGTATGAGTGGAGGCCTTAGAAGGAGCATAGACGGGATGATGGGGATGTAGACCGAATGTTGGTGGTTGTGGTAACAGAAGATATTACTTATATGTAGAGATGAACAAACCTAGCCAGATTTGTTTTTGCAATATTCACAAGATTTACCTGCCAGGTCCAAACTGGAAGTGCTATTGTTATACTTCAGGGGCCTCTTCAGGGCTTCGGCCATGGGGGGTGCAGAAACATAATAAACACTGATATTAACTTTTCCTCACCGCTCCTGCTTCAGCACTCCATCACGATGTGCATACACTGTATTACATAACCTGTAGTAATCCTGAGTTACATCCTGTATTATACTCCAGAGCTGTACTCACTATTCTGCTGGTGCAGTCACTGTGTACATACATTACATTACTTATCCTGTACTGATCCTGAGTTACATCCTGTATTATACTCCAGAGCTGCGCTCACTATTCTGCTGGTGCAGTCACTGTGTACATACATTACATTACTTATCCTGTACTGATCCTGAGTTATATCCTGTATTATACTCCAGAGCTGCACTCACTATTCTGCTGGTACAGTCACTGTGTACATACATTACATTACTTATCCTGTACTGATCCTGAGTTACATCCTGTATTATACTCCAGAGCTGCGCTCACTATTCTGCTGGTACAGTCACTGTGTACATACATTACATGACTTATCCTATACTGATCCTGAGTTACATCCTGTATTATACTCCAGAGCTGCACTCACTATTCTGCTGGTACAGTCACTATGTACATACATTACATTACTTATCCTGTACTGATCCTGAGTTACACCCTGTATTATACTCCAGAGCTGCACTCACTATTCTGCTGGTACAGTCACTGTGTACATACATTACATGACTTATCCTGTACTGATCCTGAGTTACATCCTGTATTATACTCCAGAGCTGCACTCACTATTCTGCTGGTGCAGTCACTGTGTACATACATTACATTACTTATCCTGTACTGATCCTGAGTTACATCCTGTATTATACTCCAGAGCTGCACTCACTATTCTGCTGGTGCAGTCACTGTGTACATACATTACATTACTTATCCTGTATTATACTCCAGAGCTGCGCTCACTATTCTGCTGGTACAGTCACTGAGTACATACATTACATTACTTATCCTGTACTGATCCTGAGTTACATCCTGTATTATACTCCAGAGCTGCGCTCACTATTCTGCTGGTACAGTCACTGTGTACATACATTACATTACTTATCCTGTACTGATCCTGAGTTACATCCTGTATTATACTCCAGAGCTGCGCTCACTATTCTGCTGGTACAGTCACTGTGTACATACATTACATTACTTATCCTGTACTGATCCTGAGTTACATCCTGTATTATACTCCAGAGCTGCACTCACTATTCTGCTGGTAGAGTCACTGTGTACATACATTACATTACTTATCCTGTACTGATCCTGAGTTACATCCTGTATTATACTCCAGAGCTGCGCTCACTATTCTGCTGGTACAGTCACTGTGTACATACATTACATTACTTATCCTGTACTGATCCTGAGTTACATCCTGTATTATACTCCAGAGCTGCGCTCACTATTCTGCTGGTGCAGTCACTGTGTACATACATTACATTACTTATCCTGTACTGATCCTGAGTTACACCCTGTATTATACTCCAGAGCTGCACTCACTATTCTGCTGGTACAGTCACTGTGTACATACATTACATTACTTATCCTGTATTATACTCCAGAGCTGCACTCACTATTCTGCTGGTACAGTCACTGTGTACATACATTACATTACTTATCCTGTACTGATCCTGAGTTACATCCTGTATTATACTCCAGAGCTGCACTCACTATTCTGCTGGTACAGTCACTGTGTACATACATTACATTACTTATCCTGTACTGATCCTGAGTTATATCCTGTATTATACTGCAGAGCTGCGCTCACTATTCTGCTGGTGCAGTCACTGTGTACATACATTACATTACTTATCCTGTACTGATCCTGAGTTACATCCTGTATTATACTCCAGAGCTGCGCTCACTATTCTGCTGGTACAGTCACTGTGTACATACATTACATTACTTATCCTGTACTGATCCTGAGTTACATCCTGTATTATACTCCAGAGCTGCACTCACTATTCTGCTGGTACAGTCACTGTGTACATACATTACATTACTTATCCTGTACTGATCCTGAGTTACATCCTGTATTATACTCCAGAGCTGCGCTCACTATTTTGCTGGTACAGTCACTGTGTACATACATTACATTACTTATCCTGTACTGATCCTGTGTTACATCCTGTATTATACTCCAGAGCTGCGCTCACTATTCTGCTGGTGCAGTCACTGTGTACATACATTACATTACTTATCCTGTACTGATCCTGAGTTACATCCTGTATTATACTGCAGAGCTGCGCTCACTATTCTGCTGGTGGAGAACTGGCACTGATGTTATTAGATTACTCTGGAGGTACCTACCATTACCCTCGGCTGTGTACACAGTATGCTGACACATGTTTTTGGCAAATTAAGCCAATTCAACACAAATTGGAATCATTTTCATCTTAATTTGATATAATTGATGTGTTTATCTCTGGTGATGACCTGCGGACGTATTACAATAATGAATCAAGAATTGTTCTGTGCGGATTTCTCTGCTGAACCTTACAAGAAAAGTTATTAGCACTAATATACAAACATTATCCAGAGATTGAGCTTTTTAAGCGCTCGCTTTTCCCAGTTAGGGGCCATGGACGGTTTTATTTATCCCAAATTATAACCCTGTAAAGACCAAGAAATAATTACAGCCATAGGAACATGAATATTTTTTGTTTGCTTCTTCAACACTGCAGTTGGGAATTTATATTTTTTGTGTCAATGCAAGTCAATGAGGTCTTGTTTTTTGTGGGACCGGTTCTACTTTTCATAAGGACCATTTGGAAATACAGTACACTTCTATAGGGGTTTGCCTTCACATGCAGCTATCCTGTGGATTGGGGACAGGTTGCAGGTTGGCAGAGGTCCAACTACTGGGACCCTCGCCCATCACGAGAATGGGGGTACCTTATGCCCCAGTCTGAATGGAGAAGTCGTTGCAGAGACCAGTCATATATAATACAGTCGTGCAGGCCATTCATTTCTAAGGGACTGTCAAGATAGTCAATTGCCATGCTTTGGCTTCTCATGATTGGTGTGGTCACAGTGATCAGACCCCCATCGATCTGCAACTTATCCTGTATCCCTTACCTTATCTCACTATATTTGTAACATGCAATCTATGAAGATCTTCAGTTCCTGACTTTTAGCCTTTAAGACATAATAATGTCAACCATGCCAAACATAATAACCGTAGAAACCTCCATGATTTACACTGCTGGCTGCACTCACAAGTCTAACCATATAAATGTATAGTTGACTATTTCAAGTTAAAGTTTGCTATCTCTGTCGCTCCTAGGATTGTCCCCAATTCAGCAGGACCTACAGAGAGTGGTTGTGTAAAGCAGACAGCCCCTTTAATTGAAAAAATTGGCAGCTAATAAAAATTGGAGCAGATAATGGATAGCGGAGAGGCGTCAGACAGCACAATGACATATATTCTGCAGCCGACATCCATTCGCTTCTATGGAAAGAATAGCTATAGATTAACCAGGACACAATGACGGGAAATTAATGTCAAATTGTTCCATTGTCTATGAGGAGAGGAGTCACACCTCCCCCCGTCACGCTGATACTGGGCTGTCAAAGCAATGGCGTGCGCTCCATTCATCGGAGATTACGCCACATACAGCGGCGAGATTTATTTTCAGACACCGGGGAAATACTCCGAGGACTTAGTCTCTTAACCCTTTGTATATCTACACCAGACACATATATCAGTGGAGGAACTATATCCAGGCTAGTATATGGGCCCATATATTCAGACTTCAGGTGGACGTATATAGCACAGGGGTCTCAGGACCGCCCTATAACTGCTTTAAAGGGGTTGTCTGGGGTTATGATATTGGGTTCTGATGACCCTTTATTACTTACTGTATGTTGTATAGTGGTGGTGCTTCGGGTCAAAACATTACCCAATTTGCCAAAATTGCTTCTGAAAGTTTGGGTATACTCAGGAACAATTCAGTAATTTTTCAATCTAACCCAATAAGGGTAATATATTTGAGAAATGTCTTGAATTCACCAACATAGCAAATTTGGGACAGTAGTCAACCATTTTACCCTTATTGGGTTAGGTTGCAAAAGATGAGAAAGTAAAAGACTTCTCTATAAAATTGAGTCTACGACAACTTATTTCCTAAAATTTGTCAGGGGTGTTTTAGGCACAACCCCCTTTTCACTGGTCATGCCCTTTTTCTGACTCTGCCACGTGGTGATATCACCTCCTTTATGGGGCATTTTCCCAGCAATTTCCATCAATGGATCAACCATCAAACTGTGATCGATGGGGCTACAAAGGAGTATGGACCACATAACACGTCCATGGCCCAGCTCTATGGTTTGTGCACACTTGCCCAATTTACTGGTCTGCAATGGGACACTCACGTAGACATGTTCCAGGCAACATTTCCCTAGAAATCACTCTGCTTCAGATGAAGGCCAATGGGCAGTGAACCGATAGTAGAAACAGCCAAATCATTTGTCAATAGTCAGACCAGTCTTTGCCTGTTCTGGTGATATTTTTTATACTATAAATCAAATTTTTACAAATATCTTGTTGTAGAATTTGTTTTATAGAGAAACCTTTTAACTTCCAGACCAATTTACTCATCTTGTTCAACCTAACCCAATAAGGGTACCATGGTTGACAACTGTCCCAAATATACTCTCTTAGAAAACAGTTATCAGCTAGGCTACCCTTAGTGGGTTAGGTTGAACAAGATGACTACGGTATATTGGTTCCAAACCTGACAACATTTGGAAAACAATTTTGGCAAATTGGGTCATGCCTGTACCTGAAGATGTGCATGGTCTGAAGACATTGTGGGGGTGGACCCAGTGCACTTAGAGCACCCAGCTCTTCCTTAAGGTCACCTTGGCTTAACAAAGTGGATCACAATAGAAATTGTTCAGAGTGCTAAAACATGACAATAACTCTTAGTGCCACTCTCAATTATGTGTTATCAATATGTATATTTGCCAACTCTCCTGAAATGTTCGTGAGGCAAAAAGGTGTCACCAGTGTCCCAGAACAGCTGTCAGATCTCCCAGACCCAGCAGGATACTCCTGTCTCTGCTAGTCACTCTGTTATATTATATGTGACATGGGCATTTTATGTGTCGGTCATATCACAAAAAATGGATGTGGCCAGCAAATTTTATGTCCACGTCACAAAAAAGAGCAAACATGCAACAAAAAGGGACATGTTGTGCTTCAAAACTGGGCAGAATTTTGGTAAAGTGAGCATGTCCAGTCGAAACGTTTTGTAGCATGGTTTGCATTCCAGTGGCTCCAGAATTGCCCTTGCCAAAAGTTGGTATGACAGTATGTACTTATAGGTCCATAATATGGCACCTACAATGATTCAGTTTTTCATCAACTGGAGCATCTATGGGCAAACGCATTACACAAAGTCCCTGTGTCCCGATGCAAAATCTATACCAGGTTCCCCAACTATAATGTATCATTTGTAGTACTTGTCTCCTCATATTGTAATGGGACACCCTTTAGACTCCCTAAGGCTCCAGGGCTTGGGTGTGACCTCTGCACCCCCTCAGGTTACACCCCTGGCTGTGGGTCTGTACATGGCATGTGTAAGGTCTCCGTGAAACACCATCCTTGGTCTATGCTAATGACAATGTTATATGCATGGATCCATGGGCGTTCATCACAAAATATTTTAGACTTAAGTAAATGACAATTTTGAACAATGTCAAATCCTGCACTCAAAAAATTGCAGAGACAAATACGTGAAAAGCTTCCATTAATTGCACTACAACAGGCAGCCGAGCCGAGCCAACAAGCCGCAACATTGTCAATGCAGATGTGACCTGGACCTTTGGCTGTCAGACTACAGCACAAGAGATTCAGCGGTGTGTGGAGATCTGGCAGGCATGCCGGGTACTCAGTCTCTACATGGCAAAATAAAACACCATGACAGCAGATTTTCTTGCTCTGCAACCATGTGTCATGTTCATGTCACCGAGGCGCACACAAATATCTTGTAGCGATTGTTGTGACTATCAGGTCTTGTTACGTGGAGTCTTCGGTCGCCATAGCAGGGTTGGCAATGTCTGTGAGGTTTTTACTGCTGTTCATGGGTCAGCAGGTTTGGTCTGGGGGGAGTTGAGGCCACTCGGTCTATAAAATGGTTATTAATCATAACAATTATGTAAATATTGTACATGGCTGGTCTATGTGGGCACTTGGGCAACAGAGTCATATTTGACCCCCTAATTGCCCAATGCTCAGCTTGACACCTATAGAGCATACGTACTTGCATTATCCCGGACCCTTCTGATCCCAGTAGGTCATGGTATAGTGTATGGCCATTTTTTCTGGCAAAGTACACTTCTTTGTGCCATACAGTATGATCACTGAGGGCTTCACCATTCAGCTGTTTCCATCAGTCCTAGAGACATGGAATGGTCCAGCAGTTCCTCCTCACCATAGTCATGGGAGAGTACACGGCTTCTGTGCCACATAAATGGAGGAAGTAGGGGGGCCCAGGAAAAAAAGTATTCATGTTGTCAAATCATATAAGCTGAGAAGTCGACCAGGAGACCAAAGCTACAACTACATTGGGCATTGCATTTGACACAGAAGATGTCCATTTGTATGTTATCAGTAGTATTTTCACATCTGTTGGAGAGCTAGAGGTTGGAGACCACTGGCATAGACTTAGATTCTAGAGATGAGCAAACCTGCTCATAGCAAGTCGAGTTCGTTACAAAATTTTCTAATATTTTTGGGAGATTTTCGGGATTTGCCATCCATGAATCATCAGTAAACTCTGGAGCCTCTTCTGACTCCACAGTGTAATAATTGGAGGCTCAGTGAGATACAGAAAAATAATGAACAGCGCATACTTACCTTTCCTCACCTTTCCAGGGCTCCACTGTGGCATCTGGTCTTCTGGCCTCTTCTGGCCTCCTGGGACTGCTGATGCCTGTGGTTGGACCTTAGTGGTCGAATTGCATCACCCTTGCATCAGACCATTATCATATCAGTGCACCCCATATGACCACTGAGGCCCAATCACAATGGTGACCCTGGGGCCCATGTCATCACAGAAGAGGCTGGAAGATGCCAGGGAAGAAAGTCAGACACCATAGTGGAGCCCCAGAGAAATAAGGACAAGTGAGTATGAGCCTCGTGAAATTTCGAGGTGAATCTTGAGAGGTTTGGCCAAGGCATTGTACGTAGACTTAATATGGATTAAGCATATCTTGCTGCAGCTAAAACTAACCAAAAACTAACCAAATGGGGTGTACTGTACCAAAGGGAGAGCGCTCACCCTAAGTGTGACACACAGGGAGGAGGGAGTAGAGTATATGATGATAGAAGCTGGTAGGTAGAGAAGTAGATCAGCAGACCAAAGCTGTAGCCACATAAGATATCCCCTAGTATGATGGTTGTCATCGTGGTACATCTACTGGAGAGTCACAGAATGGAGACCGCTGACATAGCCATATGGCAAAGAAGTGCGCATGGACCCTGTAGGGTGGCGCCAAGAGCCCCTATGGAAGTAGAGATTTTGTGGCCCAGCATATGGTGCCCCTGTGCTAAACAAGTGCTTGTAAGGGGTATAACCTCCATAAAACTGCATGCAATGAAACATGGCATATGAGAGAAAACCTCCATATTAAATATACAGTATGGACTCACTAATAATATGTAATACAGAGCAGATCTATGCGAGAGCCGTGTGCAGGAGCCCAAATACAGAGAACGTCTCACACTGTAACACAGTGGGATATCTACATCTACATCTCATTGGTCGGGATGGGTTTGTACAGTTTGGCAGAATTTTCGTCTACCAGGATGACCTGGAAACTGTAGTTTAGGCACTAAAAGTAATTCAGACCTAATGTGCATTACAATTTTTGGATCATTCTAAAATAATCTAAAACAAAAATATGGAGAAATAAAATGTTCTCATTATTTTTTATTTCCAAAAATTAGCATTTTTATTTTTATTTTATTTTTTTTAACGTAACATTTTTTTTCTCAGTGATAACATTTCCGTCCCTTTAAGATTTTGTCCACATGCTTTGGTTGGGCTGAAGACAAGACCCGTGCTTTCCCAGTAATCACTTTTTTATTAATGATACTGTGATATTTCGGATTTTTTTTATTCCTCGTCCCCTGCCAAGTAGAGCTTCGTCTTTCCTGGTCCCATCAAGCTCGCTACAGATCTCTGCTCCGGTGATTCATGATATTATCACAGATTTCATCTCACGGTAGTGAGAATAACAATGAATTACAACTAATGCAGTGGAATTACTCCCTCACCGCAATAGTTCCTTTTGGATTTCTTGCAAAATGTTTATTTTTTTATGATTATTTTAGTTCCCTCCATATACCATCTTTACTACTCCTGTGCCTTAAAATATAAAGATTCCACCGATAAGGTTCTTACAGGGTGTGTAAACTTTTGCAATCATCTTACTTTGCATTGATGCATGTGAGATGACAAATGAAGCAACTTTGCAGGTAATTGTCTATCTTTTTGTGTAAGCAGCTTTAGTGCAGGCCTGTGTGTCTCCGTGGTTACAGACTACAATTAACTAGTCTGTGTAGTCTAATGAATCTTCCCAGAATTTTTATCTCTAGATTATTTACTTGTCAGGCCAGTTGTTTGTACTTCAGAGCTGTCCTTCCTACTGTTATTGGCAAAATTTAACTTAACATGATATCTTAAGACAGAAGACAACAAAAGCCATTGAAGATTTGAGTTAACACTCTTCCATTATGTTGTTAGCATGTTAAGTGTCCAGTTAAAGGGGTTTTCCAGGCAAACTGGAAACCAGGGGGCCAGGGGTGGGGTAAGATAAAAAAGTAAAATAAGTGAGTTTTACCTGCCCTTCTGTTTTGATATCGGGTCCTCTGTTCCATCCCATGAAGGTACGGGATAAGCCAGAAGTGAAACAACCCAATCACTGACCTCAGTGGTCACATGTTGGGTGACATCATTGCTAATTAGCCTTGGTACCCAACATGTGACCATTGAGACCAGTGATATCACTGGAGCAGATTCACTTCCAACCCAGCCAGTGCCTGCAAGGGATGGAACAGAGAACCCGAAACCGGACTGGAGAACCAGTTGTAGTCTAGTATCACTTTGTTATTATACCCCACAACCAACCCCCCTGGGTTTTTCAGCTTGCCTGTTACAATCATAGTCAATCATTTTTGCGGCTATGGATAGCTGTATTTTCTCATTGTGGTCACACATCTACATCCAAGTAAATACGCCAGGACACCCCTATATGACAGTATATAAGGGAGAATAACTGGTAGTATTGTAAGGCATTGTTGTGTCACTCGTTTTTTAGGACAGTCTCGTCGGATTATTTTTTACAGATATGTCCTTTCTTACTTTTCTTCTCATCCATCCTGAAATTTCTATCATTGGATGATCAGCTTTGAAAAACACATCATTTTGTGATACTCTGTCAGGAGTTGTCTATGTTACAGGTTTCTATATGTGGTCACCCCAGTGGTTGTGATGTGAACTGCAGCCTGTCAAGGGTTTTGCATGATGCAATAATATATAACATTTGTATAGTGCCAAACTGTGGTCCTTAATGAAATTTGCTAGAATCCTTGTTTGGTTTCAAAGAAAAAGTTGCCACAGGCAGATGATGTGTTATATTTAATGTGGCAGAAGGACCTTAGGGGCCCCCTCAGGGCCTAGGGCCTGGTAGTGACAGCTACCACTTCACCCCCTATAGCTACTCCCTCAGGGTACAGCTGAGACAGGAGATTAGCTGCAGCGATCATGTGATGTCATCACTGCAGTTCCATCAACAAACACTGGTTGGGTGCAGATGCAGGAGATTCGGGAGGTAAGTACCGTTTGGTTTTATGGATTTATGGTTTTAAGCCTTTATGGTAAGAGTGGACACAGTGTTTAAAGGGGGCGCACCGTGACTGCACTCCATGAAGGTCATGTACAGTAGGCTTGGTTTCCATAGGATACATTTTCGGCTTTGTGCTAGGTGTATCACATCTTAAAGGGAGTGTTTCACCAGAACCAGTATATTAACCCAGCCCGCAGATAGATAGGTTAGGAGTACCTGAATGAAACGGTGTTTCCTCTTGTGAATCGCTGCCTCCATTGCTGAGATATTGCCTCTTTTTTGAACATGCAAATTAGCACTTTAGAACAATAAGGGCGGCCATTTCTCTCAACAGCTCATTTGCATATAGGCAAAAACATGAATATCTCAGTAACGGAGGCAGAGATTCACAAGGGGAAAACACTGTTTGATTCAGGTGACCCTAACCTATCTATCTGCGGGGCTGGGTGATATGCTAGGTTCGGTGACCCTAACCTATCTATCTGCGGAGCTTGGTGATATGCTAGGTTCGGTGACACTAACCTATCTATCTGAAGGGCTGGGTGATATGCTAGGTTCGGTGACAGTAACCTATCTATCTGTGGGGCTGGGTGATATGCTAGGTTCGGTGACAGTAACCTATCTATCTGCAGGGCTGGGTGATATGCTAGGTTCGGTGACAGTAACCTATCTATCTGCAGGGCTGGGTGATATGCTTGGTTCTGTGACAGTAACCTATCTATCTGCAGGGCTGGGTGATATGCTAGGTTCGGTGACAGTAACCTATCTATCTGTGGGGCTGGGTGATATGCTAGGTTCGGTGACAGTAACCTATCTATCTGCAGGGCTGGGTGATATGCTAGGTTCGGTGACAGTAACCTATCTATCTGCAGGGCTGGGTGATATGCTAGGTTCGGTGACAGTAACCTATCTATCTGCAGGGCTGGGTGATATGCTAGGTTCGGTGACACTAACCTATCTATCTGCAGGGCTGGGGTGATATGCTGGTTCTGGTGACAGTAACCTATCTATCTGCAGGGCTGGGTGATATGCTAGGTTCGGTGACCCTAACCTATCTATCTGCGGAGCTTGGTGATATGCTAGGTTCGGTGACACTAACCTATCTATCTGAAGGGCTGGGTGATATGCTAGATTTGGTGACAGTAACCTATCTATCTGTGGGGCTGGGTGATATGCTAGGTTCGGTGACAGTAACCTATCTATCTGCAGGGCTGGGTGATATGCTAGGTTCGGTGACAGTAACCTATCTATCTGCAGGGCTGGGTGATATGCTAGGTTCGGTGACAGTAACCTATCTATCTGTGGGGCTGGGTGATATGCTAGGTTCGGTGACAGTAACCTATCTATCTGCAGGGCTGGGTGATATGCTAGGTTCGGTGACACTAACCTATCTATCTGCAGGGCTGGGGTGATATGCTGGTTCTGGTGACAGTAACCTATCTATCTGCAGGGCTGGGGTGATATGCTGGTTCTGGTGACACTAACCTATCTATCTGCAGGGCTGGGGTGATATGCTGGTTCTGGTGACAGTAACCTATCTATCTGCAGGGCTGGGTGATATGCTGGTTCTGGTGACACTAACCTATCTGCAGGGCTGGGGTGATATGCTGGTTCTGGTGACACTAACCTATCTATCTGCAGGGCTGGGGTGATATGCTGGGATCTGGTGACACTAACCTATCTATCTGCAGGGCTGGGGTGATATGCTGGGTCTGGTGACAGTAACCTATCTATCTGCAGGGCTGGGTGATATGCTGGGTCTGGTGACACTAACCTATCTATCTGCAGGGCTGGGGTGATATGCTGGGTCTGGTGACAGTAACCTATCTATCTGCAGGGCTGGGTGATATGCTAGGTTCGGTGACAGTAACCTATCTATCTGTGGAGCTGGATGATATGCTAGGTTCGGTGACACACTCCCTTTAAGTGTCACTAAGCTCTGCTACATCTGTAAACATTGGTCCATTGAGTTATATAACATTACCAGACTAGTCTCACAGTCCAAGAGTTCGCACAAGCAATAAACTCTGTTTTTACAGAAAGCTAGACATACAGTATTGTTTTCTGGTCAATGCCCTCTCTACAAGGGGGGTAAAGAAAAGATGGGGGGTCATTTACAGGAGCTGCTGAAGGGTGAAGTCGCTCGATGAATGGAGTCATTCTTCACAGATAGAAATAATTTACGGCCCGCAATACTGGTGGAAGCGCTTCATTCATCCAGTGAACTGATAGAGAGCGGCTCTGTGTTCAGCTGACAAGTCTAAGTGCTCTGTGAACTTGAGAATTTACAGACTTCCCAGTCTATGGAAGGACAGCGAGGGAGGCGCCGGACAAGGCACTGTGTACAGGGGGATCATTGACAGGGAGCGTTTTAACTGCTGCACAATGAAAATCCTGTGTAATGAATTAGGGATAATTCAATAAGACTCATTGATGTTATTTTTATGGCCATTGGATGGGTTCTTGGGTCATTATCCAACGAGGCTACCACTGGATTGACTCTCCTGGTTCACCATTTTCCCATTCTCGTTGCTCTTAAAGGGGTTGTCTGGGGACATGGTTAAATCAGCCACCGTCTCTGCACCAGCCATGATGGAGAAGGGGCCAGATAGCTAATGAACTGAGCCAGACATGGGAAAGCCCTTCACAGAGCAATTAGCGAATGGCTGATTGCGGTGATAGTGGGAGTGGCTTTTTAAAGGGGTGTGGCCTTTAAAGGGCACAGCTAAATATATTCAGACCCCACATAATAATACCACTACCCAGATGTTTACTGGTTAATAAAATGAACAATTGCCCCATTTTTATTTACACCATTTATCGAACATGTTAAATATTGGGATAATTTTATTGTGGGGTTCGTAACAGTTACGGCGAGATCAAATACGTCCAGGTTGTTTCCTCTGTTTCCTGAGAGTCAGTTAATAAAGTATATCATGAATATGGTTTATTGTAATTCATTTTCCTACGAGGACTGACGTAGATTTCTGGTTTAAAAAAAAGTAAAATTTGCAATTTTTGTGCAAAAACCTATAAAAATTGTGTCTAAAAATTGTCACGATAAATCGGGCCCATAGTATATAATCATAAAGTACAGATTCCCATAAAAGTAATAGGATATATCGAAACTAATATTCAGTTTCCACAAAGGACTCCTCAGTTATATCAGCTCAGGACTCCATTTTTTAATTTTTGGCTTTTTTTTTTTTTTTTTTTTTTTAACTTAATGGAAATTGAATAAAAGAAAATAGATTTTCGTCATCTCGTCGCCTTTGGTAATCAACTTTCCCCTCCTAATTATTTAAAGCTCAACTTTCCATTTTTATTTTGCCGCGACTGTAATTGGCAATTCCAGATTACATTTCTTTTGTTGACTTTTTAATAAAATCTTATAATTAGGATCCTTTATTTAAGAACTGGAACATTTTGATCAGCGACTTACAGCTTGTACTGACGGCTCCATAACATTCATTTTCTGTATTTTAACAAGGATTTATGCTTTGCTACAGTCTCAAATTTGGGGGACAGTCCAATGAATGGGTGGGGTTTCTGCACATTTGCATAAATAGGGGCATTGCTGTTCAGTTTGAGGGTCACAACCCAGTTGAAGATTACAATTTCCCACACTTAATGTCTGTAGAGTATATTTCTGTGTATTCAGTTTTATTGTATTACTATTGTAGCTTTACTTTGAAGTGAATGAGTCTGAAGGGTGGGCTTTAGTGCAGATGAGTCTAAAGGATGGAGCTGCACCGCATGTACTAACCAATCCTTGTAGCTAAGCAGGGTACGTAAGGTTGCATGAATGACCAACCCACTGCTATATCCTCTATACTAAGAGGATTAGATTGGGTGGAGATCATAATGAATATTCATCAACTGCCATATTTGCAGTGCTGTTTAATGATAATGAGATGACTCTGCTGACCCTGACCTCTTATGATAGTGAGATAACTCTGGTGACCATGACCTCTAATGTTAATGAGTTAACTTTTCTGACCAGTCCTCTATTTAGAATGAGATGACTCTGGCCTCTATTGATGAGATGACTCTGCTAACCCTAGCATCTATTTATAATTAGATGGCTCTGCTGACTGTACCCTCTGACAACAATTAGGTGACTTTCCTAACCTCACCTCCTAATGATGAGATGACTTGCTGACCCAACCCCCAAATGATAATGGGATGATTCTGTGGACCCTGCCCTCTAATGATAATGATATGACTCTGCTGAACCAAACTCCTAATTATAAGATGACTCTGCAGAGCCTGTCCACTATTGATAAGGAGATGATTCTGGTGGCCCTGCTTAGTAAAATAGGGTCCCTAATATCCAGTGATAATTAAATGACTCTGCTGACCTTGCACTCAATTTGTAATTAGATAACTCTGCTGACTGTACCATCTGACAACAATATGATAACTTTTCTGACCCCACCTCCTATTGTTGACCCTGCCCCCAGTCATAATGTTATGAATTTCCTAATCATGTTTTTTAATGATAATTAGATGACTCCTCTAAGCCTAACCCCTAATGATATTGAGATGATTCTACTGACCCTGCCCTCTGCTGATCCTAACCCCTGATAATGAAATTACTCTGCTGTTTCTGCCCCCGAATGATAATGCGATGATTATCCTGACCTTGTGCAAAAAAAGGGCCCCTATCCTCTAATGATAGTGAGATGACTGTTGACTCTGCCCTTGTTGATGACTTTCCTGACCCCACCTTCTAATGATGAGGTGACTTGCTGACCCCGGTAATGAGATGATTCTTCTGACTCTGCCTTCTAGTAATAACTCCATGCTTTTGCTGATTCTGCTCTCTAGTGATAATGCGATGGCTATGCTGACCCTGACCTCTAATGATATTGAGATGACTCTGCTTACCCTGCCCTATAATAATATTGAAATGACTCTACTGATCCTGCCTTCACGTCTTGATAGGTTAACTCTGTTGACCCTAAACTTATATAATGTAATGACACTACTAACTTTGTACTCTAATAATAAGGAAATGACTCTGTTTACTCTGACCCAGTCCACACTGCAAAGCTGTAAAGTGAGCTTCAGAAATGAGAAAATGTTAACCTAAAATTGAAGAACTCAAATAAAGAAAATGAGCAGATTTTTTTTTTCAATTAATTATTTGTGTTATTTATGAGACATTGCCGCTTCAGCCTCAGAGAAAAGAAATATCTGCATTTTATTCTGCTTGACAATGAGACATTTAGATTTCGCCTCCAATCCCGACACTTTACGAGGACAGAAAATTGTATTTGGTGGAATAACATAATTAATTCTATTGTAATGTACGTGTCAGACAGAGCTCTCCTCTCCTCCCCTGTTATATTATGTATTACCATATATGCCCAGAGGATCACAACAAAGCAAAGCAGCTAATTTTATTAGTGTCACAAGGACTTGTCTGTGTGAGATGACACAAGAACAAGAACACTTGGGAGAAAATGGGACAAAATAATAGTGTCATTAACGTGAGAAAAGATGGAGGTTCATCAGTCTGAGTAATTTACTCTCATTGTCTCAGTGGTTAGTGGAGTGTGCGCGGTCAGGAGATATGGTGGCCACCTGGAATCAACAGCCCAATGCCTATGTCACTTATTATTATTATCATCTAGAAAATTCTGGGCCCCATACAGTTATATCACGTGGACCCCTCCACCACTGGATTGCATGATATTGTGATGTGGACTATGTGTTATTACACATCATATTACTGTATGGATATCTATCTCTCTTCTATCTATCTATCTATCTATCTATCTATCTATCTCATATCTATCTATCTATCTATCTATCTATCTATCTATCTATCTATCTCATATCTATCTATCTTCTATCTATCTATATATCTATCTATCTCATATCTATCTATCTATCTATCTATCTCATATCTATCTCATATCTATCTATCTATCTATCTATCTTCTATCTATCTCATATCTATCTCATATCTATCTCATATCTATCTATCTATCTATCTATCTATCTCATATCTATCTATCTATCTCATATCTATCTATCTATCTATCTATCACATACCTATCTATCTATCTATCTATCTATCTATCTATCTATCTCATATCTATCTATCTCATATCTATCTATCTTCTATCTATCTATCTATCTATCTATCTATCTCATATATATCAATCTATCTATCTCATATCTTTCTATTTATCTATCTATCTATCTCATATCTATCTATCTATCTATCTATCTATCTATCTATCTCATATCTATCTATCTATCTATCTATCTATCTATCTATCTCTAGCTATCTATAATCTATCTCATGTCTATTTATTACTTTATCTGTATACAGTATATGATATCTTTCTATATGATGATCATGTTCATCGATCACACGGCCTGTTCACAGCCCAGATCCATTCAAGTGAATGGGCCTGAGGTGCAATACCAAGCACAGTCACTATACAATGTACGGCGCTGTGCTTGTTTCAGAATGAATAGGCCATAGAGCTCTTATGAAGACCGCAGCTATTATGTGGGGGCTCTGAGCGTTTTAACCCCTGCCAGTGTTCAATTGATAACCTGTCCTAAGTACAAGCCATCAGTTGATAAGCCTGGAAAACCCTTTTAAAGGGTCTGAATGTGAGGACACCCCAGTGATAGTCAGAATGGAATTCCATGTAAGCGTACATGCTTGGCTGTCGCTTTGTCTGTGCAGAAATCTGAGCTCTCTGTCAATCTCATAGAATAGAGTAGCAGCACAATGTCCGGCCACTGCTACAATCAAACAGGTGACGTAAGACCCCCATTCTGACAATATGTGGGGGTCTCTAGCAGTCAACACTGGTGATAAATTATTGTTACCCCTTAAAGAAGAACTTTCACTACCACCATCGACCCCAACTATTTGCAACCTTTAATAACCGCCCCTCCACGGATTCTGGCACAGTTGGAATTTTTGTCTAGCCCCCACCATTTCTGAGTAATCGATGCTGTTAGTTTCAGCACTCAATGTTCTCTCTACCGTCAGGTGGGCGGTCTGAGAATATCTGCTCCAGCCCAGGAACACCCACCTGACAGTAGAGAGATCCTAATTACTCTATTGGGTGGTGAAATTAATAGCAGTGATTGCTCAGGAATGGTGGGGGCTAGAGAAAAGTGAGGGTAGGATGCAAAGAGTTGGGGTTGGTGGAGGTGATGAAAGGTCCTATTTATGGTGTTGTCAGGTTGATGGGTGAAATGGGTGCAAGACCACTACAGACTCTTAAAATGTAATATATGCAATGTATGTAATATTTATACCTGAAATATAGAGTATATACATATAGAGTATACATGTATATGAGTAATGTAGGGTATATCTGTATGTGTAATGTAGATTATAAATGTATATGTGTAATATACAGTATATATTTATATCTGTAATGTAGAGTATATACAGTGCCTTGTGAAAGTATTCGGCCCCCTTGAACTTTGCAACCTTTTGCCATATTTCAGGCTTCAAACGTAAGGATATAAAATTTTTATTTTTTGGTGAAGAATCAACAAGTGGGACACAATCGTGAAGTGGAACAAAATTTATTGGATATTTTAAACTTTTGTAAAAAATAAAAAACTGAAAAGTGGGGCGTGCAATATTATTCGGCCCCCTTAAGTTAATACTTTGTAGCGCCACCTTTTGCTGCGATTACAGCTACAAGTCGCTTGGGGTATGTCTCTATCAGTTTTGCACATCGAGAGACTGAAATTCTTGCCCATTCTTCCTTGGAAAACAGCTGGAGCTCAGTGAGGTTGGATGGAGAGCGTTTGTGAACAGCAGTTTTCAGCTCTTTCCACAGATTCTCGATTGGATTCAGGTCTGGACTTTGACTTGGCCATTCTAACACCTGGATACGTTTATTTGTGAACCATTCCATTGTAGATTTGGCTTTATGTTTGGGATCATTGTCTTGTTGGAAGATAAATCTCCGTCCCAGTCTCAGGTCTTTTGCAGACTCCAACAGGTTTTCTTCCAGAATGGTCCTGTATTTGGCTCCATCCATCTTCCCATCAATTTTAACCATCTTCCCTGTCCCTGCTGAAGAAAAGCAGGCCCAAACCATGATGCTGCCCCCACCATGTGTGACAGTGGGGATGGTGTGTTCAGGGGGATGAGCTGTGTTGCTTTTACGCCAAACATATCATTTTACATTGTGGCCAAAATGTTGGATTTTGGTTTCATCTGAGCAGAGCACCTTCTTCCACATGTTTGGTGTCTCCCAGGTGACTTTTTATGGATATCTTTGAGAAATGGCTTTCTTCTTGCCACTCTTCCATAAAGGCCAGATTTGTGCAGTGTACGACTGATTGTTGTCCTATGGACAGACTCTCCCACCTCAGCTGTAGATCTCTGCAGTTCATCCAGAGTGATCATGGGCCTCTTGGCTGCATCTCTGATCAGTCTTCTCCTTGTTTGAGATGAAAGTTTAGAGGGACGGCCGGGTCTTGGTAGATTTGCAGTGGTGTGATACTCCTTACATTTCAATATGATCGCTTGCACAGTGCTCCTTGGGATGTTTAAAGTTTGGGAAATCTTTTTGTATCCAAATCCGGCTTTAAACTTCTCCACAACAGTATCACGGACCTGCCTGGTGTGTTCCTTGGTCTTCATGATGCTCTCTGAGCTTTAAACAGAACCCTGAGCCTATCACAGAGCAGGTGCATTTATACGGAGACTTGTACACACAGGTGGATTATATTTATCATCCTCAGTCATTTAGGACAACATTGGATCATTCAGAGATCCTCACTGAACTTCTGGAGTGAGTTTGCTGCACTGAAAGTAAAGGGGCCGAATAATATTGCACGCCCCACTTTTCAGTTTTTTATTTTTTACAAAAGTATAAAATAACCAATAAATTTTGTTCGACTTCACAATTGTGTCCCACTTGTTGTTGATTCTTCACCAAAAAATTAAAATTTTATATCTTTATGTTTGAAGTCTGAAATGTGGCAAAAGGTTGAAAAGTTCAAGGGGGCCGAATACTTTCTCAAGGCACTGTATATATGTGTATGTGTAATATAGGAGTATGGATGTATATTTGTAATATATATTATAAATATATATGTGCAGTATAGAGTATATATGTAATGCAGAATATATGTATCAGTGTCCCATATAGGGCCTTGAGGAAACCTGCACAAACATGGAGAGAACATACAAACTTCTTGCAATAAAGATGAGAAATATATATCTGAAATATAGAGTATATATGTATATGTGTCATATAGTGTGTATGTACAGTATGTATATGTGCAGTATAGAGTGTATATGTATTATATAGCGTGTATATGTCTAGTATAGAGTATATATGTATAAGTGTAGTATATATGTATACATGGCCCATACGACATGTGAGTGAGCAGTAGGACTGATTCCGGGCTGTGTGAATGGACACCGTTGTATAAGACGTTGTGCAGACTGAGCAGATGTTATATTTAACACATCTAATAAATTCTCAACTTTAAAACCGACTAACAAATAAAATGCAGATTTGCAAATGGACTATTTCGGCAGTAATAAGGAAGACTCGCGGTCCTGTGTCTGTTAAATAATCATTGGTTTATCTCCAAGCCTCAAACACCGCACACCGAGAACACTAAGACGATTTGCCAACATCTTCAGTAATTATGATTTTGCAGCGTTTCCAGCTTGCGGGGCTTATCTCCCTGGGTTGTGAATTAGGGACGGAAGAGAATAACACATCTCTATGGTGGCAAGCTACAGATCTGGCATTTATGGCCAATCCAAGGGGCCCTGCTGGGAGGATGAGGAGCAGAGTGAAGGGGATGTGGCATGATCTGTTTGTTGTGGGATTGTGAGGATGGAGCCGACTTATTCATGTGCAAATTCTGCATCCAAAAACATTCTCTGACTAACATTTATTGTATCATTTCAGCACAAGAAACTTCTGCAGATATTACAAGGAGTTCACGTATGGAACAAAGACACAGAGATACTGAGGGTACAGGATAAAGACACTTGGGGTACAGGATAATGACATAGTGATACTGGGGGTACAGTAAATGACTCGGGGTACAGGATAACAACACGTTGACACTTGGGGTATAAAATAATGACAGGCTGACACTCGGGGTACAGGATAATGACAGGCTGACACTTGGGATACAGGACAATAAGGCTCTGACATTTGGGGTACAGGATAATGACAGGCTGAAACATGGGGTACAGGATAATGACAGGCTGACACTTGGGGTACATGGTAATGACAGGCTGACACTTGGGGTACAGGATAATGACAGGCTGACACTTGGGGTACAGGATAATGACAGGCTGACACTTGGGGTACATGGTAATGACAGACTGACACTTGGGGTACAGGATAATGACAGGCTGATACTTGGGGTACAGGATAATGACAGGCTGACACTGGGGGTACAGGATAATGACAGGCTGACACTCGGGGTACAGGATAATGACACTTGGGGTACAGGATAATGACAGGCTGACACTTGGGATACAGGATAATGACAGGCTGACACTTGGGGTACAGGATAATGACACACTAACACTTGGGGTACAGGATAATGACAGGCTGATACTTGGGGTACAGGATAATGACAGGCTGACACTTGGGGTACAGGATAATGACAGGCTGACACTTGGGGTACAGGATAATGACACACTAACACTTGGGGTACAGGATAATGACAGGCTGACACTTGGGGTACAGGATAATGACAGGCTGACACTCGGGGTACAGGATAATGACACTTGGGGTACAGGATAATGACAGGCTGACACTTTGGGTACAGGATAACGACAGGCTGACACTTGGGGTACAGGATAATGACACACTAACACTTGGGGTACAGGATAATGACAGGCTGACACTTGGGATACAGGATAATGACAGGCTGACACTTTGGGTACAGGATAACGACAGGCTGACACTTGGGGTACAGGATAATGACACACTAACACTTGGGGTACAGGATAATGACAGGCTGATACTTGGGGTACAGGATAATGACAGGCTGACACTTGGGGTACAGGATAATGACAGGCTGACACTTGGGGTACAGGATAATGACAGGCTGACACTCGGGGGTACAGGATAATGACAGGCTGACACTTGGGGTACAGGATAATGACAGGCTGATACTTGGGGTACAGGATAATGACAGGCTGACACTTGGGGTACAGGATAATGACAGGCTGACACTCGGGGTACAGGATAATGACACTTGGGGTACAGGATAATGACAGGCTGACACTTGGGATACAGGATAATGACAGGATGACACTTGGGGTACAGGATAACGACAGGCTGACACTTGGGGTACAGGATAATGACACACTAACACTTGGGGTACAGAATAATGACAGGCTGACACTTGGGGTACAGGATAATGACAGGCTGACACTCGGGGTACAGGATAATGACACACTGACACCTGGGGTACAGGACAATGACAGGCTGACACTTGGGGTACAGGATAATGACAGGCTGACAATTGGGGTACAGGATAATGACAGGCTGACACTTGGGGTACAGGATAATGACAGTCTGATACTTGGGGTACAGGATAATGACAGGCTGATACTTGGGGTACAGGATAATGACAGGCTGACACTTGGGGTACAGGATAATGACAGGCTGACACTTGGGGTACAGGATAATGACAGGCTGACACTTGGGGTACAGGATAATGACAGGCTGACACTCGGGGTACAGGATAATGACAGGCTGACAATTGGGGTACAGGATAATGACAGGCTGACACTGGGGGTACAGGATAATGACAGGCTGACAATTGGGGTACAGGATAATGACAGGCTGACACTTGGGGTACAGGATAATGACAGGCTGACACTTGGGGTACAGGATAATGACAGGCTGATACTTGGGGTATAGGATAATGACACACTGACACCTGGGGTACAGGACAATGACAGGCTGACACTTGGGGTACAGGATAATGACAGGCTGACACTTGGGGTACAGGATAATGACAGGCTGACACTTGGGGTACAGGATAATGACAAGCTAACACTTGGGGTACAGGATAATGACAGGCTGACACTTGGGGTACAGGATAATGACAAGCTAACACTTGGGGTACAGGATAATGACAGGCTGACACTTGGGGTACAGGATAATGACAGGCTGACACTTGGGGTACAGGATAATGACAAGCTAACACTTGGGGTACAGGATAATGACAGGCTGACACTTGGGGTACAGGATAATGACAGGCTGATACTTGGGGTATAGGATAATGACAGGCTGACACTTGGGGTACAGAACAATGAGGCACTGATACTTGGGGTACAGGACACTGACTTAGAGGGGTCTTTATACACATCTTCTGCTGCTTCTCCCGTTTGTACTTTTTGAACTTTTTTGGTTGCACTTTTTCGTTTTCGCTGTAATCTGTTTGCAAACTGTGTAATTGCTCGTCTTTTTGCCGGTCGCCGCAGAAGACTATTATATATCAAATTATACATCCTCCTCTATTCAATACATTTTCCGCAGGTGAAAATCTACTTTTTCACCCAATGTAACATTTAGAATTTCTACTCAAACAAAATTGTGTTTGTTGAAGAGCGCGGGGAGCAGGCAGTAAATAAACATCTTAGAGGAGCCACAATTACTTAATGCAGCTCCGACAATTTGGGATGTCTCCAGGAAATGATCCATCACCTGTTTTTCTCCTGCACATTTCGGCTTTCTGAGTTTGCAGATTTTTGTGACTCGGGTGATGTATGACACTTTCACATCAGCCTGAGGTATGGCTCATGGTTTTCAGCAGTCTCGGGGTAATGATGGATTTCACAAAGTGCTTCCTTTAATTGGTGTATCAGAACCAATGAAAGATTGGAAGGTATGACTGGAGACACTAAACTTTGTGCCAGGAGGGGATCTTCTCCTTATTTGTTGTTCATTTTACCTATTTGTTCTACATTTTGTCTTTTATGTCCTTATATTCCACTTTTTTAAAGGGTCCATTTCCTGTAGACAATCCTAGTCCATATCCCTCTTTATAATGGGCATCATAAATAGGGTAAAGGGAGTTCCCCCTCTTTATGAGCCCTCTGGTGGACTCAAGTCTTTGATGCATTACATGCATGGCCATCTTGTAAGACAACTGGCTAGCCGCAGATTCATCCAGTCCCATGGCTTCCATAGGAAAGGGGTTGCCATTGGTGAGATAATTGCGTAATGTCTTTTAGACCATTAGAAGTTTCCTTTTGTTGTGTGTCTACAGCGCCTTTGCAGAACTATGCATCTCCATGGTAACAGACAACAATCCAATCCTATCCCCAATGTTCTTCTAAGTATCAAATGCATGTTGAGAAGAAGTAGGGAACAAATGTAAAAGATTATGACTGCAGGATCCGAAAACACTGGGTTTGAGTGTTGTCTGTTACCATGGAGATGCCCAGATTATTAATGAAAACTATTCCCAAATGTTTTTTTTTCCAACTTTTATTTTAGATGCATTGGAACAATGTAAGAATTGGTTATAAAGATGAAAAAAAAAAATTATAGACACAATGAGCAAAAAGCAATGTAGTGTTTTTTTCCACCCAGATGGTTCTTCTTAGCATTTCCATCCATGTCACACCGCCCCATAGTACTCACTATTTCTCGTTATTTCCATCTATATCATACCACTATATTCCTAAGCTTTTCTTGTAATTTCAGTCCATATCATGCCATCATAGTGTACTAAGCATTTCCCATAATGTCAGTCCATATTATACTGCCATATAATGCTAGGATTTTCCCATGATTTCAATCAATATGATACCATCATATACTGCTTTTCCAATTGTTTCAGCCCATAGTATACTGCCATATAATGCTAAGCTTTATACTGCTATATAGTGATAAACTTTCCCATAATTTTAGTCCATAGCCTGCTGCCATATAATGATGCTATGATAATACTGCCATGTACAGCCCATCATACGATGCTCATATAATATGCAACATCAACATTTTACCTTTTAAGAGTCTACATAATACATCCATATACTGCAGTTTGACTATGATACTGACATTTAGTTGTGTTAGATTTATCATCGTCAAGGTGGAGTGTAGAGGTGGATATCACAGGGTGTGTAATATTCTCTACTGTAGGGTATGGGATCTTGGGGGTCACACTATATGGCTACATATACATTCCGTATAGTGGACTTCACAGTCAGAACAAGCACAACCATCCTTACATTACAGTCCTCGAAAACTCAAGGATTGCAATGAAACATAAAGAACATGGGCGTCAAGCCTTGAAGATGGCAGAGCCCACAGTATAGAGTCCATATGGGCAGACAGATGGAACAAGGCGTCTCAATAAATTCCTTTAACCACCAGCAAATCCTCCAAAAAGACTTAAGGAGAAATACTTGTTCCTAAGAAATCGGTGCTAGGATTATAGCATTGTCTCCAGCCCCGCTACATGGTAGTACTTCTTTCATGCCAAACAATGGCGTTAAATCATATTTTGTGCGGTGCTGGTGGTTTATAAAAGCAGCAAATCTACTTTTATTCAGGTGTTGGTGCCAGCAAAATGTTGGCGTCTGGATACCGCTCTGTTGTCCAGGAGAACAGGAAGTCCTAGCGAAGCTTTACATTCCTGCCAAAGGGAAAACTTGCCAGGCTCATAAAAGAAAAAAATAATTGCAATGACTTGTCAACAACTGGTAAACATCAGCACAATGGCGGAATTCTCTGTAATTAATGGCCGCTCGTGGGAGATGTAAAGAGGACTATGGGGTGACTCAGAACATATGATCTTCACACTCAGTGTTCAGCAGGGCTGGTAGGAAGGAGCATGGAGGTTTCCCAGTCTTGGGGTTATATACAGGCAGGTGGGATGGTCTACTTTGTGAAAACTTATCATGACTTTATCTGATACCTGGCTCTTGTTTTTCCCACCTTTAATTCCATGGTAGTAGAATCGATCAGCTTGATCATATGGTCTTCTTCATACTGTAACTTAGATTGCTGGTTTTTCATTCATGTTAGTCCCATTGGGGCAAATTTTATAGGAAAATGAATGAACCTATCAGTCTGATTTTGGAATGTAGAAGGAAAATTCAGGCAAACGTGTGGAGAACATGCTGCCTGCAGATGTTGTAATTGGTTGGATCTGAGCCTAGGACACCAGTGGTGCAGGACAACAGTAGTAGACTCTGATACACTACGTTGCCCAATATTGTAGTGCCTGGTTATGGAGAAGGAGAAACCTGTTTAACTTCAACAATATGACCATGTACACAGTTCCCATGAGTGATATTCTTTGATGAAGCCTTCTTCAATGCTTTACGAAAAAGCAAAGGGGCACAGGATCAAAAATTTTTTACTGTTGCTTCTACCTCATTGACCCTCTTCAGAGTAACCACCTAGTTTTGTCCCTTATAGTACAACTTTTTGAGACCATACTGTACTGTAGACCCAGTTCCCCTTACCCTTGTATTGCATTGCCTATGGAGAAGGGAAGGGTAGGGTCACATCATGTATTGATGGTAAAGAGAGAAGAGTCTCACCATTCCCTGAGGGGTCACATGGGTTCCCAGCATCTGCTCTCAGCTTTACTGAAGAGTATAGATATGTCCTTCCTTAACTTTCCTGTTGTCCCAAGATGACCAGCTTTGAGAAAAACATGATTTTGTATTATTCTGTCGAGAGACGCCAATCTTATATCGGTCTATGTGTGGCCATGCAGTGGTTGTGTCATGGATTGTAGCCTTTCAAGGGTTTTACTAACGTATCCAGAAAATGATTAATTGATGTTCTTAATGAAACGTACCTAAATGTAATGGTGGACACATCCCAGACAACACTTTTGCTACACATCTGCTCCATTGTTTTTGACTTTTATAATCATGCAGTGATTGTTGGAATCTCGAGGACTTCTCTGAAACAATCATTTCCATCTGTATATCCATACATAAGCCTTTATATTACATTATAGGAGGCTCCGAATGGGTTTTGAAGGGTTTTTCTATTGCCTATGCAGGTGTATTATCATCTGGTAACCATTTAGAGGTTGATATGAGGTTGTGAAGAACAGTTGAGTCTACGGCTCATCGCTACATCTGACAGCAATCAGCCCAAGGGAAATTCATGAAGAAAGGGTGAGAGGAGATATTCTGGGTCAGGAAGTTCAGTACGTGATAAGCGGTGTATCGGTAGAGGCACTTTGCAAGCAAACAAGGTTATCCCCACTCCTGGGATTGACTCTCATCTGAAGGAATGACAACCTGTTAAGAGCAGAATCTTCAGAGATTATTCCAGGCAAAGCTTCCGAGTCCATTACTAGATTCTGTATGATTCTTCCTTTATTATATGTTACAGCATTCTGTCACATCTCCTTGGCTCTTGAGTGCTTACCAAGGCAGCTCCATCTACTACCCCAGCTCAATCTATTACCCCAGCTCAATCTACTACCCCAGCTCCATCTACTTCCCCAGCTCAATCTACTACCCCAGCTCAATCTGCTACCCCAGCTCAATCTACTACCCCAGCTCAATCTGCTACCACAGCTCCATCTACTACCCCAGCTCAATCTATTGCCCGAGCTCAATCTACTACCCCAGCTCAGTCTACTATCCAGCTCAATCTACTACCCCAGCTCCATCTACTACCCCAACTCCATCTACTACCCCAGCTCAATCTATTGCCCGAGCTCAATCTACTACCCCAGCTCAGTCTACTATCCAGCTCAATCTACTACCCCAGCTCAGTCTACTATCCAGCTCAATCTACTACCCCAGCTCAGTCTACTATCCAGCTCAATCTACTACCCCAGCTGACTCTACTACCCCAGCTCAATCTACTACCCCAGCTGAGTCTACTATCCCAGCTGAGTCTACTACCCCAGCTCAATCTATTACCCCAGCTCAATCTGCTACTCGGGCCTCTTACTAACTTATAGGGGCATTAAAGGAATTTTCCCACCTCAGCAACTTATCCACAAGATACAGAATAAATTTCACATCAGTGGGGTCTGACCACTAGAACCCGGGGGTCCTTTGCTCCCCAGCCTGGTGGAAGCAGTAGTCAGAAACGAGTGCCCTCACTTTTTATTTCAATGGGGTCACCAGAGATACCAGAGAGCTGGACTTTGCGGTGGGAAAACCCCTTTAAAGGGAGTCTGTGACCAGGAAACTCAATATCAAACCGCTCACTGTGACTTGTAGGGACAGTACAACAACACCACCATGCCTTTTAATAGTCCAAAATATGTCTCAGGTTTTCAGACCTGAATACAGAGGTCTTGTAGTCTCTTGCAAGCCCCCATTGCACGTGAGCCTCATTTGCAAATTTCTTAAAACAGATTTTTAAAGAAATTATACGTCTGTTGTATTATCTAAAGGTATGATTTTTCTCGGCATCATGTCACCTACAATGGACTGTTATTGGCTTAATATCAAGTTTCTTGGTGGCAGACTCCCTTTAAGGAAGTTGGTCACCAGAACCAGCATATCACCCCAGCCCTGCAGATAGATAGGTTAGTATCACCAGAACCAGCATATCACCCCAGCCATGCAGATAGATAGGTTAGTGTCACCAGAACCAGCATATCACCCCAGTCCTGCAGATAGATAGGTTAGTGTCACCAGAACCGGCATATCACCCCAGCCCTGCAGATAGATAGGTTAGTGTCACCAGTATCAGCATATCCCCCAGCCCTGCAGATAGATAGGTTAGTGTCACCAGAACCAGCATATCACCCCAGCCCTGCAGATAGATAGGTTAGTGTCACCAGAACCAGCATATCTCCCCAGCCCTGCAGATAGATAGGTTACTGTCACCAGAACCAGCATATCACCCCAGCTCTGCAGAGAGATCGGTTAGTGTCACCAGCACCAGCATATCACCCCATTGTGAATATCTGTCTCCATTGCCGAGATATCGCTGCTTTGTCAATATATAAATTAGTTTTTTGGAGCAATGGCAGTGTCTTTGAGCTCCAAATACCTCATTTACATAATGACAAATATAGCAATATCTCTTCAACAGATGCAGCGATTCACACAGGGACAACACTGATTAAGGTGACCCTAACCTATCTGTGGGTCTCAATAAATATGTTGAGTTCTGCTAACACTCCCTTCTCGGCCTCTTGGTTAAGATCAAGTGTAGTATCTGTTCTTATCAGTAGCAGCCAGTAGGTTGGTTCCGCCAGTGGGAGTGGTTAACCCACTGTAGGGAGCCAACTGAAGACTGTGAACATGAGGCAGAGAACCACACCAGGGTTTGGCGTCTGCCCTGGGATCGAGGCCATTAGGCCGGGAAAGCTTTCGAAGGTCTCGTGGTGCAAGTGCCTCTGGGGACGGTGACTCCAGAGGTGCCTGAACTCACTGGGCGTGGGAAACCCACTGAGTATGGCACATTGCACAAGCACTTGAAACACTTTTGAAGCACTCACCCTATTGCTTGGTTTATACAGCATGGGTAATTTTTATAGATCCAGCAGATAGACCGGGCCAGTACACTGGCACTCTATGCACTTATTTATTCATTTTTTTATTTGTCACGTTTGTCACCGTTTGTCACTGTGTGTATAGATGTAGGGGTGCGGAAACCCTTTTGGGTCCTACCCGAAGTCTAGGGGTTGGAGTGTGTGGCCTTCGGGTTCCCTCCTTCCTTGCTCTCCAGTGTCTGTCTCTGCTTTTGTGGAGATAGACAACAGTTGCAGGCTCAGTAGTACTCTTGGTGGTGGCAGCCTGAGAGGAAACCAAGTAAGATCTGACCCTCCTGTCTTGGCAGTTGGGTTGGTTCAGCCCCCTTACTCTTGGGCCTTTTGGCTCTGAGTTTGAGGACAGTTTCGGAGGACCCATTCTCTTTTGAGATGGGTTTTGCGATAGACCGCATCCTTTGCACGTTTTTTCAGTGGCACCCGTCACTTTTTTCCGTGCACTGGTGTTTCGTTGGCACAGCTTTGAGACCTTCGGAAAAAAAAAAAAAAAAAAAAAAAAACACTCCCTTTAAGAAGATTTCATTTTCATATTCCCTTAAGCCAGTGTTATGGCTCAAAAAGTTGATATGTTGGGTTCTGGTGACTCCCTTTAATGTAAGCAGAGATCATGAAAACAGTGTTGTACAGTATATAAGAAAGTTGAAAACTTTACATTCTGTGCAAATAAACATTGTTTACATAAAAATGGAAAATCCCTTTAAGCCCCCATAGCCAGGAGTCACATGACGGCTAGTCTGGTGCGCTGTATGTTGGCCTACTTTGATGACATCATTGCTCAGTCTGTCAGTAGAAAGAAAGCGGCGCTGAGATTGAAGCTACGTGATTAGTGCAACGCACCAGCTGTGCCAAACAAGGAAACTGTTTTCTAGTTCATACTAAACACCCCTGAACTTTGGAACAAAATGCAAAGAAATATTCTGTTAATTGGCCCCATGAGGCATTATAGGCTGTTTTGACTTGACGTCGATTGTTTAAACTGCCTTTTATGTCTTTTGTGTGCTTCAATGAGGAAGTAGGAGTGCGAGCGCGCATTTAGAAAGCAAAGGAGAGAATAGGCGGCGTGAGGAGTGCTCCTCTATACAAGCAGAGACGCTCGCCGCAGTCCTTTATTTACCAGCTCCATTGGCCAAATTGTTCATTATCCCTGCTCTGAATACATCATAATCGAGAGCATACGGAAGGATCCAGGTCAGAGCCGGGACAGGTTTTTTTTTTTGTTGTCGAGCTGTATTTGTTTATTTCTGCAGAATTACCAACATTTTACTACATTAAAATAATTGCTGAGCTGAGCGGGCTCGGAACGGTGTGAGCCCTGACTGCATGGAATTAGGCCACCATGGTGGATAGGACGCATCGGTCAGCAGAGTGGTAGACCTGGACAACCTTGTGGTATTGGAGTCATGGTTTGTCTTTCCTGAAGGGGGGCGCTACAGGCCATGGCGAATAGGACGCACCGGGCAGCAGAGTGTTAGACTTGGACAGCCTTGTGATATTGGAGTCATGGTTTGTCCTTACTGAAGTGGGGCGCTACAGGCCATGTTGGATAGGACGTACCAGGCAGCAGAATCGTAGAATAGGACAGCCTTGTGATATTGGAGTCATGGTTTGTCCTTACTGAAGGTGGGCGCTACAGGCTATGTTGGATAGGATGCACTGGGCAGCAGAGTGGTAGACTTGGACATCCTTGTGGTATTGGCGTCATGGTTTGTCCTTACTGAAGGGGGACGCTACAGGCTATGTTGGATAGGACGTACCAGGCAGCAGAGTCGTAGAATAGGACAGCCTTGTGATATTGGAGTCATGGTTTGTCCTTACTGAAGGGGGGTGCTACAGGCTATGTTGGATAGGACGTACCAGGCAGCAGAGTCGTAGAATAGGACAGCCTTGTGATATTGGAGTCATGGTTTGTCCTTACTGAAGGTGGGCGCTACAGGCCATGTTGGATAGGATGCACTGGGCAGCAGAGTGGTAGACCTGGACAACCTTGTGGTATTGGAGTCATGGGATCATATAGGACTGTGGCAAGGCTTGTCCTTACTGAAGGGGGGCGCTACAGGCCATGTTAGATAGGACGCATCGGGCAGCAGAGTGGTAGACTTGTACAGCCTTGTGGTATTGGAGTTATGGGATTGTAAAGGACTGCGGCAAGGCTTGTCCTTACTGAAGGGGGGCGCTACAGGCTATGATGGATAGGGCTTGCCTTAGGGGTGCATCACTCAGCATTAGTGGGTCATTACTTATCACTACTGAAAGTGAGTGCCACTGGCTGATGTCATTTACCTAGAGTCGTAGATTTAAGGGGTTTCTGGGTCTGTGACACTGATGATATCATTAGGATTGGTTACCAATATCAGATCTGTGGGGGTCTAACAATGTGATGTCATTGGCCTAAGGAGAAGCCATTCTGGCTAAAATGCCACAGCCTCTTCAAACACCTGACCAGCAGGATTAAACCTCCACCAATTGGACATTGAACCTATCCCAAGGATAGTTGATCACTGGGGTAGTCATGGAAATCCCCATTAAGTTCGCTGCCCAAATCCATTACGTGATGTATGGAATTGTTATTTGGGCACGGTATAACTGCATTGTTTCAGTATTATATGTTATGATTCTGTTATCTGATCTGTGAGGTATGATTGTGTTACCTGGACTGTATTACTGTAATATTTGTGAACTATATGATTATATTATTTGGGCACTGTGTAATTGTACTATTTGGGCACTGTATGGCTCTATTATTTAGGCATTGTACGATTGTATTATTTGGGCACTGTACGCCCAGTTGTCCACAGCTGCTAGGGTAGTCGTGGCAAGCAGGTAGGGACAAGGAGTGGGGCTAGCATCGGGCTCACTGTCTGTGTCTTCCCCGTTCCTCCCGGGTTCCAGCAGCAGCTACTGGGGAGTTACTTAACTGGCAATTCCCTAACAGTATGCCTGTATTATTTGGGCACTATATGATCATATTATTTTGGTGCTGTGTGATTGTATTATTTAGATAATATATGTCTGTATTATTTGGGCACTGTGTGATTGTATTATTTGGGCACTATATGACTGTATTATTTGGACATTGTATGGCTGTATTATTTGGGCGTTGTATGATTGTATTATTTGGGCACTATATGACTGTATTATTTGGACAATGTATGGCTGTATTATTTGGGCGTTGTATGATTGTATTATTTGGGCACTGTGTGCTGTAATATTTGGGCACTATATGTCTGTATTATTTGGACAATGTATGGCTGTATTATTTGGGTGTTGTATGAGTGTATTATTTGGGCGCTGTGTGCTGTAATATTTGGGCACTATATGATTATATTATTTGGTCAATGTATAGCTGTATTATTTGGGTGCTATATGATTGTGTTATTTGGGTATGGTATAACTGTATTATTTGGACAGTGTATGACTATATTACGCTAGATTCACACTAGGTTACACGCGGAAACCCCCAGACCCCATAGACTATTATGGGGTTCGCTGGTTTTCCACCCGGTTTCCACCAAAACGGTGGAGAGAAAAATCCTCCTTGCAGGACTTTTCTCTCTGCTGATTTTAAGCAGAATATGAGACAGAGAAGCTGGAACACTAGTGTGAACCTAGTGTTATTTGGGCACTGCAGTATTGTATTATTTGGGCACGTTATGACTGTATTATTTGGAAAATGTATGACTGTATTATTGGGACAATGTGTGACTATATTATTTGGGAACAGTATGATTGTGTTTTTTAGACACTGTATGATAGAATTATTTGGGCACTGCATGACTATATTATTTTGACAATGTATGACTGTATTATTTGGACAATGTATGATTGTATTATTTGGGCAACGTATGACTATTATTTGGACAATGTATGTTTGTATTATTTGGACAATGTATAGCTGTATTATTTGTACATTGTATGACTGTATTATTTGGACAATGTATGACTGTATTATTTGGACAATGTATGACTGTGTTATTTGGACAACTTATGACTGAATTATTTGGACAATGTACAGCTGTATTATTTGCACATTGTATGATTGTATTATTTGGACAATGTATGACTGTATTATTTGGACAATGTATGACTGTATTATTTGCACATTGTATGACTGTATTATTTGGACAATGTATGACTGTATTATTTGAGCACTGTATGACTGTATTATTTGGACAATGTATGACTGTATTATTTGGACAATGTATGACTGTATTATTTGTACATTGTATGACTGTATTATTTGGACAATGTATGACTGTATTATTTGGACAATGTATGACTGTGTTATTTGGACAACTTATGACTGAATTATTTGGACAATGTACAGCTGTATTATTTGCACATTGTATGATTGTATTATTTGGACAATGTATGACTGTATTATTTGGACAATGTATGACTGTATTATTTGCACATTGTATGACTGTATTATTTGGACAATGTATGACTGTATTATCTGAGCACTGTATGACTGTATTATTTGGACAATGTATGACTGTATTATTTGGACAATGTATGACTGTGTTATTTGGACAACTTATGACTGAATTATTTGGACAATGTACAGCTGTATTATTTGCACATTGTATGATTGTATTATTTGGACAATGTATGACTGTATTGTTTGGACAATGTATGACTGTATTATTTGCACATTGTATGACTGTATTATTTGGACAATGTATGACTGTATTATTTGGACAATGTATGACTGTGTTATTTGGACAACTTATGACTGAATTATTTGGACAATGTACAGCTGTATTATTTGCACATTGTATGATTGTATTATTTGGACAATGTATGACTGTATTATTTGGACAATGTATGACTGTATTATTTGCACATTGTATGACTGTATTATTTGGACAATGTATGACTGTATTATTTGAGCACTGTATGACTGTATTATTTGGACAATGTATGACTGTATTATTTGGACAATGTATGACTGTATTATTTGGACAATGTATGACTGTATTATGTGGACAATGTATGACTGTATTATTTGAGCACTGTATGACTATTATTTGGACAATGTATGATTGTATTATTTGGACAATGTATGACTGTATTATTTGGGCACTGTATGACTGTATTATTTGGACAATGTATGACTGTATTATGTGGATAATGTATGGCTTTACTATTTGGGAACTGTGCTATAGTACAATACGATATAAGATACTGCACAGAACATTATACAATTAAGGCCCAGACTTTGCACCTACAGTATTTCAAGCATTTGTATATATCCTTTATATTATGTTATCTCCAGTATTTCCAGGATACTGATGTCATTTATCATGATGACTGTTAGTCTTAGAAAACCATGGGAAGATGTATAAGTTTATAATTCCTTATACAGCACGTATACTATAGGCATTTGATAGTTTGGCTTATGTTTTTACAATTTTGCTGGTTGTCACTTGGTATCTGTGAAGGCTGTGTTGACAGACATACCCCAAAGAGATTATAGTGCGAGCTGCAGGTAGCCATGATTGTGTCCAGTCTGACAGTACCTAAAGTATATTGTCCTGGCCTAAGGAGGGAAGGAAATATAATAGACTGATAATGAAGCAGCTAATAGTAACAGTAACTGAGTATCGAAAGAGCAATTAATGACAGGAAATCAAAAAGTCATGAGAAGAACCTCAGGAAATGACATTGTCTAATGAGATCTGTGGAGCTGAGAACTTCAGAGCCAAGAATCATGTCCGAAAGTCATATACCGGGATTGTGATGGAAGCTAGGAGGCATTGCCCAGATAATAGTATAGAATACCCAGGTTATACCAGCATGGTCCATATCACTATATACAAGAAGTATAACTTATATTGGCTGTACATATATAATTATATACAGGAGATACCCAGGTTATACCAGCTGTACATATATAATTATATACAGGAGATACCCAGGTTATACCAGCTGTACATATATAATTATATACAGGAGATACCCAGGTTATACCAGCTGTACATATATAATTATATACAGGAGATACCCAGGTTATACCAGCTGTACATATATAATTATATACAGGAGATACCCAGGTTATACCAGCATTGTCCATATCACTATATACAAGAAGATGTATAACTTATACCAGCTGTACATATATAATTATATACAGGAGATACCCAGGTTATACCAGCATGGTCCATATCACTATATACAAGAAGATGTATAACTTATACCAGCTGTACATATATAATTATATACAGGAGATACCCAGATTATACCAGCTGTACATATAGAATTATATACAGGAGATACCCAGGTTATACCAGCATGGTCCATATCACTATATACAAGATGATGTATAGCTTATAGCAGCTGTACATATATAATTATATACAGGAGATACCCAGGTTATACCAGCTGTACATATATAATTATATACAGGAGATACCCAGGATGTACCAGCTGTACATATATAATTATATACAGGAGATACCCAGGTTATACCAGCTGTACATATATAATTATATACAGGAGATACCCAGGTTATACCAGCATGGTCCATATCACTGTATACAAGAAAATGTATAACTTATACCAGCTGTACATATATAATTATATACAGGAGATACCCAGGTTATACCAGCTGTACATATATAATTATATACAGGAGATACCCAGGTTATACCAGCTGTACATATATAATTATATACAGGAGATACCCAGGTTATACCAGCTGTACATATATAATTATATACAGGAGATACCCAGGTTATACCAGCTGTACATATATAATTATATACAGGAGATACCCAGGTTATACCAGCTGTACATATATAATTATATACAGGAGATACTCAGGTTATACCAGCATGGTCCGCACCACTATATACTACAAGATGTACATATATAATTATATACAGGAGATACCCAGGTTATACCGGCTGTACATATATAATTATATACAGGAGATACCCAGGTTATACCAGCTGTACATATATAATTATATACAGGAGATACCCAGGTTATACCAGCTGTACATATATAATTATATACAGGAGATACCCAGGTTATACCAGCATGGTCCAGGTCAGTGCTCAGTCTACAAGATGGCTTCCTTCACTTCCTGTGCTAGGTCTACTTTATTTATGCATGATTAAAAAGTTGCAGGCCTACTGTACCCCATTGTCGTTCCTTTGTGTTGAGAAGACAATAATTCCTCATACATTATTCACTTTGATGCGGCATCTCATTAATGCTCGGATTGTCAGGATGTCACTCTGCATTTTCACCAGAAAGAGAAACAATTCTTAAACATAATTTGTCATTTTCATTACAAAAGGGGCTGCAAATAGTTTGATCACTCAGGAAGCAAACAAAAGGCATGGCAACAGCACAAAGGCATGAATATGTATGTATTCACAATGATAGGCTGTGTACTAAGCCGCTATACAATGTGTCTCTCCAGCAGTTTGACAAGAGGTGGGGAAGCGACTACTCATAGATATAAACCCACTGTAATCTTAGTATCGAAGCCTTGGACATCAGGTTGAGGGTCAATGACTCTTGGAGTCTATGTACAGACACCTTACTTATCCTGTACTGACTCCAGAGCTGCACTCACTATTCTGCTGGTGCAGTCACTGTGTACATACACATGTGGACAAAATTGTAGGTACCCCTCCCTCATTTATTGAAAGAAAAACCCACAATGGTCACAGAAATAACTTGAATCGAGACAGACTGGAATTTGCCAAACTACATGTTGACAAGCCACAAAGCTTCTGGGAGAATGTCCTATGGACAGATGAGACAAAAATCGAAATTTTTGGCAAGGCACATCAGCTCTATGTTCACAGACGGAAAAATGAAGCCTATCTTGAAAAGAACACTGTCCCTACTGTGAGACATGGAGGAGGCTCTGTTATGTTCTGGGGCTGCTTTGCTGCATCTGGCACAGGGGGTCTTGAATCTGTGCAGGGTACAATGAAATCTCAAGACTATCAAGGGACTCTAGAGAGAAATGGGCTGCCCAGTGTCAGAAAGCTTGGTCTCATTCGCAGGTTATGGGTCTTGCAACAGGATAATGACCCAAAACACAGCTAAAAACCCCCAAGAATGGCTAAGAGGGAAACATTGGACTATTCTGAAGTGGCCTTCTATGAGCCCTGACCTAAATCCTACTGAGCATCTTTGGATGGAGCTGAAACATGCCGTCTGGAAAAGGCACCCTTCACACCCGAGACATCTGGAGCAGTTTGCTCATGAGGAGTGGCCAAAATACCTGCTGAGAGGTGCAGAAATCTCATTGACAGTTACAGGAATCGTTTGATTTCAGGGATTGCCTCAAAAGGTTGTGCAACAAAATATTAAGTTAAGGGAACCCTCATTTCTGTCCAGGCCTGTTTCATGAGTTTTCTTTTTAAAAAATTCTGTTGAAGCCTGGTTGGAAAGCAATGTCTGACTTTCATTTGTTCATTTTCATAGAATTTTTATATATTATTACTTTTGTCAGATTCAAGTTATTTCTGTGACCATTGTGGGGTTTTCTTTCATTAAACGAGGGAGGGACCAACAATTTTGTCTACGTGTGTACATTACATTACTTATCCTGTACTGATCCTGAGTTACATCATATAATTCTTTGGATTATAATATAGGATGTAACTCAGGATCAGTACAGGATAAGTAATGTAATGTATGTACACAGTGACTGCACCAGCAGAATAGTGAGCGCAGCTCTGGAGTATAATACAGGATGTAACTCAGGATCAGTACAGGATAAGTAATGTAATGTATGTACACAGTGACTGTACCAGCAGAATAGTGAGTGCAGCTCTGGAGTATAATACAGGATGTAACTCAGGATCAGTACAGGATAAGTAATGTAATGTATGTACACAGTGACTGTACCAGCAGAATAGTGAGCGCAGCTCTGGAGTATAATACAGGATGTAACTCAGGATCAGTACAGGATAAGTAATGTAATGTATGTACACAGTGACTGTACCAGCAGAATAGTGAGCGCAGATCTGGAGTATAATACAGGATGTAACTCAGGATCATTACAGGATAAGTAATGTAATGTATGTACACAGTGACTGTACCAGCAGAATAGTGAGTGCAGCTCTGGAGTATAATACAGGATGTAACTCAGGATCAGTACAGGATAAGTAATGTAATGTATGTACACAGTGACTGTACCAGCAGAATAGTGAGCGCAGCTCTGGAGTATAATACAGGATGTAACTCAGGATCAGTACAGGATAAGTAATGTAATGTATGTACACAGTGACTGTACCAGCAGAATAGTGAGCGCAGCTCTGGAGTATAATACAGGATGTAACTCAGGATCAGTACAGGATAAGTAATGTAATGTATGTACACAGAGACTGCACCAGCAGAATAGTGAGCGCAGCTCTGGAGTATAATACAGGATGTAACTCAGGATCAGTACAGGATAAGTAATGTAATGTATGTACACAGTGACTGTACCAGCAGAATAGTGAGCGCAGCTCTGGAGTATAATACAGGATGTAACTCAGGATCAGTACAGGATAAGTAATGTAATGTATGTACACAGTGACTGCACCAGCAGAATAGTGAGCGCAGCTCTGGAGTATAATACCGGCTGTAACATGTAACAGTTTTATTCCAGTATGAAAGTTACACAGGTTCTGGATTGTTCTATATTCTGGACTACCAATCGGCCATAGAAACTTCTATATATTTCTCCGCTTTTGGGACATGCTGCTTGCTGTGTGCATACTGTCTCCTTCCACATGATCCTGCAGGGGGCAGCCTTTCAGGATTATTGGGATTCTATCGTGTACATGAATATGTGGGATAGTTTACAATATTGTGGTACGGAATGATCTTCGCTACTCGTCTTCACAGACAAAATGGAACAAACATCTAAATGTTCGTTAAAATGCAAAGTCAAGAACGTGTCGGACTCCGGGGAAATATCTCTCTGTTTTCTCCCAACCAAAGTGCGGCAAGTGAAATTAAAATTCCTGCTCTCCCCGCCGCTCCCCCTGCTGGTCCCTCCGCCCGTCTGCTGCAGCGATATTTATGAAAACACTTCTGTCTAATATTTGCTTTGATTGAAACTTAACAAAGAACCTCCTGGGCGCCGCCGCGCCGCCTCCATGTACCCGCAGGCTACTAGTGATCTCACAACAGCGAGGTGTAAGAGACAGGCGCAGTCAGCACGACTGTCACTGTGATGCCACTCACCTGAGAGGAGATGTCACTCACTATCAAATGAACAAACATTGTGGTATGTTTTTTTTTTTGTGTGTGTCGTTCATTCATTTATTCAGTTAACACCATCATTCATGTATTTATTCTGCACAACGTTTTACTATTTATTACTGTATCATTTCATTTTTTGATATTCATTCAGTTTTTCCATTCCTCATTCATTCATTCATTCATTCATTCATTCAGTTTTCTCCTGTGTTTATTGATTCTGCACATTTCAATATTTATCATTTTTTCATGCACCTTCATTCTTTCTATTTTTCACTTGATCATTCATTCATTCATTCATTCATTGACATTCATTCTTTTATTGGGTCTTCACAACCTTTCTTTCTTTCTTTCTGTACATCTCACCTCATCTATTTTCCCTATGCTCGAGTAATTCTTTCATTCGTTATTTCATTTATTCATTCATCATTCATTCACTTATTCTTTCATTCAGTTTCCTTACCTGTTTCGTGATTCTGGACATTTCATTATTTGTTGATGTTTCATTTATTTTTGATGTTTCATTTATGTTTTTCCTACATTCATTTGACATTCATGTTTTTATTGATTCCGCACAACAATATATTGCTACATCCTTTAATTTTTATTGTTTACGGCTCATTCACTTTCTTTATCGCCTGTACTTACCTGTAAATCTCATTTCATCTATCTTCCCTATATTTGGATAACTTACTCATTCATTCATTCATTCATTCATTCACTTTTCTCATTTGTTTATTGTTTCTGTGCATTTCATTATTTGTTGTTGTAACTTTTTTATGTATCTTCATTCATTTTGCTTTTCGCCTGATCATTTAATCATTCTTTAATCTGTTCATTCAGTTTTCTCATGTTTATTGATTCTGCACATTTCATTATTTATTGCAGTATTTTTTTTATTGTATTGTCACTTGATTATTTAATCATCCCTTAATTCATTCAGTTTTCACATTTATTATTTTTTTGGTTCTGCATAACCTTTCCTTATTTATTACTATTTTATTTATTACTGCTCATTCACTTTATTTATTGGCCCAGCTACTGTAGTTATCTGTACATATCACCTTGTCAATCTTACCCATGTTTGAGTAATTCATTCATTCATTCATTCATTCATTCATTCAGCATACATACTCATTCGCTCCTGCACCTTCAGCACATCCTTCTATTATCTATTAATATGTATTTTTTTCTTTCTTTCTTTCTTTCTTTCTTTCTTTCTTTCTTTCTTTCTTTATATTCATTGTCTTCTCCTCTTTATTTGTGTCATTCATTAAATTAATTTCCTATCATTTTTTGTTATATTTGTGGCATTTATTATTCATTCATTCATTCATCATTCATATACTGTAATCCAGTTAGCTCACTCGTTCACACACTTGGTAATCCATTGACTTGCTTACCAGTACAAGCATTTATCATTATATAGTTGTGTTTAATTTGTTAATTTATTCATTCATTCATTCATTCATTCATATAATTCATTCAGATTACTCTGTGATTCATGAGATTTTTATGTTCAATAATTATCTATTAGTTTAACCATCTGTTCATTATTCTAAATTTCTTCCATGTAGCCAGTTATGCGGTCATCTATTCATTCATTTATTGTTTTATTCATTCAATTGGTCGTTGTCATTCATTCATCCTTCCAATTAGTTTATGCGCCCAATAATTCACAAGCCTTGCATGATCACATTTGATGTGTTCATATATTACAGAGGTTGTCCAGGCAAATTTTTTATATATTAAATAGACTGGGGGAGGAGAAAAAAAAACAAAAACATACCTGTCCCCGGTGCTCCGGAGTCCTCTCAGCGCGGTCCGGTCCTCCTGCTGCCCTGTATTCTTAAAGTGAAACTGCAAACCGGCTGTGACGTCCCGGATCAGCGGCCTTGGGAAGAGCCCCCGGGATGTCACAGGTAGTGACATCACATGCCCTTCGCTAAGGCCACTGATTGTCCTCAGCGGGTCAGGTGTGTTGGGGACTTTCAGCAGTAGATAACAATGGATTGGGAGGACCAGACCGCACTGGGAGGCTCCGGAGAGGGAGAGGTGAGTATGATTTTTTTTTTTATTCACCTCCCCAGGCCTGTTTAACATATAGAAGTTTTGCCTGGACAACCCCTTTAATTCATTCATCTCTTCCTCTTTATCCTGTCCATTTTTCTTTTTCATCTTTTCAATTATTCATCTGTCCATTCATTTGTTCATTCATCTATTCATTCAGGTTGCTCATTTATCGATTTATAAGATTTCTATGTTCTTTTCACTCAATCACTTTGCTCATTCATTCAATTAAATATTTACTTGTTCATTCACTTCTCTCTTTGTTCATTCTACCATTCATTTAGCTCTCTCTTAATAAAAATTACCCATTTTCTCATTTCACTTTCTTCATGTTTATTCATTCAGTTTCCCAAACCTTCATTTGCCATTTGTATGCTCAGTCATCATTTATGAATTTCTTCCTCCTATTTATGTTCATTTGTGCATTTTTTTCTCTATCCAGTGATTCATTCATTTGAGGGACTCATCAATTCATGCACATGTCCATTCAGTAGGTTCTGTCATCATTTATTTATGTGTTCATTCGTTTGTTCCTCTATTTCTGTTCATTTAGGAACATCTGCATTCATTCAGTGATTCATTCATTATTTTTTTCCAATAATTTGTCCATTTGTTAATATGTTTATTTATCAACTCACTTATTGGCAAGATTAGAACATTTGTACTTCCTGTTGTCGTTTATAAATTTATTAATTCCTTTATTCTGCTTAGTTTTATGTTCATTCATTCATTCATTCATTCAGTTTTCCAATCATTCTTTTACCCGACATTTGTATGCAACATTTGTTCATTCCTCCTATCTCTGTTCATTCATGCATTTCCTCACCAATTTAGTCATCAATTCATTCTCTTGTGCATTTAGCATATTTAATCACTCTATGTCCCAAAATAATTTTATTTATTTGTTCATTCCTTTGTTCTATCTATGTATTTCAATTCATCCAGGCACTTCCTTTTCATTCATTGATTCATTCATGTTTTTTCATTCATTTTTCTATTTATTAATGTGTCATTTATCTACTCACTCAATGATAATAAAATTTATAAGATTTGTATTCCCTGTCATCATCTATAAATGTATTCATTCATTCATTCATTCTGCTTCCTTTTTCTGTTCATTCATTCATTCATACGCTCATACATTTATCCACACATTCAGTATTTGCAATTATTCGCCCGCTGCTACCTCTATACCCAGCACATCTCTTCCTATTACCCGCGGAGGAGCTCTGTTGCTTTTATTTCCCTGTAAATACTAATGAAATCTGGCAAAAAATCTGCGTTATTCAAAATTTTAAATAATCTCATTTTGTGAAAATCTCTCTTGTCATTATTTCAATTTGCCTTTGTTTCCTTAAATCACCGCTGCGCTCGTTGGCTGCAGAACCCATCACTTCAAATATTAAATATTCATCTTCACCAAAAATATACACCCCCTCCCCGCCAGCCCCCCCACCCCCCACCCCCACCCCGCTGTTTCACACTATTTAGTCTTCATTTCTGACAATGGAAAAAGCAGCAAACTGAGACACGCCGAAACAGAGGAAACAAGATCAGTGAGCCGCAGATGTAGCAGAACCCAGTGTGTGCTGTACCTGTATCTACAGGATCACCTGCAGTCCTATGTAAATTTACATTGACACTAGGGGGCACATTTTTGAATAGTATCTAATAAGGCCAATGAGTCTAATGAGGCATCAAATGTATGAAAGTGGACATTATTTTGTGTCTCAGTTTTGACACATTTTAAGGCGTGAAGCCACGCCCCTTTCCCTCTAAATCACACCCTCTTGTCAAATGAGGTGCAAAAAGCGTGTGAGGTTAGACCCCACATAGCAGAACGCAGCAAAAAAAAAAAAAAAAAAAAAATGCGGCAGAGAAAAATCCGGTCGAAAAGCAGTGCGTTTTTTTCCGCCACATTTTCATTGCGTTTTCGCAGAGTTTTCCTCTGCGGACTTTCTAACCTTATTATACCTATATGGGAAACGCGTTTCCGTAGGTATAAATGACTTACTGCCATTTTCAGAAACGCAAGCGAATCCCATCCACCGTGCAGTGACTGTAAAATCGTGCGTTTTTTTCCATGGGCGTTTACACCACGTGGGGCTCGACCTAAGAAAGCAGCGGAAAGAAAACACTGTTGTTTTACAGACCCGGCAAAGTGAATGAGATTTTAATCCAGATATTGCGGCAAAAGCTGCGTAGAAGTTTTCAAAAAAGTGGGCATTTGTGAAAAAACGAAGCATGACAATTTTAACGTAGCGTTTCCCTATATATTTAAGAAGGGAAGAAAAAATGCTGAGAAAAATTCAAGCAAAAACGCGATTCTATTTTTTTTTGCCACAATTTGTGCCCAAATTCCATTACATTTATAAATCTCCCTCGTTATTGTTTACATGCCGTGCACGCAGCCGTATTTTCCGTCAGAGCATGATCCATTTTTTTTTTTTTTTTTAACATGTAGCACACGGTCCCTTTCAGTTCTATGGCTTCCTACGCAGGTCCAGGTTCGTTCATTCAAGTGCACGGGTCTATTGATTGCACATATGGGACACGGACGTCATCTGTGTACCAGCCAATCACAAACCTGCGTATAGGGACAGTCTGGATCACTGTGCTGCACAACTTGTTACAATGTATCAGTGTAACAACTTTCTAAACAGAAGACCCAATGAGGACGCCTACGTATATGTAGCAATGGCAGCGCCAAAGACAACGATATCTCAGGAACAGAGGCGGCCATTCACAAGGGGAAACCAGCGTAGACTCAGGTGACCCCAACCCATCTATCTGCAGGGCTGGGTGATACGCTGGTTCTGATGACACACTCCCTTTAAGGACACCAATATTAAACCCTGAAGACCCCTTTAAGGATGCGTTTCACTAGTTTTCCACACCATTTGATGGATTGGGTCATATTTCTGAATATTTACAATTGCGCAGTAAATTTCTGCTCGCACTCGGGGTCACCACCGCTTAATAGAGAGGCAGGAATATGGAGTAAATATTTGACTGATCGAGCCGGGGGAAGAAAACTATAATTTCCTAAAATTACAGAGTTCGCTGTGTCAGATAATTTCAGAGCAGAACACAAGTGCTGATCACATGCAGATATTATATATATACTCTGCGCGGACACAGGGTCGCAGGGGGCGGGGCCAGGGTCATGGATGTTCAGCGATATAGAGCAAGGCGGATTACATATGTCACTGAAACACCGGGGGTTAAAGGGGAAGCGCCCCATAAATATAGGTTATAGGTAATTCCATCTCAGTAATGGGCGTCGGGGTGATGTGATGCCGTGTAGAGAGCAGAAGGCAAATTATATTAATAGCAGAGAGGGTATCGGGGTCATATACCAGACCAAGGGCCGGCGGGAAAACACACAGGACTACAGTACCCAGCATGTAATCTCAATAAACTGAAGTATACAGTCTGCTCAGCTATGTATCTAATCCTATCATGTGTGAAACTGTCTGCTTAGTGGTGTATCTAATCCTATCATCTGTGATACTGCTTGCTGAGCTGTGTATCTAATCCTATCATATGTATTACATTCTGCAGAGCTGTGTATCTAATCCATTCATGTGAGATACCATGTATTAAACTGTGTATATAATCCTATCATATGTTGTCTGCTGGACTTTGTATCTAATCCTGCAATGAGTGATACTGTCTGCTGGACTATGTATCTAATCCGGCAATGTGTGATACTTTCTGATGAGCTGCTGTATCTAATGCTATCATGTCTGATACTGTCTGCTGGACTATGTATCTAATCCGGCAATGTGTGATACTTTCTGATGAGCTGCTGTATCTAATGTTATCATGTCTGATACTGTCTGCTGGACTGTGTATCTAATCCAGCAATGTGTGATACTTTCTGATGAGCTGCTGTATCTAATCCTATCATGTCTGATACTGACTGGTGAGCTAATTAATTTAAGCCTGTAATGTGAGATACAGTATGCTGAGTTGGGATATCTAAGTCTAGCATGTGTGATACTGCCTGATCTGATGTATCTAAGCCTATAATTTGTGATACAAGGTGCTGAGCTGATGTATACAAGCCTGTGAAACTGTTAGTTGATCTCTGTATCTAAGCCTTTCATGCATGATACTGTCTGCTTAGTTGGTGTATATATGCTTATCCTTTGATATTGTCCACTGAGCAGCTGTATCTAATCTTATCATGTTTGATACCATTTGCTAAATTGTTGCATCTAAGCTCATCATCCATTATGACAGACTGGGCAGACACAGTAATGCACATTACATCCGTATACTGATGGATATCTATACTGTCTTGTCTTGTATTACATATATATATATATATATATATATATATATATAATATTCCTGCTTCTACCACTAGATGGAGCCTTACAGTATTGTGCTATGTATACCTGAATAAAGTGCACTGTGCCCCCCCCCTCGTCCTAGGCTTCTTCCTCTTTAACAGCACTCCCTGAGGTCAGACTTGGAATTACAAGTACAACTTATCTATGACTTTTATGTGATGGTGATGGATGAGCGGCTCCAAATGACAGGCTGATCAAGTGGTAAATTACAATCTGCTGCCAGCCTGGTATCACCGCGCCGCTACGTGATCCTTCGCTCTGGCGGTGATTAGCGATTCTATGGCAATGAAATTACACTCTCCCGTAAAACTCATTTGTGATGTCACATTTATAAACATTTATAGACACTTTTCCCGGGCAAATATAAACTTTATTACAGCTGCAACTTCAAAATAAAATTACCCTTTAAGACGTGGAGCCTGCGAGGAGGGGGCGGCGATGTGCGGAGGATGCTGTGGTGGAAGGGATAAGATTTTCGTGAAGGCATCTGGAACGCAGGACGAGGGTTATGGATTATTTTTATAGGGAAGATAAAACAGTGTAAAATATTTACAAACCTGGCATGTAATTATAAGACGAGCATTGTCTGCGCAGAGGGAGGGGTTTACAGGCGCCGCGACATGGCCTGCTGCTTACATCCATATAAACCGCAATGAATGTCACCCAAATAATGAAGATGGAATGTAATTACTGAGGCTAAATACAGAGCACAGGATGTAGCCTGACAACCTGGGGAATTAAAGGGTTAATTAAAGGGAGTGTGCCAAAGAATGCAGCATATCAATCCAGCCTGCAGATAGATAGGTTAGGATCACCAGAATCAAATGGTGTCTTCCCTTTGTGAATCATTGCTTCCGTTGTTGCTGAGATATCAATGTTTTGTTAATATGCAAATGAGTTGCTGGGCACTTCCATTGCTACAAAGAGCTCACTTGTATATTGATAAAAGCAATGATATCTCAGCAACAGAGGCAGCAATTCACAGGCAGGAAATATTGTGTGATTCAGGTGACTAACCTATCTATCTGCAGGACTGGGGTGATATGCTGGGTCTGGTGACAGTAACCTATCTATCTGCAGGACTGGGGTGATATGCTGGGTCTGGTGACACTAACCTATCTATCTGCAGGGCTGGGGTGATATGCTGGTTCTGGTGACACTAACCTATCTATCTGCAGGGCTGGAGTGATATGCTGGGTCTGGTGACACTAACCTATCTATCTGCAGGGCTGGAGTGATATGCTGGTTCTGGTGACACTAACCTATCTATCTGCAGGGCTGGGGTGATATGCTGGTTCTGGTGACACTAACCTATCTATCTGCAGGGTTGGGTGATATGCTGGTTATGGTGACACTAACCTATCTATCTGCAGGGCTGGAGTGATATGCTGGTTCTGGTGACACTAACCTATCTATCTGCAGGGCTGGGGTGATATGCTGGTTCTGGTGACACTAACCTATCTATCTGCAGGGCTGGAGTGATATGCTGGTTCTGGTGACACTAACCTATCTATCTGCAGGGCTGGGATGATATGCTGGTTCTGGTGACACTAACCTATGTATCTGCAGGGCTGGGGTGATATGCTGGTTCTGGTGACACTAACCTATCTATCTGCAGGACTGGGATGATATGCTGGTTCCGGTGACACTAACCTATCTATCTGCAGGGCTGGGGTGATATGCTGGTTCTGGTGACACTAACCTATCTATCTGTGAGGCTGGGGTGATATGCTGGATCTGGTGACGCTAACCTATCTATCTGCATGGCTGGGGTGATATGCTGGTTTTGGTGCCACTAACCTATCTATCTGCAGGGCTGGGGTGATATGCTGGTTCTGGTGACACTAACCTATCTGTAGGGCTGGGGTGATATGCTTGTTCTGGTGACACTAATCTATCTATCTGCAGGGCTGGGGTGATATGCTGGGTCTGGTGACACTAACCTATCTATCTGCAGGGCTGGGGTGATATGCTGGGTCTGGTGACACTAACCTATCTATCTGCAGGGCTGGGGTGATATGCTGGTTCTGGTGACACTAACCTATCTATCTGCAGGGCTGGGGTGATATGCTGGTTCTGGTGACACTAACCTATCTATCTGCAGGGCTGGAGTGATATGCTGGTTCTGGTGACACTAACCTATCTATCTGCAGGGCTGGGATGATATGCTGGTTCTGGTGACACTAACCTATCTATCTGCAGGACTGGGATGATATGCTGGTTCTGGTGACACTAACCTATCTATCTGCAGGGCTGGAGTGATATGCTGGTTCTGGTGACACTAACCTATCTATCTGCAGGGCTGGAGTGATATGCTGGTTCTGGTGACACTAACCTATCTATCTGCAGGGTTGGGTGATATGCTAGTACTGGTGACAGTAACCTATCTATCTGCAGGGCTGGGGTGATATGCTGGATCTGGTGACACTAACCTATCTATCTGCAGGGCTGGAGTGATATGCTGGTTCTGGTGACACTAACCTATCTATCTGCAGGGCTGGGGTGATATGCTGGTTCTGGTGACACTAACCTATCTATCTGCAGGGCTGGGGTGATATGCTGGGATCTGGTGACACTAACCTATCTATCTGCAGGGCTGGAGTGATATGCTGGGTCTGGTGACACTAACCTATCTATCTGCAGGGCTGGGGTGATATGCTGGTTCTGGTGACACTAACCTATCTATCTGCAGGGCTGGGGTGATATGCTGGTTCTGGTGACACTAACCTATCTATCTGCAGGGCTGGGATGATATGCTGGTTCTGGTGACACTAACCTATCTATCTGCAGGGCTGGGGTGATATGCTGGTTCTGGTGACACTAACCTATCTATCTGCAGGGCTGGGGTGATATGCTGGGTCTGGTGACACTAACCTATCTATCTGCAGGGCTGGGGTGATATGCTGGTTCTGGTGACACTAACCTATCTATCTGTAGAGCTGGGGTGATATGCTGGTTCTGGTGACACTAACCTATCTATCTGCAGGGCTGGGGTGATATGCTGGGTTCTGGTGACACTAACCTATCTATCTGTAGAGCTGGGGTGATATGCTGGTTCTGGTGACACTAACCTATCTATCTGCAGGGCTGGGGTGATATGCTGGGTCTGGTGACACAGTTTCTTTAAATTTGGCAGAAGGCACATTGGTTCCCCTAATAGGTCTACAAGTAGACTTAGGGGTGTCCAGAGTTAGAAAATTATGACTGATTTATTTCCAGAAACAGCGCCACACCTTTCTACAGGCTATGTGTGTGTATTGCAGCCAAATCCCAAATATTTTAATGGCGTTAAACTGTGATACCGTCTGTGGTCAGGTATGGTGCCCTGTTTGGAAGAAAGAGCCATGGATATCTAATCCTGGTGAATCCCTTTAAAAAATTTATCTATTTTTCGAACAGCGCCACCCATAGCATAGGCAAAGGTATTGCACCACAGCCCTGTTCACTTCAGTGGAGGTAAGCTGCAATACCACCTGTGGACAATTGTAGTGCATGCATGAATATTTAATCCTGGATCACAATTAGACGGGGTTAGATACACAACCTCAGCATCATACTTGCTTGTCAAATTATAATCCAAGGATATTCTATGGGACTACATGATGGGGGTTGTAGTGCTGTGTATTTTACTGTAAAATGATCATACAATAAAATGCAGTACTTTTTATTATAGGGCTGTATCACACATGATCAGCTTAGATACACTGATATATTTTCACTGTAAACAATCATGTAATAAATCTCAGTGTTCTTTTAAGATTGTATCACACATAATCGGCTTAGATACCCTGATCTTTCTTCACTGTAATATGATCCTATAGAAGTATGAGGATTGTATCACACATGATCAGCTTAGATACATTGATGTATTTTCACTGTAATATGATCATATAGTAAAATTCAGTACTTTGTATATATGGCTGTATCATACATGATCAGCTTAGATACATTGATGCATTTTCACTGTAATATGATCATATATTAGTGTTTAATAATTTTTCACTATGAGGATGGTATCACACCTGATCAGCTTAGATACACTCTCTCAGTAGTGCCGATCCTCTTGTAATGTCAGCTTACATGTAATGCTATAAATGCTATTTTCTGGCTTCTCTTCAGCCGCCGTTTCTTCGGTGAATCGTCCTATACGAGGATCTTCTGTAATTAGTTGGAGGCTGAGGAGACGGACAGGGAATTCTTACTAATTACTCTCGGATATTATATTGTGTGTATACAAATATACACCAGCGATAAGCGGACAACGCCGCCGACTCCCGGCTCAGACAGATTACCGACCAGTTTAACCTGCAATTATGAGAAAAAACACAGCTCAGAGGAGTTTAGCCATAAAACCGTGAAAAACTGAAAGATATACCCTGAGCAAGAAAGCTCCGCTACCTGCTGGGAAACTCTAAAGCCCTGTTCACACCACAGCTCAGCCTGTGTATCAGGAGGATTGTCTGTCCTATACCTCTATTGGAAGACTCTGATGTATGTCACTGTATAGGAATACCATGATATATGTGGCCCATAGGCTCCCATGTTTAAAAAGTGTTATATTGTGCTATCTTGGTAATTTACAGCAGAGGAGGGGTTAATTTTTCCTTCCACGGTGGTCTAGGATATTGTAGGGGTTAATGCTCTTTGGTTTAGGACACTGGAGGAGTTAATTTCTGTTTTCTTGGAGGTCTAGGATACTGGAGAGGTTAATACCTGCTACCTTGGTGGTCTAGGATTTTGGAGGGGTTAATGCCTGCTTCCTTGGTTGTTTAGGATATTGTAGGGGCTCATGTCTGATTCCTTGGGGTCTAGGATATTGTAGGAGTGAACACCTGCTTCTTTAGGAGTCTAGGATATTTTAGGGACTAATATCTGCTTACTTGGTGGTCTAGGATATTGGAGGGGTTAATGCCTGTGTACTTCGGGGTCTAGGAAATTGAAGGAGTTAATACCTGCTTCCTTGCGGTCTAGGATATTTTAGGGATTAATGTCTGCTTCCTTTGTAGTCTAGGATATTGGAGGGGTTAATGCCTGGTTCCTGGTGGTTTAGGATACTGGAGGGGTTAATGCCTGTGTACTTGGGAGTCTAGGATATTGGAGGAATTAATGCCTGCTTTCTTAGGGTTTTTGGATATTAGAGAGGTTAATGATTGGTTCCTGGTGGTCTAGGATATTGGAGGGGTTAATGACTGTGTACTTGGGGGTGTAGGATATTGGCAGAATTAATGCCTACTTTCTTTGGAGTCTAGGATATTGGAGGGGTTAATGCTGTGTTCCTGGTGATCTAGGATATTGGAGGTTTTAACACCTAGTTCACAGGTGTCAAACACAAGGCCCGCGGGCCGAATCCGGCCCGCTGCCTTCTGTTATCCGGCCCGGCACTTATCTGGCCCGCAGGGGAGCAGCATTTTTTATTGTCTATTTAATGTAAACCCGCCAAGGACAGGCCGCTTTAAAAAAAAAAAAACAAAGCTACGCGATACCTGTCCTGGGCTGGTTTACAAGACCTCTGCATGTCAGCGCAGGCGGCGATACAATGACATCATCGTGCCTCCTACGCTGACACGCAGACATCGCGGACAAAAAGAGGAGGCGGCTGCATGAAGGCATCGCAGGTAGGTGAAGATAATTTTTTTATATATATAAATAGGCCGTTGCCTGCTGGAGCATCCCCGACACGTAACGGCCTATTTACTTACCGATCCCCGCTGCTGGTCGTGGCCGCCCCCGCTTCCCCTTCTGCTATGGGACGTAGAAGCGGCTGTGTGCAGGAGCGGGGATGGTAAGTGAGGCCGCGGCCGGTGAACCCCATCGAATACTACTATTATTATACTCCGGGGTCTTTTCAGACCCCGGAGTATAATAATCGGAGACCCAGGGGAGGTGATAAACATTAAAAACCTGTGTTACTCACCTCTCCGGTGTTACTCCCAGCAGGCTTCGGCCTTCTTTGGTGACGTCCCAGGCGTCACGTGAGCCAGCCTGACGTCATTATGTCGCGACGCCGGTCTGTGCGACATTGAAGAAAGCAGGGAGTGCACCGGAGCCCAGGTAAGTAACACTGGTTTTATGTTTGTCACCACCTGGGTCTCCAATCATTATACTCTGGGGTCTGAAAACACCCCCAGAGTATAATAATAGTTCATGGGTGGGGGGTCACTATGGGACATAATACCATGTGCAGGGGCCACAATGAAGCATAATACCGTGTGCAGGGGCCACTATAGAGCATAATACCGTGTGCAGGGGCCACTCTGGAGCATAATACCAATGCAGGGGCCACTAAGGAGCATAATACCGTGTGCAGGGGCAACTATGGAGCATAATAATGTGTGCAGGGGCCACTATGGAGCATAATACCATTTGCAGGGGCCACTATGGAGCATAGTACCGTGTGCAGGGGCAACTATGGAGCATAATACCGTGTGCAGGGGCCGCTGTGGGGCATAATACCGTGTGCAGAGGCAACTATAGAGCATAATACCATTTGCAGTGTTAAACGGTATTTGTATATTGCTTAATTTTTGATATATTCAGAAAAGGATGAGGATAGTATGTAACATGCCAATGTCTTAAGTTTTAACAATCATTATGTTCTTCTTGGTTGACCTCAAAGGGCTGATTGTAACAGTAGTAATGTACAAATGTAACTACTGCTTAATAGCTCGCTTATCTGTTAAGGAGAAGTTACTTTTATACACGTGTAAAATAATCTTGGCCCTTCAAGGTACCCCGTGAGGCTGAAGTGGCCCCCGGAGAAAATGAGTTTGACACCCCTGGCCTAGGGGAAGAGAAATGTTAAAGGGGTTATCCACTTTCCACAATTGATTTGGCCATCAATATCAGATCTGTGGGGTCAGACACCCAGGACCCCTGCAGATGTCCAGGACCGACAAACTCTAGTGGTGAGTGCTGCAGCGCTGTCCCATTTAAGTCTACTGCACTGACTTGGTACGCGGACCCCGCAGATTTAATATTGATAACCCATTTAATGTCTATGAAGTGTTAATACCTATTATTATTAATATTATTCCTATTTCCCTGGTGGTCTAGGGCAAAGGAGGGGTTAATTTTGGCTTTCCTAGTGGTCTAGGGGTAAATATCAGGTGTCCGGGCTCCTGTGATGCTCACTATGTCTTACAGGAAGAAGGACATCTTGCGTTTTAGAGGAGCATGCACTTTTTGGTAAAAATATGGTAAATATAATTCAAGAAATAATTTTTAAAAATAGATGAAAAAAGAAGCTTTTTCAATGAACGGCGATTTCACATATTCAGTAAAATAAACAAATATTTTAAAAATCACTAAAAAAAATAAAAAAGGAAAATCCTTTTAGGTGGTAACAGCGTTACCAGCCTCAGCTTCCGTAAATTAACGCGCCCAACTCCCATTTACAGTTGATAATGACAGCGTTGCCTAAATGGATACACTTTGGCGAGATGTGAAACTCGTAAACACGGCCGTCCACTGCGAAAAATGCTTTCGGCAAACTAATTACGAGACTGTCTTCATGCAAAAAACAATCATTTATACTTCTGTTTTATTTCACGTACAAAATGTTCTTAATTTCTAAGCTCTACCCTACAGGGCTAATGACGGAGGGCGTGAATACTAAAGCAGGAACGACAAAGAACACCGGCTTATTAAACGTGGTAAAACTACTCAGCGTGCGTTGATTTAGCGACTGAGGATGGGAGGTGGTAGATATGTAAAACAGGAGGCAAATGGATGACCGCAGAGAGGTTAGCACTGACGTCACTGGTCGTAGTGATGCATACTGTATGGAAAATAGTCCATTTAATGGGTGGGAAAGGTTATGGGATTTTTAGAGTAGGACTATTGCCCCCTTAGTATACTTAAAGGGGTTTTCTGGCCTCAGGTGCTTTTTTTTTATACTGATGACCCAATATCTGATCGGCAGGGATCTGATACCTGGACCCCTCACTAATCACCCGGACGCAGTCAGAAGCAGCTTTCTAAGTGATAGTTGTCTATGCTGCACTACTCTTCTAATAGGCCCTCAAAATCTCGTTCAAGTCGAGCACTCTCCTATCCTCCTATGGGTCAGTCCAAAATTATTACAACTGGACTGGAATTTGGAAGTCAACATCCAGTTCAGGCTAGGTCTAGAGATGGACAAATCAGATCATAATGAACCAGATTTGACCAGAATATTCCAAAAGTTTTGGCTTGTCCAAACCCAAAACTTTGGGTGTTCATCACCTTCAACCAAAAGTGACATTATTATACTCTGGCATTTCTTAAGTGGAGGCTCAGGGAAGTTGTAAAAAAATAATTCTACTAACCTTCCTCACCTTTTCTGAGCCTCTCCAGGCTCTCTCTGGGGCCAGGACATCATGGGACTGGCCAAGTGTCAAGATGCCATGAAGAGAACCCAGAGTATAATAATTTCACTTCCAGTTGTATTCAAACTTTTTCGACCCGAAACAAATCTTTGGGCTGTACAATCTGAGCATGAGCCGAAACAGATCTTCAGAGGTTTGCCCAGCCTTAGTTAGGTCCACCACCCTCCCTGTTCGCCCATTCTTATTTAGGTCCACCACCCTTCCTGTTCGCCCAGCCTTAGTTAGGTCCACCACCCTCCCTGTTCACCCATCCTTAGTTAGGTCCACCACCCTCCCTGTTTGCCCAGCCTTAGTTAGGTCCATCACCCTCCCTCTTCACCTATCCTTAGTTAGGTCCACCACCCTCCCTGTTCGCCCATCCTTAGTTAGGTCCACCACCCTCCCTGTTTGCCCATCCTAAGTTAGGTCCACCACCCTCCCTGTTCGCCCAGCCTTAGTTAGGTCCACCACCCTCCCTGTTCGCCCAGCCTTAGTTAGGTCCACCACCCTCCCTGTTCGCCCATCCTTAGTTAGGTTCACCACCCTCCCTGTTCGCCTATCCTTAGTTAGGTCCACCACCCTCCCTGTTCGCCCAGCTTTAGTTAGGTCCACCACCCTCCCTGTTCACCTATCCTTAGTTAGGTCCACCACCCTCCCTGTTCTCCCATCCTTAGTTAGGTCCACCACCCTCCCTGTTCACCTATCCTTAGTTAGGTCCACCACCCTCCCTGTTCTCCCATCCTTAGTTAGGTCCACCACCCTCCCTCTTCGCCCATCCTTAGTTAGGTCCACCACCCTCCCTGTTCGCCCATCCTTAGCTAGGTCCACCACCCTCCCTGTTCGCCCATCCTTAGTTAGGTTCACCACCCTTCCTGTTCGCCCAGCTTTAGTTAGGTCCACCACTCTCCCTGTTCGCCTATCCTTACTTAGGTCCACCACCCTTCCTGTTCGCCTATCCTTAGTTAGGTCCACCACCCTTCCTGTTCTCCCTTCCTTAGTTAGGTCCACCACCCTTCCTGTTCTCCCTTCCTTAGTTAGGTCCACCACCCTCCCTGTTCGCCCATCCTTAGTTAGGACCACCACCCTCCCTGTTTTCCCATCCTTAGGTAGGTCCACCACTCTCCCTGTTCATCTATCCTTACTTAGGTCCACCACCCTTCCTGTTCGCCTATCCTTAGTTAGGTCCACCATGCTTCCTGTTCGCCCAGCCTTAGTTAGGTCCACCACTCTCCCTGTTCGTCTATCCTTACTTAGGTCCACCACCCTTCCTGTTCGCCTATCCTTAGTTAGGTCCACCACCCTCCCTGTGGGTCCTTTCAGCTTCTGGGCTTTCTACAGTGTCCAAATGTCCTACTTTTATGTTTGTCCAAGATGTCTACTACCAAATAAAGTTACAGACATCATCAACAGGTAGAATAGCAGGTCCCAGGACATCACAGAATGTGTTAATGTCACGCACAACCATCCTGACATGTCCTCCTGAAGAGCCGTCTGAGTTACTTATTATGCTGTAATAACTAAGCTGGTGGACTAATAACCGACTAATAACCAAGCCCCGAAATACAAAGGCAGAGGAAGGAGCCACTAATTTGAAGATGTAAAGAGCTGTAGGAGCAGCGAGGTCATGGAGAACATGCTCGGACTTTGTAGCATTTTGCTCATTATTGGTCTGGTAATTACCTGCACTTATCCGGCATTAAGAGCAGGACTGCAGGAAACGTCTGATAATTAGTGGCCTCTGGTATATGGGAACAGATGGAGTAGATACTAGAGTATATATACTGTAAGTGTAAAGACTGTCACCATACATCCGGTGAACCCTGTTATTTCAACGACCCTGTTATTGTGCAATGACAAAGTCTAGACCTCTAAGAAAGCTGTGTAAGCTGCAATGTAACAGCAAACAGACACAAAGATGCAGCAGGCCTGCGGGCGCCAATATCTATGCATTTGTAATATATGTATCATTTTACATTGCCCTGCATTGCTGCTATATTTATGTGCCTATATATGTGAGGTTCTTAGCGCACAATTTGCACCAGTAAAGTCCTGCTACAAGACAACCTCACTCGGATGAGTCCTTACACTAAATGTTGGGGCATTCAGGGGGTTTATGGACTAATTTCTATTGAAACAGTGGAATTTTGCCCCCTATTGGGAGATTCTACTACTTTTTTGATGACCTGAAGGTGAATCATGTCTGTCTCGATATCTCAGATTAGCTTAGGTGGTGGTGCTGCCTTTTTGTCACAGTCAAAATCAGGTCAAGACCTTGCAGCCGTGCTGTATTGGGGGGACCATTTTGATTTTATCTAAGGGGCCCTTGTATTTTAGGTATGATCTTGGTGACAGCATACAAGCTGCCCTGGTGGGATTCAGACCATTGATCCTGTATTGACTGCGCTCGAACATATGAGGTTCTTAGGGCACATTTGATCAAATAGTGTGAACCTCCCAGCCAAGAGTAGACGACCTTACTCAGATAAGTCTGTACAGTAAATGTTGGAACATTTAGAGGGTTACATACTAATTTCTATAGAATCAGTAGAATTTTGCCCCCTACAGGTAAACCATGCTACTGCTATGAGGACATGCAGGTCAACCATGGTTATCTTCAGAACAAGCTCAAGATCTCAAACCAACACCTGAGTGGTGGTGCTGCCTTATATTTACAATTGAGAACAGGTCAAGTCCTTTAAGCTGTACTGTAATAAGGGGCCCCATTTCGGTTCTCTCTGAGGGGCCCTTGTTTTTCAGCTATTTCCTTGCTGACAACATATAGGCTCCCTGTAGAAGTTGCCCTGATGAGATTCAGACCATGGTCCAAGTATCAGTACGTGGGCAATGTTTGGTCATCGTATTCTATGATTATGAAGTACGCATGTTTTAGGAATTTACAGTGCACCTATAGGCACATATAAAAACGTCCTCGTGCTCCTGAGCCCATATGTGCAGCTAATGTCACAATCTCTCTCTCTTCATTTTTCTGTTGCAATGAAGCATTGTCAGCCATATTAGTTCTCATGGAGCTTCTTTTTCTGTCACTAGGTCACCCGATAGTTCCTTCCTCTTTTACCTTCCCTGGGCAGTCAGTCACAGAGACCCCCACAACCCTCATAATCGATGTCTATGACTATTAGACCTGTAATATGGGAGGGTGTAGCTAACTTCTTCTTAGGTTCTTAGGTTTCAATAGAAATCAATGTAAAATCTAAGATGGTAGTATAAAGGTTTTGTCCAGACTGGATTAACTCTTAATTGGTGATAAAGATAACGAGCACCCACTTACTGTGCTCATATTTGTGAGGTTCTTAGCACAGTGAATAAGAAGCACTGGAGGCGGTGAACAGGGGATGACAATGGTGTGCTTGGAGCACAGGCTCCATAGGCATGATTTACATACGGGCATAAAACATTTTTTTTTTTTTTTTGGTTTGCAAAAACGACGTCGAGGAGAAGACAAAAATAGGTATGGGTAGAATAGCCTTTATAAAGGCTATTCCAATGTGGCTTCAGTTAAAAAGGTGTTTGGGCAATGATAAACTCCCTTTAATTGGAGGTCTTAACCAAAATCACAAGGCAGTCTTGAGCAAATCAACTTCTTTTACTATGACCTAGTAGAAGTCATCAAGCAAGGATATCCCCTACTTGGCATCACCTCTATGAACCAGACCAAAGAGCTGCTCACAAAGGACAGACCTGGCTTATTCATGAATTACATGGTCATGTAATACTGCAATGTCTGGGAAGATGCAACTCAGAATTTTGGGAATTTCATTGCATTGGGCATTTCTGTTGGGTCTTTCACCAGTTTTTGGAGGTAGGAGTCCTATCTAGACAGGAAGAGCTGCTCAACTATGTCCATAACTCCCATTTACTCCCAGTGTCACATACGCGCGGCCACTATATTTGGCTGCAGTAGGGTACGGGTTCCAACCATAATGTGGCCCCTCGAATAACCACAGGGCCAGCTTCTATATCTTTAAGGGTTGTTACTGAAAATTCCAAGATAGCAAATTTTCAAAAAATTGCCAAGCATTTGCCAAGCAAAACTTTGTATAGTGCAAGTAAAAGTTCTTTCATGCTAACACTTTGCAAGGTGCGGCCACAATTGCGCATTGCATCATGCCACGTCCAGCACAAGAACCGTTCATTTGGCGAATGCTCCATCTCTACAAGCCTCTCCCCCTTTCCATTTCTACATAACAATTGACTCGAGGTTCCGTCCTTTCTAGATAAACAGATTATTTTTGAGTAAACAGAGGATTTCAGATAAAAAATCCGCCCCATATATTAACCTCATAGCGTTTCGAGCATCTGCAAACCCCACACCCATCGGCAGATTTTATTTTTCTAATTAAATTAATTTCCCGGCAAGGTTGGAATCAGATAAAGCGATGCAACATTTCAATAAACACAATGAATCGGACGTAATCCTATAGCCGTAACGAGGCTGTATGGAATTTTGCCGTCCGCACGGCTGCCATGGCTGCCAAGTTGTGCTGCGAGCGTGGCAGGCTCTAACCCCCAGCACATTATTTTTTTAGGATGCTGTGTTTAAAATTAACTTGTTGGCCCATTAAAATAAATGGAGTCCGGTTCCTATTCATTTCAACGGTTGATAAATCAGCAAAGACAAAACACACATTAATATCTTGGCAGTGGCAGCTCATTTTGCGGCGCTGAGACAAATAGTGTGTGAGGTTGAGGCTCGGCTCGGTGGCAGGGTGCAGATGCGTTGTCAGCTTGTATCAAACTGAGCCCGCTTTTTGCACCCAAATATAGAGTAATTGGCAAGAGGAGTCTGAAGGCTCTTAAAGGGCAAATCAATGTGAACCTCGGGCTGATTGGATATGAAGCAGCGTCGCAAATCATTAACAAATATGCAAGTAAAATGTTTAGATCGTGACAAAAACGCGAGACAGCGACTTCTGCTCTGCGCTGGCGGATCTATGGAAAGTTTTCCTTGCCATTCTATTTATAGTCCGCCCAGGATGTCATAGGGTTGAAATGATCTAGAAAACCTTTTGTACCTATGCAAACTAGGGTAGAATGTAGAAATGTAAGGTTCTGAGTTTAAGACCTTATGTGCATGGCGGTATTATTGCTCAGGACAACTTCTGAGATGTAAGGAGTTATAATATGGCATCCACTGAAGTCTATGCGGTCCTGCTATACCTCCAGCCTCAGTCTGCACCCTATGATCTTACTCATGTGATAAGTAGTCAGTGACTATGTCACTCGTGATAGTAGACAGACAGCCCTACACAATAGTCTGCAGCAGCCTCGTATGATGACTATAGCCATGACAAGCCCCATTGAACGCACTGATGCCTATACAAAGCCTAATTTATTAATATTACACCCCACAACACTTTTACCAGATCTGGGGTCTGAGATATAATATTAAAATAGGGGCTTTAATTTATATTGTATTTAGGGGACTGGTCAGGGGGGAAATGAATATACTGAGGGGGGTCTGGTGCAGGTCCGATATTAATAAGTCTGGTATTAATAAAGGGGTCTGATATCAATATAGGAATCTGGTCTGGTGTCTAATATAAGGAGCCTGATACAATGTAGGGGTCTGGTATTAATATAGATGGTTGAAAATAAAGTGCAGTATTTAGGATTTTGATCTGGGGTCTAATGTAGGGTCTTATATTAATATTAAGGACCGGTTTTGGGTCTCCTAAAAATATAGGGATCTGGTCTGGGGTCTGAAATCAATAGAAGAATCTGGTCTGTTGTCTCATATTATTAATATAGGAGTCTAGTCTGGGGTCTGATATCAATAAAGGAATCTGATCTGTCGTCTAATATAGGGAACCTGAATAAATTTAGGGGTGTGTTTTGGGGTATGATATTAATATAGGGGTCTGATGTGGGGTCTTACATTAATATATGGGACTGGTCTGGGGTTTCCTAAAAATATAGTGATCTGGTCTGGGGTTTGAGATTAATATAGGGATCTGGTCTGGGGTCTGATATTAATATAGGGATCTAGTCTGGGGTCTGATATTAATGTAGGTATCTGGTCTGGGGTCTGATATTAATGTAGGGATCTGGTCTGGGGTCCGATATTAATGTATGGATCTGGTTTGGGGTCTGATATTAATATAGGGATCTGGTCTGCTGTCTGATATTAATGTAGGGATCTGGTCTGGGGTCTGATATTAATATAGGGATCTGGTCTGGGGTCTGATATTAATGTAGGGATCTGGCCTGGGGTCTGATATTAATATAGGGATCTGGTCTGGGGTCTGATATTAATATAGGGATCTGGTCTGGGGTCTGATATTAATGTAGGGATCTGGTCTGGGGTCTGATATTAATGTAGGGATCTAGTCTGGGGTCTGATATTAATGTAGGGATCTGGTCTGGAGTCTGATATTAATATAGGGATCTGGTCTGGGGTCTGATATTAATATAGGGATCTGGTCTGGGGTCTGATATTAATGTAGGGATCTGGTCTGGGGTCTGATACTAATATAGGTATCTGGTCTGGGGTCTGATATTAATATAGGGATCTGGTCTGGGGTCTGATATTAATGTAGGGATCTGGTCTGGGGTCTGATATTAATGTAGGGATCTGGTCTGGTGTCTGATATTAATGTAGGGATCTGGTCTCGGGTCTGATATTAATATAGGGATCTAATCTGGGGTCTGATATTAATATAGGGATCTAGTCTGGTGTTTGATATTAATGTAGGGATCTGGTCTGGGGTCTGATATTAATATAGGGATCTGGTCTGGTGTCTGATATTAATATAGGGATCTGGTCTGGGGTCTGATATTAATATAGGGATCTGGTCTGGTGTCTGATATTAATATAGGGATCTAATCTGGGGTCTGATATTAATATATGGATCTGGTCTGGAGTCTGATATTAATATAGGGGTCTGGTCTGGTGTCTGATATTAATATAGGGATCTGGTCTGGGGTCTGATATTAATATAGGGATCTGGTCTGGTGTCTGATATTAATATAGGGATCTAATCTGGGGTCTGATATTAATGTAGGGATCTGGTCTGCTGTCTGATATTAATGTAGGGATCTGGTCTGGGGTCTGATATTAATATAGGGATCTGGTCTGGAGTCTGATATTAATATATGGATCTGGTCTAGAGTCTGATATTAATATAGGGGTCTGGTCTGGGGTCTGATATTAATATAGGGATCTGGTCTGGGGTCTGATATTAATATAGGGATCTGGTCTGGTGTCTGATATTAATATAGGGATCTAATCTGGGGTCTGATATTAATGTAGGGATCTGGTCTGCTGTCTGATATTAATGTAGGGATCTGGTCTGGGATCTGATATTAATATAGGGATCTGGTCTGGTGTCTGATATTAATATAGGAATCTAATCTGGGGTCTGATATTAATATAGGGATCTAATCTCGGGTCTGATATTAATATAGGGATCTAATCTGGGATCTGATATTAATATAGGTATTTGGTCTGGGGTCTGATATTAATATAGGGATCTGGTCTGGGGTCTGATATTAATAAAGGGATCTGGTCTGGGGTCTGATATTAATGTAGGGATCTGGTCTGGTGTCTGATATTAATGTAGGGATCTGGTCTCGGGTCTGATATTAATATAGGGATCTAATCTGGGGTCTGATATTAATATAGGGATCTAATCTGGGATCTGATATTAATATAGGTATTTGGTCTGGGGTCTGATATTAATATAGGGATCTGGTCTGGGGTCTGATATTAATAAAGGGATCTGGTCTGGGGTCTGATATTAATGTAGGGATCTGGTCTGGTGTCTGATATTAATGTAGGGATCTGGTCTCGGGTCTGATATTAATATAGGGATCTAATCTGGGGTCTGATATTAATATAGGGATCTAGTCTGGTGTTTGATATTAATGTAGGGATCTGGTCTGGGGTCTGATATTAATATAGGGATCTGGTCTGGGGTCTGATATTAATATAGGGATCTGGTCTGGTGTCTGATATTAATATAGGGATCTAATCTGGGATCTGATATTAATATAGGGATCTGGTCTGGGGTCTGATATTAATATAGGGGTCTGGTCTGGGGTCTGATATTAATGTAGGGATCTGGTCTGCTGTCTGATATTAATGTAGGGATCTGGTCTGGGGTCTGATATTAATATAGGGATCTGGTCTGGTGTCTGATATTAATATAGGGATCTAATCTGGGGTCTGATATTAATATAGGGATCTAATCTGGGATCTGATATTAATGTAGGGATCTGGTCTGGGGTCTGATATTAATAAAGGGATCTGGTCTGAGGTCTGATGATAATATAGGGGTCTGGTCTTCTTTTTGCTTACACTACTTATATAATAATACAATCCCCATTTTTTGGAAAGCTTAGTCACAACCCATGAGGAGCCGTAATGGTTACCACAGTGGTTGTCGCCACATGGTAGATGAAGGTCATATTTTTTGGGGATGGACGGTTGGTTATCTCTAGTACATGCAGACATATAAACCTACTGGATATTTCAGGCCTATCCGGCCTATTAATAAACCTAATCCTGCGCGCCGTACATCACGTTCACCTCTCCTCCTACTTGTACCAAGAAAATAAAAAGAAAGATGTTTTTGTTTACCGTGTCATTAACGATTTAGGAGAAACATTGCGATTCTTGTGCGGAGCCAAGTTGGGATTGCTACAATTAATGTCTGCTATTTACATATTTATCCGTCTGTAATCTTCCTGGAGGTTTCTAAATACTGCAGGAACTCTGTCAATATTACAGGACATGTTCAACCTAATCCAAGCAAATGTGAGCCGCGCCGAGGAATTATTCACCGCCGCTCACCAGGAACAGCCGCACAAACCTCCGCTCTTGTTGGGGCTTTCAAGCTGGAGCGGAGAACGGATGAGTTTGCAGGTAGAAGGATTCCTGCGAATAAACGCTCGCTTCACACCTGCACTGAAATATTGGGAGGTGTTTTTTTTTTTCATTATTTATAAATAGAAATTACATTATTTATGCATTAGCTATATATGAATAATACATTGCTTGCTTTTTTTTTTTTTTTAAATTGCATGACTTAAAACCAAAATCGTGAATTGACTAATTAAAATATTGAAAAAAATAAATACCTAATAATATAAAATGATTTATTAATTTATTTATGTTTTATATTATAATCTATGGATAACAGATCGCATTGCCCATCAGAAAAAAAATATATAAAAAATAAAAATAAAATCAGCAATTTTACAATCTATTTTCACATTTTAAACTTATTTTAATTTAAAATTTTAATCTTAAATTTTTCAATTCAATTTTAAATTTTAATTTTAAACACTTATTTTATTTTTTTCTAAATTAATATTCGGCCTTATGGAACATCTGCGTACAGGAGATACAAAGACTCCCTGTAGCTTGATACTATGTAGCCATAGGCTCTTCATATGCTGCTGTATGAAGTCATTGTACAGTGCTGTATTATATGGTAATTTCACCATAAAAATGTAACAGATTGTAATGTAATGTAATATAATGTAACACAAATGGAAAAGTAACAAATTAAAAAAAGTGAGATATTTTTTCCAGCACATGTACTGTATGTAGTGAGCATGTGTATATGGACGTGCATCTACCCCTGTATATAGTGAGTGTGTGTATATGGGCGTGCATCTGTATATAGTGAGCCTACATATTGATGCATGTATGTACATAGTGAGCATGTTTAAAGTATGTGTAAGTATATAAGTAACTTATTTGTATATGTAATGCATGTGTAATGACTTTGCACCTGGACAGGTAAGTATTGAGCATGTGTACATATATAGTGATCATGTGTGGGCGTGCTTTCTTGCAGTGAGCATGTCTACATATATAATAATTGTATGGCTGGCTGCAATAACTTTCAGATAATTCTACAGTATTATGTGGACACTCTATTGCAGTATTACTTGGTCACTGGGTGGCAATATTATTTATAGGAGAGGATACCCTGATTTAAAAGTTCATTATGGTGCGGAGATTCCATGAGCTTGTATGCAGGTCTATGCTGCATGTACTAAATATAACTCTATATTCTGCTTTTGTTACTGTTTATGTAATACTGACTTATTGTGGACACTATTGCAGTATTACTAGGTCACTAGATGTTAGTATTATTTATAGCATAGATTATCCAATTATCCAAACTGTTTTTCATTATTATTATTATTATTATTATTATTATTATTATTATTATTATTATTATTATTATTATGTCATTTTTTTTTGCCTCTGTTTACAAGACAGAAGATATATAATACTTGTCTATATCCTGGAAAAAGTAGAATGCAGGACCTGCAGGTTCTGGAACAGGCACCTAACTCTAGAATGCTACAACTAGACTTATATAACATGAGTGATAGAAGGTAGGAGGAGTCTGCAAGTGCTGGGTTAAGGATGGTATTGTAAGTGCTAAGAAGGAGGGTGACCAAGTATAAAATATTATTTACTTATCCATAGAATAGGTCATCAGTCTCTGATCGGTGGCGGTCCAGCACTGGCACCCCCACTTATAAACGGTTTCAAGAAACTGCAACATCCGACTGAGCACTGCGATCTCTTCCCTACGCGCTAAGCTCAGCTGCATACATTGCATAATGATTGTGCTTAGTATTTCAATGTAGCCCCTTTCCCTTGTGGAGGTCCTGGGCATCAGACCCCCACCAGTCTCTGTTATTTTGGCTCCAGCGATGACATAACAACATGACATGTGACCGCTGCATCCAATCACTAGTCCTGGCAGTAACCTTACAGCTTGTCAACACTTCAGTTCTGGAGCAGGAAGAGCAGTGTCTGGCGGGGACCATGAAAGTGGTGGGTTGGTAATATGAATATTACTTCTTCATATTTTACACCATTGCAAACTGTCTTTTTTTTTTATTCATGGTGTTAGATAATCCCTTTGAAATGTAACTAGTACCTGCAGTTACCACTAGGGGGTAGTAGCAGTAAAATACACTACTGTAGCTTACCACATACTGTTGTGTTAAAGGGTTCAATGTATACATAGTATGCGGTAATCTCCTGAGCTCCCCCTAGTGGCAGCTGCAGGCAGACAGAATTTTGCATATACAGCTCTAGTTCTATGCTGGGGATTTGGCACTCTGTATCAGAAAAAAATAAGGTCTGTCCACTATAAAAATATATTGAGAATCTGAAAAAAGAATAAAACCTCATGGCTCCATTAGCCCACGTAATGGTCAGGGTCGGGGTGGGCTTAGGTGAATATCTCCATGAGTATTTTCCTCTCGTATAGTCACAAACCACACGTGCCATAAGCCATAGTCAGCAACCACCTGTGCCATAGGCCATAGTCAGCGACCACCTGTGCCATAGGCCATAGTTGGCGACCATCTGTGCCATAAGCCATAGTCGGCGACCACCTGTGCCATAAGCCATAGTCGGCGACCACCTGTGACATAAGCCATAATCGGCAACCACCTGTGCCATAAGCCATAGTCGGCGACCACCTGTGCCATAAGCCATAGTCGGCGACCACCTGTGCCATACTATGGCCCGCACCTCCGGTCCCATCAAACCATCACAGGCTTTAAATCCAGGACTAAAGTGAGCATCAACCGGTTGTTAAAAAAATCACGTCGTCCATGAAATCAATCAGGGCCGAGCTCATAAAGCCGCCATTTATTTATAAAGGATAATGACACGTTCAGGGCTAAGATAAAGAGCCGAGCTGACAGCACTAAAGAGGCGCGCGCCGCCGTCCTCCCGCCGAGAAGGTGAGACGCTATTGATTGCAGATGGGTGTTTTATGATAAAAAGCTGCTGAAAGATTCACGACGCGGCAGATGGATGGTGGCTCTACCTGATTGACGCTCACTGGCAAATTATTAAGTGGTCTCAAGGCGCTGTCACTTCCGATGAGATGTTAAGAATCTTTAAGGCGACTCTTTATGTCTAATCATCTACTTATTGATCATCATAGAATATCCAAGAACATAATGGACTCTCTATAAAGCTGTAAAATATAGAACGTGGCTAGATCTGATAGAAGAATGGATAGATAAAAGATGGACATGAGGGAGATGGATGGCTGGATAGAAAGATAGAGATAGAAAGATAGATATGAGACAGATAGATAGACAGCACCAACTAAAGGGGGGTCTTCCCAAAGTCGCAAGGTGGAAACCTAGTCTTCCAAAATGGGTGTATACCTAGTAAGAAAAAAAAGAGTCCTCTGCCAGAATCTTCAAATGACAGAGCAATTTATTGGATCCTGAACCATACCCCATGTATTGACCCACACTGGGGTCTTGTGCAAGTCCAAGTGGTGTAGTCAGGGTTCCAGTAAATTGCTCTATCATTTGAAGATACAGACACTGAACTATTTTTAGATAGTTTGATATGACATAGATAGATAGATAGATAGATAGATAGATAGATAGATAGATAGATATGAGATAGATAGATAGATAGATAGATAGATATGAGATAGATAAATAGATAGATATGAGATAGATAGATAGATATGAGATAGATAGATAGATAGATAGATATGAGATAGATAGATAGATAGATATGAGATAGATATATAGATATGAGATAGATATGAGATAGATATATAGATAGATAGATAGATAGATAGATAGATAGATAGATATGAGATAGATAGATATGAGATAGATAGATAGATAGATAGATAGATATGAGATAGATAGATAGATATGAGATAGATATGAGATAAATATATAGATAGATAGATAGATAGATAGATATGAGATAGATAGATAGATATGAGATAGATAGATAGATAGATATGAGATAGATAGATAGATAGATAGATATGAGATAGATAGATAGATAGATATGAGATAGATATGATATAAATATATAGATAGATAGATAGATAGATAGATAGATAGATAGATAGATATGAGATAGATAGATAGATATATATGAGATAATAGATAGATAGATATGAGATAGATAGATAGATAGATAGATAGATAGAAGATAGATATGAGATAGATATGATATAGGTAGCTAGATAGATAGATAGATAGATATGAGATAGATATGATATAGATAGATATGAGATAGATAGATAGATAGATAGATATGAATTAAATAGATAGATAGATAAATAGATAGATAGATATGAGATAGATAGATAGATAGATAGATATGAGATAGATAGATAGATAGATAGATAGATATGAATTAAATAGATAGATAGATAAATAGATAGATAGATATGAGATAGATAAATAGATAGATATGAGATATATAGATAGATAGATAGATAGATATGAGATAGATAGATAGATAGATAGATAGATATGAGATAAATATGAGATAGATATATATGAGATAGATAGATATGAGATAGATAGATATGAGATAGATAGATATGAGATAGATAGATATGAGATAGATAAATAGATAGATATGAGATATATAGATAGATAGATAGATAGATATGAGATAAATATGAGATAGATAGGTAGTCATCCTGTATCCCGCCATACTGTGCCTCCTGCTCCATGTCATCATTCTATCTGCAGTCGGTTTTATCCTCCATGTGCTCAGCAGGATTTGCTCGGTAACATCTCAGGTGCTGGACTCATCGTCACCTCTTCAGACTCCACCAATATCCCGCGCCTGGTGTGGATTTCATAGTCTTGCCCGGCCGCGCTCATCCTGCCAGTGAACCCCTATCATTACCACACAGAGCGCGGCGTCTTTTCCTCCGGGAATCAATCTCAGCTCTGACCTATTGAGAAATAAGAACTGTTGAATGTGACAGAAGAAAGAAGACGATATAATGCGGCACAATCACAGCGAGCGCGGGGAATTAGAGAGTAATCCTTGTGCCGGAGACTTCCTAGAGGGGGGGGGGGCACTTATTTCTTCTATGGCGAGCAGCATTGCCTACACTACAGGGCTAGTCCACATTTTATGTTTAGCACTTTTTTTTTCTTACTTTGTTACTGATTTGATGTTTCAGTTCTTAACCTATCCTCAACTCTACACTGCAGCTGTGCGAGCAGGACTTGGTAACGACTAGTTTTCTGGTCTTCTTAGACTTACAGTATCTTAGGTAGGTCATGTTTTGTTGAGCTCCAGAGATTTTGTAAAATTTGTAACAAAGCCGCCTGTCTCATCTCTAGTATTGATCCTTTGGGACATGACATGTGTATATGAACCAATGGATACAATGTATCTACATCACAGTGAACCATAGAGATGCAGCAGAGGTGACCACCAGGGGGCTCACAGAGGAGGACCCCAGCACTGGCTGAACCTGCCCCCTCTGTGCACTACAGGGATAGCAGAGGAGAAGAGGGAACCTACACGTTTTGGATCAAATATAAACCATCTAGTCCCAGGATGGGAGATGCTCTTTAATGTTTGCTGAATTATTGTTTCCCAGCAGCACAGAGTATTTCAGGAGAGGACTGTGAAATGCTGAGCTGCTAATGGCCTTGTACTGCTGGGAATGTCTCCACATCACTGGCTTATCTCCGGTGTGAGTACGGAGGGGGGTAGATTCGGGGGTGTATGAGCGCTCGCCTCTGAGGCTTTTGGTAAATACAATTCTATTTCCTCATTGATCCGGAGTTCCTTCTCCTCAGAGATCTCACTTTTTTCATTTTCAGATCTCCGGGGAGAATAAAAATCCTATTGATTGTACTTTTAGGCTTTTAGTGATTCTCCTGTAGAATAGAAAAACTTATAGCATGAAGTATGGGATAGATCAGAGATCAGAGCTGCCGCAGTGTGGCCGCCTCCAAGAGAAGATCCTCTCCTGAAACACTCTGTGCTGCTGGGGACCCCGCTCCTCCCACTATGTAACTCTCACCCTGTGACCTCCCTATAAGATCAGCACACTCCTCTCCTGAAACACTCTGTGCTGCTGGGGACCCTGCTCCTCCCACTATGTAACTCTCACCCTGTGACCTCCTCTATAAGATCAGCACACTCCTCTCCTGAAATACTCTGTGCTGCTGGGGACCCTGCTCCTCCCACTATGTAACTCTCACCCTGTGACCTCCCCTATAAGATCAGCACACTCCTCTCCTGAAATACTCTGTACTGCTGGGGACCCTGCTCCTCCCACTATGTAACTCTCACCCTGTGACCTCCCCTATAAGATCAGCACACTCCTCTCCTGAAATACTCTGTGCTGCTGGGGACCTGCTCCTCCACTATTTAACTCACACCCTGTGACCTCCTCTATAAGATCAGCACACTCCTCTCCTGAAATACTCTGTGCTGCTGGGGACCTGCTCCTCCACTATTTAACTCACACCCTGTGACCTCCTCTATAAGATCAGCACACTCCTCTCCTGAAATACTCTGTGCTGCTGGGGACCTGCTCCTCCACTATTTAACTCTCACCCTGTGACCTCCCCTATAAGATCAGCACACTCCTCTCCTGAAATACTCTGTACTGCTGGGGATCCTGCTCCACCCACTATGTAACTCTCACCCTGTGACCTCCCTATAAGATCAGCACACTCCTCTCCTGAAATACTCTGTGCTGCTGGGGACCTGCTCCTTCCACTATGTAACTCTCACCCTGTGACCTCCTCTATAACATCAGCACACTCCTCTCCTGTAATACTCTGTACTGCTGGGGACCCTGCTCCTCCCACTATGTAACTCTCACCCTGTGACCTCCTCTATAAGATCAGCACACTCCTCTCCTGAAATACTCTGTACTGCTGGGGACCCTGCTCCTCCCACTATGTAACTCTCACCCTGTGACCTCCGCTATAAGATCAGCACACTCCTCTCCTGAAATACTCTGTGCTGCTGGGGACCCTGCTCCTCCCACTATGTAACTCTCACCCTGTGACCGCCTCTATAAGATCAGCACACTCCTCTCCTGAAATACTCTGTGCTGCTGGGGACCCTGCTCCTCCCACTATGTGACTCTCATCCTGTGACCTCCCTATAAGATCAGCACACTCTTCTCCTGAAATACTCTGTGCTGCTGGGGACCTGCTCCTCCACTATGTAACTCTCACCCTGTGACCTCCTCTATAAGATCAGCACACTCCTCTCCTGTAATACTCAGTGCTGCTGGGGACCCTGCCCCATATACTATGTAACTCTCACCCTGTGACCTCCTCTATAAGATCAGTACACTCCTCTCCTGAAATACTCTGTACTGCTGGGGACCCTGCTCCTTCCACTATATTGTACATTGTAACTTTCAATCTGTAACCTAGTATAAGATCTCTCCTGAAATGCTCTGTGCTGCTCTGAGATCCTACATCTTCCACTCTATAAAGCAGCATGTACACGATTGTGTTTGAACGTCATGGGCGATACACAGATGTCATCCCAGTTATTGGTGCCAGCCAGCATGGCCCCACAATCGGACACAATTAGGACCTGTCCTGAGTCTTGCGGCATGGACTCTCGGCCCGCACATGGGTCCATGGAAATCACAGTCATGTGTATGGGCCCATAGAAATGAATGGGTCAGTGTGATATCCGGAAAAAAACAGAGAGCACAATGAACCACGTCACGGTCACACCATCATGGGCATGGGGCCCAACTGAGAGAAATTTGACCTACACGATCAGCAAAGTCCCTTCCGTTGTCCCCTCAAATGAACATAAATAACCCAAATAACACAAAGCACAGCAACCTCTACTAAAACATCAGACAAATAGGCGGGTCCTGTGCTGGAATCTTCCTGTGTTTCTGAAGATTTATAGATTTTTGTCTTCTTGTGACCCGGCAGTTTCTTCTGCTGTGAGATACTGTCTGCTGAATTTTTATGTATGACATCCATACTGTCTCCTCCTTGCAGACCTCATACCAAACCAAAAGCTCTAGGCTGGGAGGCAGCTTGCTGCAGAACAAACCTCCCCACTGCTTCAGCTACAACATGATGGGTAGAACATTTAAGGTTTTTTATTTTCTGGCCCATTAGAAAGCTACATTATGTACATTGAAGAGGAGGTTATCGTCTTACCACTGTATTTGTGAGTTATCCATTCACTTGTGGTCCTCAGCTGTGTCATGTGACCAGCAATAAGACTAACTTGTGGTCCTCAGCTGTGTCATGTGACCAGCAATAAGACTAACTTGTGGTCCTCAGCTGTGTCATGTGACCAGCAATAAGACTAACTTGTGGTCCTCAGCTGTGTCATGTGACCAGCAATAAGACTAACTTGTGGTCCTCAGCTGTGTCATGTGACCAGCAATAAGACTAACTTGTGGTCCTCAGCTTTGTCATGTGACCAGCAATAAGACTAACTTGTGGTCCTCAGCTTTGTCATGTGACCAGCATTAAGACTAACTTGTGGTCCTCAGCTGTGTCATGTGACCAGCATTAAGACTAACTTGTGGTCCTCAGCTGTGTCATGTGACCAGCATTAAGACTAACTTGTGGTCCTCAGCTGTGTCATGTGACCAGCAATAAGACTAACTTGTGGTCCTCAATTGTGTCATGTGACCAGCAATAAGATTAACTTGTGGTCGTTAGGTATGTCATGTGACCAGCAATAAGACTCTCCAACTGCTACAGTATGTTATGTGTGGACAGTAAGTCAGTCTCTTCATTCATTCCTATGAGATCCTTGATGTGACTTCCTGTCCATGCCTTGTTAGCCTTATTGCTGGTCACATGACACAGCTAAGGACCAGATGAGAGTGGATAAGATATAAATATGACCACTGATAAGACGATTACCTTCACTACAATCTCCATCATGTACCTTTCTAAGAAGCCAGAGAATTAAACATGTTGTGAGAGTGCCGGTATAGCACCCTTCCTGTTATCTGGGCCCTACCCCTTAAGATGGACCCCTGTGCTCTCTGTCAGTTGTTGCAGAATTGTCCAAGTCTTTGTTCTCCCTATTTTTGGGGTTTATTGCCCTTTTATGGGTCCCAGGACTAATTCTCGAGTACTCGGTATATACAGTGTGTACAATATGCTGACATTATGCAACTTTGTATCATTTCCAGCTTCTGTTGACGCCCCCCTGTATGTGGTCACGGCGGCGGTGGTCAAGGACGGGTAGCCCCCTGGGCACAGCTCGGAGCCTCCACCTCGGTGTGTTTGTACTGAAGTCTTTTCTTTCCTTGCAGACAGTCAGGAGATGTGATTAGAGGGAATCTAATTTGCTTGGAGTGCCTCAGCCACAGCAGGAAATTATTTCACGGTAATATTTACAGATGCATGGATCGCACCGTGCGCAGTCATCCATCAATGGCGAGTCAGACAGAATAGTGTGAGGTCATGTCTCACCTGAATCAGTTTAAGGGAACCTTAAAGGGGTTGTTCGAGACTATGATATTAATTGCTGCAGCCTCTTCACTACTTATTGAGCACAGCACCATACATTGTATAGTGGCTATGCTTGGTATTGCAGATGAGCTCCATTCATTTGAATGGGACAGTTGCGGCATGGCCATGTGAACAGACCAATGATGTAATATCACTGTCCTGGGACTAGAAAGTGGAGCTCAATGTCATAGTCCTGGACCTGGGAGTCAGGTCATGATGCTACTAAGAGTCTTGGTGGGACACAGGATACCAAGCCATGGTCATCATTTGCAGAGAGGTCAACCTGCCATAGCCAATCATAGAGGAGTACTCTGTGTGGCAAAATGGGACTGACCTTTTAGAGGTGTGGCTTATATTAAAGGGAGTGGCTAAATATATTGAGACCATAAGCGCTGGTGTAACTATAGATAGAGGGCCCACAGGTCACCCTCATCACACTAGGGCTAGATAACATTTTTTGATCTCCTTTTGGATTTCCTTTGATGTCTGGCAGTCTGTACATCATACATTTATTCCCCCTACACCTGGGGGAGGCTGTGGTACGAAATGGGGCACACTTACTCAGTGGGGGGCACTGACACGGGAGCGGTGCAAAGCTTGTGTGCACAGACATGTTATAGAAAAGTTGTCATGGTGGTCTGGGCCAGATAGAGAAGAAAAGGGAAATGTAAATGCTGAAAACATTTATGGAGGGGGTCTAAGCTGATTTTTTTTTTTTTTTTACCAGGGCCATGAGCCTTTATGTCCCTGTATAACACAATCATCAGTCCTAAAATATTTATTAATCCACAGCCAGTCTTGGTGAGCTCACCCTATATACTGTGCCTGGCCATAGACCGAGTGAGGGGGAGGAGAGGGAGAGAGCTCCAGCAGTGTATTTCTCATAAAGATTCCTCTAGGGCCAGATGTCTTGAAAGTGATATCAGCACTTGGACATTACATGACAGGTTTTAAAGGGCAGATGAGAAAAGACTGGCGAGATGCAGTAATTCATTTAGATTCTTCAGACACAAAGGTGATGTCAGCTGGTGAGAGAGTGATGTGCAATGATGAGGGGCTGCACGCCTTCAGCGGATTATCACTTAGCAAAGGCTGTGATCACTCATGTCCTTATCTGCTGTGTGGGGGAAAGCGATGATAATAATCATTAGAATAATTCAATAAAACTAAAATATAGAAATAAGAAAGAGAGTAAACATATATCAAATAGAAAATACAAGATACAATGAAAAATAATAATAATAATGTAATAATATATTCAGAAAAAAATAATGACATTCCAATAATATCAAGATCCAAGATATCAACTAATTAACAAAACTAATATATATTAACTTAAGTAAAACATATACCTTTAAAAAAAAAAAAAATTATATATATAGTATGAGGAGAAGAAGTATTTTATTTCCAGCTCCTGTTGTTACTGTCTGTAGCCTCATTTGGGCTATTTATCCTCTCTGAATTACTTTCCTCAGACATGGGAGAAAAAAATTACATTCTTGCATCACGTATGGCAGAGATATCCCTGCAGGTGTCCAGAGTCCAAGGTTATAAGAAGTTTAAGCTGTACTTTATGCATAAACTCATCCAATAACTCATCTTCATGGTGAATACAAATAAGCTTCATGCCTTTACTTGTTTTACCATAGCAGAAGCAAAGTGTACAAATATACTATACTGCTAAAAGTGCTATAATACTGCTCCTATGTACAAGAATATAACTACTATAATACTACTCCTATGTACAAGAATATAACTACTATAATACTGCCCCTATGTACAAGAATATAACTACTATAATACTACTCCTATGTACAAGAATATAACTACTATAATACTGCCCCTATGTACAAGAATATAACTACTATAATACTGCTCCTATGTACAAGAATATAACTATTATAATACTACTCCTATGTACAAGAATATAACTACTATAATACTGCTCCTATGTACAAGAATATAACTACTATAATACTGCTCCTATGTACAAGAATATAACTACTATAATACTACCTCCTATGTACAAGAATATAACTACTATAATACTGCCCCTATGTACAAGAATATAACTACTATAATACTAATCCTATGTACAAGAATATAACTACTATAATACTGCTCCTATGTACAAGAATATAACTACTATAATACTGCTCCTATGTACAAGAATATAACTACTGTAATACTACCTCCTATGTACAAGAATATAACTACTGTAATACTACCTCCTATGTACAAGAATATAACTACTATAATACTGCCTATGTACAAGAATATAACTACTATAATACTGCTCCTATGTACAAGAATATAACTACTATAATACTGCTAAATACAAGAATATAACTACTATAATACTACTCGTATGTACAAGAATATAACTACTATAATACTGCTCCTATGTACAAGAATATAACTACTATAATACTGCCCCTATGTACAAGAATATAACTACTATAATACTACCTCCTATGTACAAGAATATAACTACTATAATACTGCTCCTATGTACAAGAATATAACTACTATAATACTACCTCCTATGTACAAGAATATAACTACTATAATACTGCTCCTATGTACAAGAATATAACTACTATAATACTGCTCCTATGTACAAGAATATAACTACTATAATGCTACCTCCTATGTACAAGAATATAACTACTATAATACTACCTCCTATGTACAAGAATATAACTACTATAATACTACTCCTATGTACAAGAATATAACTACTATAATACTACTCCTATGTACAAGAATATAACTACTATAATACTACTCCTATGTACAAGAATATAACTACTATAATACTACTCCTATGTACAAGAATATAACTACTATAATACTGCTCCTATGTACAAGAATATAACTACTATAATACTGCTCCTATGTACAAGAATATAACTACTATAATACTGCTCCTATGTACAAGAATATAACTACTATAATACTGCTCCTATGTACAAGAATATAACTACTATAATACTGCTCCTATGTACAAGAATATAACTACTATAATACTGCTCCTATGTACAAGAATATAACTACTATAATACTACCTCCTATGTACAAGAATATAACTACTATAATACTACTATGTACAAGAATATAACTACTATAATACTGCTCCCTATGTACAAGAATATAACTACTATAATACTACCTCCTATGTACAAGAATATAACTACTATAATACTACTCCTATGTACAAGAATATAACTACTATAATACTGCTCCTATGTACAAGAATATAACTACTATAATACTGCTCCTATGTACAAGAATATAACTACTATAATACTGCTCCTATGTACAAGAATATAACTACTATAATACTGCTCCTATGTACAAGAATATAACTACTATAATACTGCTCCTATGTACAAGAATATAACTACTATAATATTGCTCCTATGTACAAGAATATAACTACTATAATACTACTCCTATGTACAAGAATATAACTACTATAATACTGTTCCGATAGGTTTTACACTTGCAGTATATCAGCACAATACAGAAACCTGCGGTAGACTTCCTGTGATTCCTGCAGTTGAGCTGCAGTAAAAAGCCAAGCACAGTATCTAAGCAGAATATACGAGAGTGGTGTGACTGGCTGCCCAGTGAGGTCTTGTCTGTCACAGAGCAGTATACACCAGTACACACCTGATATGATGCGCCTCTTATTATTTTGCTCCCCTCCTCCTCCTCAGTGTTTCCCTTAGACCGGATTGCTCCCCTTGCTGCCGCCTCCAGCTTGATTTCCTACTGTCCATATTTTCTGATCACTATGCAGAGATAGCGGTTTATTCTTCTATGGCGAGTCGTCTGCATGCAGGGAATGTTTACTGAAAGATAAACCGTGTGAAAAACATTCCTGAGAAATCTCCACAAATGCAGATCATTCAGTGCTGGTGCTTTGAATTCAGATGTGTTCTGTTTCGAAGAAAGCTGGGTGCAGTTACTATGGCGGCCATAAGGGGGTCTATATATAACTTGGCAGAATGACTGATCACTCTGATATGACATATGTATGGGTTAGTCACCCCATTTTCCTGGAAATACACGTAATGTGACTTAGTAGTGGTCAAATAGTAGCTGTGCAGTTGCAGCAGAGTTTAGTGCGTCACTTATTTCCGACAGGTTTTGTTACATCATTATTTTTACCCAGTGATTTAGTATTGTGCATAATAGCTAAGTCAGTCTGCTACATCAGTCAGATCCTATGCAAACTTGGACCTGAAGCAACTGTCCATTTAACCCATTCATGACAAGTGACAGCCCTAGGACCTAACATCATAGTAGTGGTCTACAAGATCAAGGCATGGGCGTATTTCTTCTTTATTTTTGCGCAACAGGATTTCCAAGGATTTTGGTCAGATATAGGATGTGCTTATGGAAATTCTACAATAAGAATAAACTTTTGCCGTATCTGGAATTATGTAAATTGTAATATTGTCAGCCCTGATTTGTAGAGCTGTCAAGAGGATCAGCAGAGGATTACGGATATACAACACAAAGCTTAGGATCGCACTCTATAAATGGGCCATATTGTGGAGTGTGCGGGTGTGGAGATATCGAGGAGAGGATAAATAGAAATAATAGCATAAAGTATCCGGCTGGTGAATAATACAAGAGGCAGTGACCCTTTATTAACATCTATATCTTGTATGGAAGGGAAACAATCATCAGGCAGGAGCTGATGCTCTTTGCAAGATGAAACCTGGACCAAGGAATGTAAAAATGCTCAATTCTCAATGTTGTTGTACATTGTCTGGGAGGACAACCTATACATCGGGAAAGTTCCCATCTAACCTGAACTTTTGGACACCTTGGGCCCAACTAAATAGTCCATGTGGGTCAATGTGGAAACTGAAGGGCTTGTGGCATGTCTCCTTCACCTCCATGGGAGCTGTGAATGACCTTTGAGGCTTTTTGACTTTTCTAAATGGCCAAAAAGATCTCTTGAAGGTGAGAAGAGACCAACATATATGGGTCACAGTCATTGACCCAAAGGGACTATTTATGGTCATTCGTGTCAATGTGTCAAGTGGTGCAGGTCACCTGGAAACTGTCCTGGTGGTCTAGGGTGCTTTCTTCAGTGTTGTTGCTTCCTGAGTCCACACTCTGGAGTCTCCGATGGAGATATCTTATAGAGGAGCAGCCAACTGACTGTTGAAAAGTAGTAAGTGAGGAGAAACTAAGGGTACTTGAAAAGTATAGACAATCTGAGCAAAAATGAGCCAGGAAGAGACATGGTCAAAGGACAAGCCAAGGTCAGGGCTGGCAGAGTTTGTACAATCTGAAATACAGGAATACGTTTAGGCAGGCAGAACAGGATCAGAGTCAGGTTAACAAGCCCAGGTCAAGGATAGTCAGGAAACACAAAGAGAAACAACGATAAAGAAACTAACACGCTAGGAACCTTTTTGCTCAGGCACTTCCCTGTGGGGGAAATAGTCCACAGGTGCAGAGGAGTGAGTGGGAACAGAAAGCTGAGTTGACCTTTCCTAAAGGGCCAGCACAAGCACCCCATGAACTGGAACTGAAGCACAGTGCCCAAGATCTGAGAGTAGTGTGGCAGACAGACAGACCACCACCTATAGCGATCAAGTAGACTTACACTTTACCTCTTAATTTGTAATGTTATGAAAGAAACAGTTAGTCGACCAGTTCAGCTCTGCTACATTTGTCTATCTTCAGATTTTGAGCCTCTTTTATTTGACACCCCTGGAGCTGTATAAAAAACACAGCATACTCATCCAGTCCAACCTGAACCTGTGTTTGCCAGTAGAAGCGGCCAGATTTGGTGGCTTTTCTCCATCATCCACACCTTGGTCTGTAACTTTCCATAGTGTCCCCTGCCCTATAATGACTTTGTCGCTTACGTCGAGTATTGGCCCAGACAGGCGGCATTTAATCAGATTACTGTGCTTTCCCCTGTTCATTTCCTAATGCAGAATTAGGCGGATTGTCATGGGAGCCGGGTGCAGCGACTGTATCAGTTCATCTCCGAAAGCACAGCGCCTGTCAACATTGCAGCCTTGGGACTTGATGAGTCAAGAATCCGAGAGCTGGACTGACACATTTATTGGACAATGACAGCCAAGAATTTCTCCTAATGCTCTTATGACAATTGAAGATATGAACATAGGCAGTGGGGAGAAACAGACGGCGCCTCTAGCAGAGTCCTAACCACACGGCTGATACATACGTGTACTGCAGCTGTACTACACAAGCTTGTCCCTGGGCTTTCAAAAAATTACATTTTTGGCTTTAATGGACTTTTCTCATCACAGACAGATCTACTAAGCGGCCTACCGTGTTATACATGATTGTAAGTGGCCCGTTGTTCTGGCTTATAGAGGAGGTCCCAAGTGGAACACCACTCACAGGACATATGTAGAGGGGTTGACCATATTCCCTAGTTTTGGTTTTCCACTTTTGCTCCCCAGATGTACTAATAACACACATAAATGCAGAGAGTATATTTACATTTATCTTAGAAGGGCTGTCCCATAGAGACAACCCTTGGCAAGCATCATGACGTTGGTGTGCTCCACCTGACCACTGAGGTCTAATCACAAGCCCCCGGGGCCGTGAAGAAGCCCAAAGAGGAGCAAAGATGCTGGGGAGTCGACACCAGATACTATGAGGGAGCCCAGGTGAGGTGAAGGAAGGTGAGCATTATACCGCACCTCCACAGGGACTCCACATATTATATTCTGGATCCAAATAAGTTTTGTCCAGCTGGCGAACCTTGCGAATATTGGCGAAACAAATCTCACAAGATTCACCCATCCCTAATGGACATACATTTGTTTGAACAGTCACCATGTAAGACTAAATTTCTCTATAAATACCCAGGACCAGTAAGAAGCTGGAATCACAATGATCAGCTGATCGCAACATTGGCTTCAATAAGAAAGGGGGCACTCCTTCGAAGAGGTTGACTATTTATATGAATTCTAGAAAAATGGGTCCTCCCATTCAGAACTGACCAATTAGTCAATGTTAAGCAGCCGCTAAACGCATCTGTCCCTCTGGAGGACTCGGCATGCCACGCAGTACCCAAATAACCCTTAATTTTAGTACCGCTGGGTAATTCTTTATTTCCCCTGTAGAGGCGCTGCAGGGAAATCAAACATTGAACACATTTCATCTGATTATTGGAGGATATCCAAGCAGTGGAATTCCATGTGTTTAGGTTATTTTGACAATGCTAATAAGTCGGGATCATATAAATCAGTTAACCCTTCAGTGATAAATATTTCAGATTCTGGGGTTAGGTCTATGTTGGTTTCTTCTGTGTTATGACTTTGAATACATTTTTTTTTTTTTTTGCTTCCGAACCTATTTGACAAATGTTTCTGCATTTACCTTCATTTTAGTGTTTTCATTTTTTCCAGCCCAAGGTGTTTTGATGCCTTTTTAAGTACTTGTGATTTATTGTTTTCGGCGGCCTGCATCGAAGACCCGGAGGCAGCGCTATAATTTTGCCAGAACAGTTTCTTTTCTTTCTGTTTTTTTTGTTTCTTTTATCCATACATAGTGGTTCAATGCTTAGTGGAAATCTCCTGTTCGTTCCGTGTGAACTGCGCTGACCCACCATGCCTGTTCCTCTTACCAATGATCCAGGAGCAAAACTATCATTAAAAATCTTCTGAATGCAGGGGAAGACAAGGCTAGTGGAGCCATTCGTGGGTAGAGGAATAAAAACTCCAAAGGCTGGAATTCTTTGTATAATTTTTAATTTTCATTTTATAATTATTATTTTATATTATATTGATTTTATTTAATTTCTTTTTTTTCAATTTAAGTAAATTTTTTATTACATTTTTTATCATTTTATTTATTTAATTTGGATTTTTTTTACTTTGCTTTTATTTTACCTATTTTGTGTGTTTTTTTAATATACATTTTATGTTTATTTTTGAATTTATTAGATTTTACTTTTTTATGTTTGTATTTTCTACTACCAATTTCTATTATTTTACTTTATTTTTAGGTAGACCATTTGTTCCTAATTTATATTTAGTTCAATATACAGTAGTGACCAAGGGATAGCAAACGAGTCAACAACATTTACTAATTTATTAGTTTACCAAATTTAAAGGGGTTATCTGGTGAGGAAATACAAATTTTTGTAACGGGCTTAAAACAGGTCAAAAAAAAAAAAAGGAGAGCTCTTGGCGGTCTATGCTTCCTGGTTCCTCTCGACAGGCAGGAAATAACCCCTCAGTCAATCACTGACTGCATCGGCTCTTAGCCAATTGTTGGTTGAGCAGCATTTTGCGTGTGTTGGTGGGGTGGGGAGAACAAGAAACAGAGACCAGCAGAATAGGAGTCCAGACTGGCTCCAGGTTTTGGTGGGCCCTTGAGTCTCAGGGGTCCTCTCTCAATCATGGTAAAAGGCCCAATCAGTTACATCCAGTGAGTGCTCTAATTCATAAAGAACATCATATCTGCTCTTTCTGAGTGAACAAAGAAAGTTTTAGTCTTTTTAACTTTGCAATGAATTTTGCGGAATGCAAACTGAGGGTGCAAATGAAGGCTCTGTGCGTATCTGCATCATGGATTCTGTTATGAATGCAAACCACAACACCAGTGTTGGCTTCGTCTCATTGCAGACTCCACCTTTACCCAATAGATCCCATTGATTACAATTTGGTCTGTTGAGTATTATCATTTTGTGCTTTTACACTGGACATCTGTTGTAATAATTCCTCATCACAACTACAGATATACACACAAACACATACCAGCTGGTACAGAAGCACTATACATCACTTGGAGAAGACAGAAACTACAAAGGGGACAGAGAGGGGAAACTGTAGGACACAAGAGGTGCAGACAACAGCAAGTTCAGCAAGGGTTTTGTTAGTAAAACTGATGTTTCCGTTCTCAGCTGTGAATCGGGCCCCCTTGAGCTCAATGGACTTGGCATCTGCCCTGGTTTTCTGGGTGCTGATGCTGGCCCTGATAGGAGTGACAGGAGAATGGTGTGGCTGAGGGGTCATTTCCTGCATGTGGAGAAGGACCGGGAATCAGACATTGGCACAGGACCCATACAGCAATAAAGCAGTGATGGGGGATTGTTGAGATGAGTAATGCTTCTTTTATTTTATAACCTACATAGTCATATTTTTTACTCAATGGACAACATCTTATACAGGTTTTTTGCTTCAGAAATGCCTCTTAAGCAATTCCCACAAGCATATTCCTTAATGAAATTGCTATTTAAGTAATTTTCTAATTTGCAGCAGGTAACTGAGAGGAGCATCAAACGGCTCAGGACCCAGGTTGCAACCCCAGAACAAGATGTTAGAAAACAGGTGCCCTTGCTGGTTAAGGACCAGACCAGAAACCCTCTCATAGGCAGGAGAGCTATAGACAAGTCAGGGTCAAAAACCAGGAGAGTACAAGAATAGCCAAAAGGATGGAAGAGGAATATCAGAGGTCAAGGCCATGGTGCTCACAGATAAGGCTAAATCAGCAAGAGAGGGAACAACCAGGAACACAAGCCAATGTCACTAAACCAGCAAACAAGGAAAGGTACTGGGAAGGAGTTCTGAGAACACAAAGCCTAGAAAACTGAAGTAATCACAGGCACCTGAATAAGGATAGTGTCAGGTTATAATACCCTGCCTCAGACCTAGATGTCAAACTTGAGCTTTGTTTGGCTCTGCATCTCAGACCTCTGGCTGGCTGAACAGACCCAGCCAAAGTTTTACTGGTGGGCACAGCAACCTTAAAGCAACAGTCACTGGGCAAATACTGAATCTCCCCCAGCACTCCTGCACAGAAGAGAATGATGACTGCTGGGTGGAGAAGTAGGAGCGCAAATATTTAGATTCCTGACATTTACTTTGTTTTACTTCCGAATATTTTATCATTCTATTATTTATTATACTGTATTTGTGTTTAGTAGATGGGAAAGTTTAGAAGTCGCTGCATTTTCTGCCTGTTTAGGATTTCACACTTGTAATGGCAACTAGTCAATATTTAATCCACTAATACATATGATAATCTTGGTTTAGTATATTCAGTAAAGCTGGCATAATTTTTTTCCTTCTGGCATCAAAATTTATTCTTGAATGTGTAGATGCTATAAAGGGGAAACTGGAATAAAAGCAGACTGTATAAATAAAATCTCTGTAAAATTTTTCTGTAGAGTTTTAGCAAAGGATTGTGGATCGGGTAAGACAAGAAAATATGGTGTATTCAGTATCACTTGCTGTGATTGGTCGGCCATTGCAACATTTGATATCTTGAATCAGGTCACCAGGTGGCGCTTTACAGGTTTGCAGTGTAATTAGATTGGGTTTGCAGTGTAACTAGATGGTGGCGCATCAGTGCAAATCCAAATGGTAGGGGTTGTTTATAGGAGGACAGAAATCAGCCTTGACATTTTCACATGGGTTCATAGGGCAGGGGGATTTTGTAAGTAGCTGTCATATATATAGGAAGAATCTTCTTGGAAAATAAAGGACTGGACTAGAAAAATGTATCCAAATAGATCCGTGTATCACCCCAACATGAGATCTCACCTAATAGACCTTATGTTTATAGTTTTAATAAATGACACACTGGATGGAATTTATTAAGATTGGCATTCTGTACTTCAGTCTTTATTCATTCCTCAGCTGGTAGTAAGAGCACCTGAATTATTAAGAGGCCACTTAATAATTCAGGCATATGCCCGGGCTCCAGGATGGAAATCTACAACAGTCAGGAACTGGCACAGATTTCCAGCATGTCAGTTTTCTTATGTGACTTATAGTAAATGTATCAAGTCAAGATATCCCTGCCCAACCCACCTTGCTCTCAACTCTATTAGACTAATTTCTAAAAAGTTGCAAAAAGTGGGAAGTGGCACATCTTTGCTGCAAAACACACCTGTGTGTCAAGGATGCACTACAACTATTCCCATCCATGGCAGTTTCTCTATGAATCTATGGAGAGGACGACACTTTACAAAAAACAGTCACTGTATTGCCACATTTTTACCATTTGGTCACAAACTTTTCAACAAATATGGCATAAAATAATAATACAGGAGTAAATTAAAACGTTGTAAAATGTATTATTACAGAAAAAAACAACTTTTTTTATCTTCTTATAAGGCTTTTTTCCTTAGAGATCAGTGAAACAATTGGGCATGAATCAAATTTGTGACAAATTTATCAAAAGCTTTGAAGTCTAAGGCATCTGAAGTTTTGGAATTAGTTTCTGCTGAATTGCTAGCGCAGGTATTCCTTTATAGATAAAGGAGTCCCTGCATTTACTGCTCATAGTGAGCCAAAGCTCCATTTTCTGGCACACAGCCGCTCAAGATGAGCCACAATTATTAATAATTGTAAAGCATCTCGGGAGATCAGGAAATCTGGGACAGGTTACTTGTGTTTATTCACCTAATTTACAAAGCAACAGCCACAGGCTATCATAATCACTTCTGCTGCTTGGGTTCTGCTGGTACCTGGCTCTTACTGGTACCCTTGGTGGTGTTGGATAATGTAATAATAGCAAAGGAAGTTAATACTAGCCTTTCGCTGGCTAACACTAAGCTCTAGCCTTAGTAATGGACTAATAACAGATAGCTCCGTTACTAAGGCAGTTGTAAAGTATAAAAAAGCACCTGCGCAAACTCAATGCAGATGTTGTTTAAACCCAGGACCCAGCGCTATGACATTGCCAAGCTCTAAGCCACCATGCTGTCCAGATTTTTATATTGACTACTCTACATTAAACCAGACAATTAATGACTATAAGCTGTCATTGGCCGGTTTAGATCATGTCATCTAATATAATCAAGGTCATTGGCCTACTAATAAAAAGGAAGGATATATGTCATATAATGGGCAGAATTAGTGTCCCTTTCTAACTGTTTTTGAGATCTCTGCTTGCTGTCAGTGAATAAGAACATTTTGGTTACATCACCTATAAACCTCATACTATACTACAGTTGTATCTAGATGTAACACATTCAACTCTACTACAGCCTTAAGTTGCAAAATGTCTGTAAGGAGGTAAGGAGTGTATGAAAACCCAACTTGAAGACCAACTATCACACATGCAGACCATGTTGCCCTAAAAACAAGGATTGAAGGAGTCCGATTCTCTAAAGGATCCACTATCATAGCTTGCTGATGCGTAGCTGAGATCGATATGGATTACGTGATTCTAGTTCATTGTAGCAATAAAGAGCGGATCAATACTAATTGGATTTTCCAGCGTTGAATAAAATTTGTATCGGCAGAAAGTTAATTAATAGAGCCCTGTCAATACGATGCTTGGCACATAACATACACCAGGAGTGAAAAGCCCTCATGGGATAGAGGCTTGGGTTGCCCCCCACCTTGAAAAAATACATCACAAATTAAATGCAGTGCCTCTGAGGGTAAAGTCAGCTGCACCCAGCGCCAGAGAAGCTGATTGTTGTGTTAACTGATAATTCCCCCAATGAAAGCTTTCTACTTTCCTAATCTCCTTCTAAATCCTCTGCAGTAATTGTGGTCACAATGTGCGGTGACAATGTAACACCTGGTAATTAGTGGCTTGCAAAAATCTTAAGATGAGCCAACTCCAAGATGGAATGAACGGCTTATGCTCAGGCTGCTTCATACTACTACAAATATTATTCTATTTCTTTTCAATTTTTGTATTATTATTTATATATTTTTTATGTTTTATTATTTTTCGTTAGTATTCTCGTTTTTAATCTATTTTTTTCTTGCAATACCAAGCCTGACCACTTGGTGTGCTGCGAAGAGACATGACTATGAGGAACCTAGTGTACAGAGCAGCTTAATTATTGCCCAGAATATTAAAGATACACTTACTGCTGGTAATGAAAATTTCATGGAGTGATTAGGACAAAATCCATGGCTTCTCACGATATATAGAGATGTTATAACATTCTCCACTCTTCTGGGAAGATTTTCCTAATACTTTGGAGTGTTTCTGTGGGAATTTGTGGTAAAGTAGTCTATAAAGCATGTGTGAGGTCACTAGTGGGCATGATTGGTTGATGTTTTTATTCATATACTTTTTTTTTTTTTTTTGTAATACCAGGCTTGACCACTTGGTGTGCTCTTAAGAGATGTGACTATGAAAAGCCTAGAGTATAGAAGAGCTTTGTTCATGACCAGTAGAACTTTAAAGTGATGCTTCACCTAGTGGTGGCATTGAATATTGTATGCAATAAAGGGGTTTTCTAGGTCCCCAATGGCTGAAAGGCTGCATTTTCCTACAGACACAATCCAAAGTCTTACGGGAAGCCTTCCCAGAAGAATGGAAACCGTTCTAACAGCCAAGCACAATAGAAACTTCAAACTTATGAATTTTGTATTAAAGGGGTATTTGAGGTCCTTATGACCTAACAACGACCCCTAACAACTGGATGCTGATGACCTATCCTGTGGACACCTAAGGGCCCAGAAAACCCTTCTAACTACAAAATGGGTTTGTAGTATATACTGTATAGAGATGTTATAACATTCTCCACTCTTCTGGAAAGAGTCCATAAATCTTTGGAGAGTGTCTATGAGAATATGCATCCATTCCCCTAGTAACATATCTGTGAGGTCATCACTGTAACATTCTACTATGAAGCTGTGTACTATAGATTGCTCATAGTCATGTTTTCTTAACAGCAAACCAAGTGGTCAGAAATGGAATTGCGAGTAAAAAAAATATAACAGGTGTTAGATTGGTTTAAGGGAAAGGTTCTGTGCAGTCACTCGAGTCCCCCAATGAAACTTGTCAGGAAAGAGCCTTCTGCAAAAAATATTACAAATCTGTGCATGCTGCAGCATTATCATTACCTTTTACTGGAAATAAAGGCCCAAACCCTGAAAATCAGGCCCGCACCATTACCCCTTCTACACCACATGGTACAGTAAGTGCTATGCAACCCGGCCGGTATAATGGCATTCTTTGGGCATCCACCAAACCCAGATCTATCCCTTAGATTGTCAAATAGTCAGAGGTGATTCATCACAGCAGATAAAACATCTGTGTCTTACACCTCTCCAGCTGCCACCTGGCATTGAGCATGCTGACTCCACTATGAAAACCCATCCCTTGGAGTGCCACCATTGCAGTCACTGGGCTCCTCACCACCGCCTGCACTACTACCGATGCTTGTCTATACAGTTTGCTGACTGTGCTTGTTTTTCTGCCTCTTTTTGCAAATGTTTTGGCTAAACACGGGAACCATTGACATAACTATAGGGGTCACAGTAGTCACAGCTGCAAAAGAACCCATAAACCAAGGGGGTCCACATGAGGGTCTTTGATGGCTGGCAGTCTCTGTATCACCAATTTATCCTTCCAATCCTCTGGTACAGTGGAGTAAGTAGGTTTATGATACCCAGCCTTCCACTGTCAGAAAAAAAAAAAAGAAAATTAACATTTTCATGGCAAAAATATTATTCATCAGCATATAGTGAAGTTGGGATACTGTGAGGGGCGCTGTGGTACAAGAGGAAGCACGATTACTATGTGGGGGACACTGACGGGAATGATGGGAAGCTTCTGTGTTCTGACATGTTGTTAACAAGTCTTCATGGTGGTCTGGGCCAGATAGAGAAGGAAAGGGAAATGTAAATGTTGCAAAAATCTTCAGATGGGATGTAGCTGATGGTTGTGAGAAGTTGCTCAAGGGGTCCAAGTTGAGCTTTTGAACCAGGGCCTGAGAACCTTTACCCCTCATGACCGAAACTCAATACTAAAAATGTTAAATATTGCAACTTATGAAATTTTTTTTATAGAACACTCCATAAAAATTGATACATTGTACAAAGTCATTCTCCGCCCCCTCAGGCATTATACTAGGTATTATACAATGTATCAGTCTTGCCCTGAGTGTTCCTTTAAGAAAAGGAAAGTGCAAAATGAGACTTTTGGTCTCTTCTCCAAAACATATGATACTTCTAGCTTTTAATGGTCTAAATCCCAATTCTTTTTTTTTTTTTTTTTTTTTGCAAAAGTATAGAAGATAAATAATAAAAAAAAATGTTCAGTTTCCATGGCAACACCAAAAACAAGCAGAGGAAAGATTTATTTTATGCAAATTGGCAAATGGGCTTTTAAGCTTGGATGATTGAATGCAGAGCACTATTGCAGTGCTTTACAAACCTTTTATTTCTAGGAGTGATGCTTCATTTAGCCCTGATAGAAGGTGCCAGCAGAAGGAAAAAAAAAAAGTAAAGTCTTTGAATATATATATTTATTTAATATTTCATTATTTTATTTTAGCTATTTTATATTTTATTACATATTTTTTTTATGTTTTATTATTTTAATATAATTTTATTTTGTTTTATATATGTCATATATTTTAGTTTAGATTTTAACAAATTTATATTTAATTTTCTGATTTTTATTTATTGCTTTCTTTTGGATATTTTCAGAATTTTTTTTTGTAAATTTCTAAAGAAAGTAACTCAGATCTGGCATAGGTCTTCAAATCCTCCATGGAATGGAATATTTTCCACCTTTGCAAATAAAATTTCAATTGTCTTCTCCCATCCCTTGGTTACACCTGATGAAGATACTGGGGCAGATTTACAGTTGCGGTTGTGGTTGAACCTTGATGTAAAATGCACCAAAATGTGGCACATTTTGTTGCATCTTGGGGCATTTCGGCACATCTAGTTTTATAGCAAATTTATCCGACTAGCTCAATGAGTGGGTGTGGCTTTACCATAAAGGGGCGTGATTTGCACCAATATTTTAGCATAAAATGGTAATCATCTAATCCACTAGGTGCTTAGATGAAACAGTATAAAATTGCACCAGATTTATCATCCAGCATCAGCCTCTGTGATAAATCTGATGCACTGTAAGGCTGTCTAGTCTAAATTTACTGCCCTAGAATATTTACCCCATTCTGTACAGTGTTAACCTACAGTCTTGCAATCTTTATCCATTTTGCATTCACATTTTTGTAATATACATTTAGTAGATTAACCAAAAGTAGAAGACATAGAGTGGCGATAGATGAAAGATCAGACTACAGAGACGTTGTCTGTTACCATGGCAATGCATAGATCTGCCTAGGAGCTGAAAGCTGAAATTCCCAATTGCAGAGTTGCTTATTTTTTTGTATTCTCTGCATAGAGAATATAAAAATGAGTTTTCAAAAGTATCTATAGTTTGTAAGCCTGGGAGAAAATCTCTGGATCGCAGAAAGTGAACCTTCAGAAATGTGGGATTAGAAACCATGAAGACACTTACAAGGATTTAGAGGACCATTATTAAAACTGACCTTCTTCTTAGAGAATTTTACTGAGAGAGCTCAATTGCTATGTGTGGTGAGCATTGTTGGCAGACAAGCTCGGCTCTGCTACATCTGACAATACCATAGTCGTTTTAAACTGTAGGTACTGCATACATGTCCTGCAGAAATAGACGAAACCTTTAAGGATAGAAGGGGCCACAGCTTGGCTCTTGCAGGCCTTCTCTGAGATGCTGCTGGTGATTCCTAGAAGCTTCAATGCCTTGGAGAGTAGAGAGGAGTAGCGCAGAATACATAAGAAGCTGCTGTGTAGGCCGAGCTGGAACTCATAGATACTCCAGTCACAGATTCCCTCACCAGGAGGTTCTGTGAGCAGCAGAGGAACTGCACTGTGGAAAAAGGGAGAAAAAAATGAAAAAAAAAAAACCAAAGCTTTTTCTTGGCATCTGTTATGAGCGTATTTTCTTAAATTCCCATATGTCTGCTCCTCCAGCTCATTATCAGGGGTTAAAATAATAATGTGATCCTCATCAGGAAAGATTCTAATGTACGGAATTTGCATTTCATTTTCTAGTAAACATATTTTTCCCCTTAGCTGCTCAGATTATGACTTATATCTGCGATTAGCTCACCGTGGAGAAAAAAAGGGGACTATTAACTGCTTAATGCCTGGGGTATATTACAAATATAATTACAATTTTGCTCATTTAATAAATGTGGATAATATACTGTTAAGTATATTATACTGATCATATGGTGAAAAAAATAACAAACATAATACTGCCCCATATGTACAAGAATATAACTACTATAATACTGCTCCTATGTACAAGAATATAACTACTATAATACTGCTCCAATGTACAAGAATATAACTACTATAATACTACCTCCTATGTACAAGAATATAACTACTATAATACTACCTCCTATGTACAAGAATATAACTACTATAATACTGCTCCTATGTACAAGAATATAACTACTATAATACTGCTCCTATGTACAAGAATATAACTACTATAATACTGCCCCCTATGTACAAGAATATAACTACTATAATACTGCTCCTATGTACAAGAATATAACTACTATAATACTACTCCTATGTACAAGAATATAACTACTATAATACTACCTCCTATGTACAAGAATATAACTACTATAATACTACTACTATGTACAAGAATATAACTACTATAATACTGCTCCTATGTACAAGAATATAACTACTATAATACTACCTCCTATGTACAAGAATATAACTACTATAATACTACCTCCTATGTACAAGAATATAACTACTATAATACTACCTCCTATGTACAAGAATATAACTACTATAATACTGCCCCCTATGTACAAGAATATAACTACTATAATACTACTCCTATGTACAAGAATATAACTACTATAATACTGCTCCTATGTACAAGAATATAACTACTATAATACTGCTCCTATGTACAAGAATATAACTACTATAATATTGCTCCTATGTACAAGAATATAACTACTATAATACTACTCCTATGCACAAGAATATAACTACTATAATACTACCTCTTATGTACAAGAATATAACTACTATAATACTACCTCCTATGTACAAGAATATAACTACTATAATACTACTCCTATGTACAAGAATATAACTACTATAATACTACTCCTATGTACAAGAATATAACTACTATAATACTGCCTCCTATGTACAATAATATAACTACTATAATACTGCCTCCTATGTACAATAATATAACTACTATAATACTGCCTCCTATGTACAAGAATATAACTACTATAATACTACCTCCTATGTACAAGAATATAACTACTATAATACTGCCTCCTATGTACAATAATATAACTACTATAATACTGCTGCTATGTACAAGAATATAACTACTATAATACTACTCCTATGTACAAGAATATAACTACTATAATACTGCTCCTATGTACAAGAATATAACTACTATAATAATACCTCCTATGTACAAGAATATAACTACTATAATACTGCTCCTATGTACAAGAATATAACTACTATAATACTGCTCCTATGTACAAGAATATAACTACTATAATACTGCTCCTATGTACAAGAATATAACTACTATAATACTGCTCCTATGTGCAAGAATATAACTACTATAATACTGCCCCTATGTTCAAAAATATAACTACTATAATACTGCCCCCTATGTACAAGAATATAACTACTATAATACTGCTCATATGTACAAAAATATAACTACTATAATACTACTCCTATGTACAAGAATATAACTACTATAATACTGCCCCCTATGTATAAGAATATAACTTCTACAATACTGCACCTATGTACAAGAATATAACTACTATAATACTGCTCCTATGTACAAGAATATAACTACTATAATACTGCTCCTATGTACAAGAATATAACTACTATAATACTACCTCCTATGTACAAGAATATAACTACTATAATACTGCCCCCTATGTACAAGAATATAACTACTATAATACTGCCCCTATGTACAAGAATATAACTACTATAATACTGCTCCTATGTACAAGAATATAACTACTATAATACTGCTCCTATGTACAAGAATATAACTACTATAATACCACTCCTATGTACAAGAATATAACTACTATAATACTACCTCCTATGTACAAGAATATAACTACTATAATACTGCTCCTATGTACAAGAATATAACTACTATAATACTGCTCCTATGTACAAGAATATAACTACTATAATACTGCCCCGTATATGTACAAGAATATAACTACTATAATACTACCTCCTATATACAAGAATATAACTACTATAATACTGCTCCTATGTACAAGAATATAACTACTATAATACTGCTCCTATGTACAAGAATATAACTACTATAATACTACTCCTATGTACAAGAATATAACTACTATAATACTACTCCTATGTACAAGAATATAACTACTATAATACTACCTCTTATGTACAAGAATATAACTACTATAATACTACCTCCTACGTACAAGAATATAACTACTATAATACTACTCCTATGTACAAGAATATAACTACTATAATACTACTCCTATGTACAAGAATATAACTACTATAATACTGCCTCCTATGTACAATAATATAACTACTATAATACTGCCTCCTATGTACAAGAATATAACTACTATAATACTGCCTCCTATGTACAATAATATAACTACTATAATACTGCCTCCTATGTACAAGAATATAACTACTATAATACTACCTCCTATGTACAAGAATATAACTACTATAATACTGCCTCCTATGTACAATAATATAACTACTATAATACTGCTGCTATGTACAAGAATATAACTACTATAATACTACTCCTATGTACAAGAATATAACTACTATAATACTGCTCCTATGTACAAGAATATAACTACTATAATAATACCTCCTATGTACAAGAATATAACTACTATAATACTGCTCCTATGTACAAGAATATAACTACTATAATACTGCTCCTATGTACAAGAATATAACTACTATAATACTGCTCCTATGTACAAGAATATAACTACTATAATACTGCTCCTATGTACAAGAATATAACTACTATAATACTGCTCCTATGTGCAAGAATATAACTACTATAATACTGCCCCTATGTTCAAAAATATAACTACTATAATACTGCCCCCTATGTACAAGAATATAACTACTATAATACTGCTCCTATGTACAAAAATATAACTACTATAATACTACTCCTATGTACAAGAATATAACTACTATAATACTGCCCCCTATGTACAAGAATATAACTTCTACAATACTGCACCTATGTACAAGAATATAACTACTATAATACTGCTCCTATGTACAAGAATATAACTACTATAATACTGCTCCTATGTACAAGAATATAACTACTATAATACTACATCCTATGTACAAGAATATAACTACTATAATACTGCCCCCTATGTACAAGAATATAACTACTATAATACTGCCCCTATGTACAAGAATATAACTACTCTAATACTGCTCCTATGTACAAGAATATAACTACTATAATACTGCTCCTATGTACAAGAATATAACTACTATAATACCACTCCTATGTACAAGAATATAACTACTATAATACTACCTCCTATGTACAAGAATATAACTACTATAATACTGCTCCTATGTACAAGAATATAACTACTATAATACTGCTCCTATGTACAAGAATATAACTACTATAATACTGCCTCCTATGTACAAGAATATAACTACTATAATACTGCCCCGTATATGTACAAGAATATAACTACTATAATACTACCTCCTATATACAAGAATATAACTACTATAATACTGCTCCTATGTACAAGAATATAACTACTATAATACTGCTCCTATGTACAAGAATATAACTACTATAATATTGCTCCTATGTACAAGAATATAACTACTATAATACTACTCCTATGTACAAGAATATAACTACTATAATACTACCTCTTATGTACAAGAATATAACTACTATAATACTACCTCCTATGTACAAGAATATAACTACTATAATACTACTCCTATGTACAAGAATATAACTACTATAATACTACTCCTATGTACAAGAATATAACTACTATAATACTGCCTCCTATGTACAATAATATAACTACTATAATACTGCCTCCTATGTACAAGAATATAACTACTATAATACTACCTCCTATGTACAAGAATATAACTACTATAATACTGCCTCCTATGTACAATAATATAACTACTATAATACTGCTGCTATGTACAAGAATATAACTACTATAATACTACTCCTATGTACAAGAATATAACTACTATAATACTGCTCCTATGTACAAGAATATAACTACTATAATAATACCTCCTATGTACAAGAATATAACTACTATAATACTGCTCCTATGTACAAGAATATAACTACTATAATACTGCTCCTATGTACAAGAATATAACTACTATAATACTGCTCCTATGTGCAAGAATATAACTACTATAATACTGCCCCTATGTTCAAAAATATAACTACTATAATACTGCCCCCTATGTACAAGAATATAACTACTATAATACTGCTCCTATGTACAAAAATATAACTACTATAATACTACTCCTATGTACAAGAATATAACTACTATAATACTGCCCCCTATGTACAAGAATATAACTTCTACAATACTGCACCTATGTACAAGAATATAACTACTATAATACTGCTCCTATGTACAAGAATATAACTACTATAATACTGCTCCTATGTACAAGAATATAACTACTATAATACTGCCCCGTATATGTACAAGAATTTAACTACTATAATACTACCTCCTATATACAAGAATATAACTACTATAATACTGCTCCTATGTACAAGAATATAACTACTATAATACTGCTCCTATGTACAAGAATATAACTACTATAATATTGCTCCTATGTACAAGAATATAACTACTATAATACTACTCCTATGTACAAGAATATAACTACTATAATACTACCTCTTATGTACAAGAATATAACTACTATAATACTACCTCCTATGTACAAGAATATAACTACTATAATACTACTCCTATGTACAAGAATATAACTACTATAATACTACTCCTATGTACAAGAATATAACTACTATAATACTGCCTCCTATGTACAATAATATAACTACTATAATACTGCCTCCTATGTACAAGAATATAACTACTATAATACTGCCTCCTATGTACAATAATATAACTACTATAATACTGCCTCCTATGTACAAGAATATAACTACTATAATACTACCTCCTATGTACAAGAATATAACTACTATAATACTGCCTCCTATGTACAATAATATAACTACTATAATACTGCTGCTATGTACAAGAATATAACTACTATAATACTACTCCTATGTACAAGAATATAACTACTATAATACTGCTCCTATGTACAAGAATATAACTACTATAATAATACCATCTATGTACAAGAATATAACTACTATAATACTGCTCCTATGTACAAGAATATAACTACTATAATACTGCTCCTATGTACAAGAATATAACTACTATAATACTGCTCCTATGTACAAGAATATAAGTACTATAATACTGCTCCTATGTACAAGAATATAACTACTATAATACTGCTCCTATGTGCAAGAATATAACTACTATAATACTGCCCCTATGTTCAAAAATATAACTACTATAATACTGCCCCCTATGTACAAGAATATAACTACTATAATACTGCTCCTATGTACAAAAATATAACTACTATAATACTACTCCTATGTACAAGAATATAACTACTATAATACTGCCCCCTATGTACAAGAATATAACTTCTACAATACTGCACCTATGTACAAGAATATAACTACTATAATACTGCTCCTATGTACAAGAATATAACTACTATAATACTGCTCCTATGTACAAGAATATAACTACTATAATACTACCTCCTATGTACAAGAATATAACTACTATAATACTGCCCCCTATGTACAAGAATATAACTACTATAATACTGCCCCTATGTACAAGAATATAACTACTATAATACTGCTCCTATGTACAAGAATATAACTACTATAATACTGCTCCTATGTACAAGAATATAACTACTATAATACTGCTCCTATGTACAAAAATATAACTACTATAATACTACTCCTATGTACAAGAATATAACTACTATAATACTGCCCCCTATGTACAAGAATATAACTTCTACAATACTGCACCTATGTACAAGAATATAACTACTATAATACTGCTCCTATGTAAAAGAATATAACTACTATAATACTGCTCCTATGTACAAGAATATAACTACTATAATACTACCTCCTATGTACAAGAATATAACTACTATAATACTGCCCCCTATGTACAAGAATATAACTACTATAATACTGCCCCTATGTACAAGAATATAACTACTATAATACTGCTCCTATGTACAAGAATATAACTACTATAATACCGCTCCTATGTACAAGAATATAACTACTATAATACCACTCCTATGTACAAGAAAATAACTACTATAATACTACCTCCTATGTACAAGAATATAACTACTATAATACTGCTCCTATGTACAAGAATATAACTACTATAATACTGCTCCTATGTACAAGAATATAACTACTATAATACTACTCCTATGTACAAGAATATAACTACTATAATACTGCCTCCTATGTACAAGAGTATAACTACTATAATACTGCCCCGTATATGTACAAGAATATAACTACTATAATACTACCTCCTATATACAAGAATATAACTACTATAATACTGCTCCTATGTACAAGAATATAACTACTATAATACTGCTCCTATGTACAAGAATATAACTACTATAATATTGCTCCTATGTACAAGAATATAACTACTATAATACTACTCCTATGTACAAGAATATAACTACTATAATACTACCTCTTATGTACAAGAATATAACTACTATAATACTACCTCCTATGTACAAGAATATAACTACTATAATACTACTCCTATGTACAAGAATATAACTACTATAATACTACTCCTATGTACAAGAATATAACTACTATAATACTGCCTCCTATGTACAATAATATAACTACTATAATACTGCCTCCTATGTACAAGAATATAACTACTATAATACTGCCTCCTATGTACAATAATATAACTACTATAATACTGCCTCCTATGTACAAGAATATAACTACTATAATACTACCTCCTATGTACAAGAATATAACTACTATAATACTGCCTCCTATGTACAATAATATAACTACTATAATACTGCTGCTATGTACAAGAATATAACTACTATAATACTACTCCTATGTACAAGAATATAACTACTATAATACTGCTCCTATGTACAAGAATACAACTACTATAATAATACCTCCTATGTACAAGAATATAACTACTATAATACTGCTCCTATGTACAAGAATATAACTACTATAATACTGCTCCTATGTACAAGAATATAACTACTATAATACTGCTCCTATGTACAAGAATATAACTACTATAATACTACTCCTATGTACAAGAATATAACTACTATAATACTGCTCCTATGTGCAAGAATATAACTACTATAATACTGCCCCTATGTTCAAAAATATAACTACTATAATACTGCCCCCTATGTACAAGAATATAACTACTATAATACTGCTCCTATGTACAAAAATATAACTACTATAATACTACTCCTATGTACAAGAATATAACTACTATAATACTGCCCCCTATGTACAAGAATATAACTTCTATAATACTGCACCTATGTACAAGAATATAACTACTATAATACTGCCCCTATGTACAAGAATATAACCACTTTAATACCGCCCCTTTGTACAAAAATAAAACCATTATAACACCCCCCCCTTACAAAAATAAAACACTATAACCCCCCCCCTGACAAAAATATAAAACTAACCCCCCCGCAAAAAAACTACTATAATACTGCTCTTGTAAAATAAACTATATATTCCTAAAAAAAATAATAATACCAACCACCATGAAAAAATAAATACTACCTCCTATGTACAAGAATATAACTACTATAATACTACCTCCTATGTACAAGAATATAACTACTATAATACTGCCCCGTATATGTACAAGAATATAACTACTATAATACTACCTCCTATATACAAGAATATAACTACTATAATACTGCTCCTATGTACAAGAATATAACTACTATAGTACTGCCTCCTATGTACAAGAATATAACTACTATAATACTGCTCCTATGTACAAGAATATAACTACTATAATACTGCTCCTATGTACAAGAATATAACTACTATAATACTGCTCCTATGTACAAGAATATAACTACTATAATACTGCCTCCTATGTACAAGAATATAACTACTATAATACTGCCCCTATGTACAAGAATATAACTACTATAATACTACTCCTATGTACAAGAATATAACTACTATAATACTGCATCTATGTACAAGAATATAACTACTCTAATACTACCTCCTATATACAAGAATATAACTACTGTAATACTGCTCCTATGTACAAGAATATAACTACTATAATACTACCTCCTATGTACAAGAATATAACTACTATAATACTGCCTCCTATGTACAAGAATATAACTACTATAATACTACTCCTATGTACAAGAATATAACTACTATAATACTGCTCCTATGTACAAGAATATAACTACTATAATACTGCTCCTATGTACAAGAATATAACTACTATAATACTACTCCTATGTACAAGAATATAACTACTATAATACTGCTCCTATGTACAAGAATATAACTACTATAATACTGCATCTATGTACAAGAATATATCTTCTATAATACTGCCCCCAGTGTGTGAGGATATGTATTACAATGGGTTTGAGCTCTTTTTTTTTTTTTTTTGTATTCTCCTCCAGTGTTTCCATTCTCTTTTTTCTCACACCGAGGTTCTCATACAGAACGTTACAATCTTTCGCCAGAACCTTTATGATCAAGATGAATTAGGCTTTTTCTTGGAACACTCTTCTGACTTCCACTTGCAGTACAAACATGGTTCAGCTCCTGTGTGTGATTCTTTCGGTGTGACCTGATGTCTAAAGTGTATAATTAGTAATTTATACTTTTTCAGACACCTATAAATCACATGACACGTCGCATATATCACATCCAGGACAGAGTCGGGACAATTTGTCTTTGGAGATAGTAGATGTCAGCAGAGGAGTTGGTAGGGAGGGTCTGAGGACATCGGCCATCAATCAAGACATTTGTCTGGGATCAGGATCCAGTCTCGCTGTTACTGTGTATCAGTTCAGTAGGGTTTGTAGTATATAATGTCACCCATTCTGGTCAACTTGTTGGATCCTACAATGATTTTTAAAGGGCGCCAGTCTGTGAGTATTATGTAAATGATGCATATAAATGACTGCAGCACCTACTGTATAGGAGAGTAGAGAACTTTCTATTGCTGTTACACATCCTGCGCCTGGGGCAAAGAAGATCAGTTCTCTGCCCAATTGCTGTGTCATGGCAATGGCTCTGGCCCCTCCCCAGGACCCTGAACCCAGAGCAGATGCTACACTAACCCCTTAGCTGCACCCCTGTATCTCGGTTGCTTTGGCACTACCTATAGCAGGGATTTTTGATTTGCTAAGTCTATCTATGATTTTACATAGGACTGCAGGTCAGCCTTCTGCATTATCATAACAAATACAAGTGAAGTTCCAAAAAATCTGGGCTCATAAAGAGAAATTGTTCCGCCATACCAGTCCTACAGAAATAAACCATAACACTGAAGTGCACTGCGGAGATGGAAATTTGAATGGCCTAAAGGTTGGAGTTCAGCACCATGGACAGGAGTAAAGGCGTTCAGTCAGACTAGTGCCTCCTTATCTATAACCCCTAACAACCCTACTTTACCAGCATTTCTAGTACCCCTAGATGGCTCCAAAATAAAATAGTATCCCCACAGTATAACAATAATCCAGCCATATAGTGCACACATTCCAATGTCATGTAATCTCTACACAATACTGCCAGACACTACTGCCAAACAATGTGTACCTAAAGTCTCTGGTGGTGTAGGGCATTGAATAGCGTAATAGTGAAGTCCCTGGCGGTCTAGGAGATTGAATAGTCTAATTGTAAAATCCCTGGTGGTCTAGAGCATTGAATAATGTAGTTTAATGACAATCTTCCTGGTGATCTTGGACATTGAATACTGTATCTTAACGGTAAAGTCTCTGGTGGTCTAGGTCATTGAATAATGTGGTGTAATAGTAACATCCCTGGTGGTCTAGTGCATTGAATAATGTACTTTAATAGTAAAGTTCTCAGTGGTATAGAACACGGAATAATGCAGTCTAATAGTATAGTCCCTGATAGCCTAGGTCATTGAATAATGTAATTAAATGGTAAAGTTCCTGGTGGTCTAGTGCTCTGAATAATGTACTTTAATAGTAAAGTCCTCAGTGGTGTAGGACATGGAATAATGTAGTTTAATAGTAAAGTCCCTGGTGGTCTAGATCATTAAATACTGTAGTTTAATAGTAAAGTCACTGCTGGTCTAGTGCATTGAATAATGTACTTTAATAGTAAAGTCCTCAGTGGTGTAGGACATGGAATAATGTAGTTTAATAGTAAAGTCCCTGGTGGTCTAGGTCATTGAATAATGTAGTTTAATAGTAAAGTCCCTGGTGGACTAGGTCATTAAATAATGTAGTTTAATAGTAAAGTCCCTGGTGGTCTAGTGCATTGAATAATGTAGTCTAATAGTATTGTCCCTGGTGGTTTAATGCATTGAATAATGTAGTCTAATAGTATTGTCCCTGGTGGTCTAGGTCATTGAATAATGTAGATTAATAGTAAAGTCCCTGGTGGTCTAGTACATTGAATAATGTAGTCTAATAGTATAGTCCCTGGTGGTCTAGGCCATTGAATAATGTAGTCTAATAGTATTGTCCCTTGTGGTCTAGAGTACTGAATACTCTAGATTATTTGTGAAGGCCGACGGCACTGAAAGTTGACAAGCTTCACTTTCAGAGGCAAAAAAGAAAAAAAAAAACACTTAAAATCCCACTTAAATCAATGGGATGCCTCAAAAACACCTAAACAGTGCACCAAAAAATATATTGATTTTAAAAAATGTAACAACTTTTTGCAGCTTTAAAAAAGTAGCAATGTGAACTCCCCCTTATAGTTTTGTGGTTGGCATACATATCTACCAGGCTCCACCTTCCATGATTCTATATTTCAGCCGCTATTTCTTCTATAAATCATAAATTTAAAGTGACAATAAAAATCCTGTTGAAATTCGGCTGCATCAAAATCTGCACTTCCTGTGTCCTGAGAAATCTCAGTATTAATGAGAGCAGAAGAAATGATGTGACGGTAATAATTATAAACAGGACAGATTTTTCTTTAAGGGCTATTAAATATAACGCTCCATGAATAATTCAGTGCCGAGATCTCAGAGGTATATTCACAGGACTAGCTCTGTCTGTAAGAGGTGATATATCTGATCATTGGCAACAGTATTATAGTAGTGATATAATTATACATGGAGTGCAGTATTATAATAGTTATATTCTTGTACATAGGGGGCAGTATTATAGTAGTTACATTCTTGTACATAGGAGGTAGTATTATAGTAGTTATATTCTTGTACATAGGAGCAGTATTATAGTAGTTATATTCTTGTACATAGGAGCAGTATTATAGTAGTTATATTCTTGTACATAGGAGGTAGTATTATAGTAGTTATATTCTTGTACATAGGAGTAGTATTATAGTAGTTATATTCTTGTACATAGGAGCAGTATTATAGTAGTTATATTCTTGTACATAGGAGGTAGTATTATAGTAGTTATATTCTTGTACATAGGAGCAGTATTATAGTAGTTATATTCTTGTACATAGGAGCAGTATTATAGTAGTTATACTCTTGTACATAGGAGGTAGTATTATAGTAGTTATATTCTTGTACATAGGGGGCAGTATTATAGTACTTATATTCTTGTACATAGGAGCAGTATTATAGTTATATTCTTGTACATAGGAGCAGTATTATAGTAGTTATATTCTTGTACATAGGAGCAGTATTATAGTAATTATATTCTTGTACATAGGAGCAGTATTATAGTAATTATAGTCTTGTACATAGGAGCAGTATTATAGTAGTTATATTCTTGTACATAGAAGGTAGTATTATAGTAGTTATATTCTTGTACATAGGAGTAGTATAGTAGTTATATTCTTGTACATAGGAGTAGTATTATAGTAGTTATATTCTTGTACATAGGAGCAGTATTATAGTAGTTATATTCTTGTACATAGGATCAGTATTATAGTAGTTATATTCTTGTACATAGGAGCAGTATTATAGTAGTTATATTCTTGTACATAGGAGGTTGTATTATAGTAGTTATATTCTTGTACATAGGAGTGGTATTATAGTAGTTATTCTTGTACATAGGAGCAGTATTATAGTAGTTATATTCTTGTACATAGGAGGTAGTATTATAGTAGTTATATTCTTGTACATATGAGCAGTATTATAGTAGTTATATTCTTGTACATAGGAGCAGTATTATGGTAGTTATACTCTTGTACATAGGAGGTAGTATTATAGTAGTTATATTCTTGTACATAGGGGGCAGTATTATAGTACTTATATTCTTGTACATAGGAGCAGTATTATAGTTATATTCTTGTACATAGGAGCAGTATTATAGTAGTTATATTCTTGTACATAGGAGCAGTATTATAGTAATTATATTCTTGTACATAGGAGCAGTATTATAGTAATTATAGTCTTGTACATAGGAGCAGTATTATAGTAGTTATATTCTTGTACATAGAAGGTAGTATTATAGTAGTTATATTCTTGTACATAGGCAGTAGTATAGTAGTTATATTCTTGTACATAGGAGTAGTATTATAGTAGTTATATTCTTGTACATAGGAGCAGTATTATAGTAGTTATATTCTTGTACATAGGATCAGTATTATAGTAGTTATATTCTTGTACATAGGATCAGTATTATAGTAGTTATATTCTTGTACATAGGAGCAGTATTATATTAGTTATATTCTTGTACATAGGAGGTAGTATAAAAGTAGTTATATTCTAACATATTTGTACAATAATATAATTACTTTCTTTTTTTTTTTTTTTTTTATTTTTTGTTGCCGGGGCCGCATTCTTTATTTCTTTTTCTTCTATTTCTTTTTTTTATATCCTTTTTTTTTTTTTCTTTATTTTTTTGGTGTGGTGTTTTGGATCATAGGTGGATTATAATGGCACTGCCTGATATTGATCTGGACTGAATTTGGTCTCTCATTTTAGTGTTTTCCTCTCCTCCTTTATGTCTCTTGGTAAATATTGGTTCTGGCCTTGGATTTTCTCAGCCATCTCTTAACCTTTAGAGGCAAACTCCATTCAGAATTAGCAAATGGACCTGAAAATAGCCGATCCTCCCTTTGTTTGCGGCATTTAAAGAGATTAAACTGGCGGCGGTCCAGGAGACGATGATCTTCACCTGAAGTACACTCCTGACAGTGTCCAGTAAAATGTTTAATTTCTTTCCTTCACGCTGACAGGTTACACTCATGATTGCCTTTCTGCCATATAAGTTTATCGCTCGTTCCTGTGCCAGCCACATCTCATGGTCAACAAGCTGGTGCCGCCTGACCTTGTCTGCCACGATAGAACTGCATCAGAACTGGCCTTAATAGACTGAGACCTCAACAAGGTACTTCTGAGGAGACGAACTACTCATACCAGGCATATATTGTCCACAGATGTAGCAGGGCTGAGTTAGCTGCGGCTGAGTTCAGGGTATTTCTGCATCATTATGAGTATTATAGTCATTTTGATAGAAATATTGATGTAGTAATTATAGTCTTTCTAATACTAAATGTATGAATGGCGCTCTACGTAAGTAAGTTATACACGGTATCGTACCCCCATAGCGTGCCATCAACATTCATTGAACAAATGCTACATCTCTACTAACAGATTTGTTTCTTTTAAATAATTTGGAAGAACCTCCCCCCTCTTTACCTAGACCACCATAAAATACTGCATGCCAGGTTTAGTTACCGTGCTCCTATACTTTGGAACAAATTTAGACTTTCTGGCAGGATTTGGGGCATTAATAAATATTGTAATATACTTTATTAACAAATTTTCTCTCCTTTCTGTGAAATCCACTTCCTTTGCCCTGTTTCTGTATTACAAGCTAAGATTTGTACACTGCTTCTTACTGGAGTACGAGTGGGCAGGCTCCTGTATAATGTAGGGAATCGGAGGCTGGAGGGGTCACATCAGATATATCTCGGGTACTTTTTAATGTATGCCATATTATATGAAAGGAGCAGCTCTCATATGACACCAAGATTGCTGTTCTACTTGTATTATTTCCAGAGATATCAACAGTTGGGTTTGACATCTTTATATGCAGCTGCTTCCAATCCCATCTGTGTTTTCAACAAGTAATATCTCTGGAAATCATAGAAATGAAAAAATCACCAATTACCAATCTGTTATCTTCTGGGTGCAAATCCAAGATCCAGGCAAAAGGATCAATAATAGAATGAAAAAAAGTCAGCCCTCCAGTATAAAGTGAAAAGGAGATGTATTGTATACATTTATGTGTCTGCAAAGTTTCAGATCTTAATCCAGAGCTTTTCTAAAACTCTGGAATAAGAGCTCTAGATTAAGAGCTCAGAAAAGCTCTGGATTAAGACCAGAAATGTTGCAGAAAAATAGAAATTATACAGATAGAACTTTGTTCTTTGTGCCCTATTAAAGCTGAGAATCTCAACTTTCATATGACACCAGAATGTTATATGTTATAAAATGTCCAAGATATAACTGCATGAATTGTCTCTCTTTGATGGCCGGCAGTCTGTGCACAGCAAATTTATCATCCCTGCCCTCTGGTGCACTGAAATGAGACAGTGGAAGGAGATTTATGATACACAGCCTTCCACTGTCAGAAGGCAAAAAATTAATCTTTAGTCGGCAGCGTATAGTCAAGGATTCTGTGGGGGAGGCTGTGGTACTAATACTTTTTGGGGGACACTGACGGGATAGGAAGCTTTTGTGTAGAGACATGTCGTGAACTAGTCGTCATGGTGGTCTGGGTTCAAATGATGGAGAAAAGTAAAATCTAAATGCTGTTAAAATGTACAGGATGATGGTTGTGATGAGCAGGGGACCGGGGGACCCGTGAGCCTTTAGTTACACCACTGGCCTTTATGGTACATGTTCCTTGCTGAAGAGGCAGGAGTGGGCACTTGTCTTTATTTGACAGGTACCCCAGTATTATTTACAACCTTGAATTGTTTCAAGGGGAGTTGTAATTTAGTAACCTACATTAAGATACTGTAGCAACAACATTGTAACCTGTGGCCCTTTAAAAGGAGACTATCCCTTTAATTCAGTGCAAAAGCAAAAATATGACCTTGATTGGCTTTCAGCCCATTTCCCTGCAGGAACTTCTCTCCCACTATCTGATAAATGCCCTGACAGCGGCTACTATGTAAACACTCTGATTCATCAAAGCCCCGAAGCCCCTTTTTTCCTATCTCCCCCTTAACAAGGAGAAAGTAAATTGTTTGCTAAGCCTACGACGAGGTCTCCGAAATAAACAAGATCTCGAAGGAAGAAACAAGGTTTTGTGCCACCGCGCGGCTTTGATTTCTCTGCCGTTTTCATCCATTCCCATTAATTTAGATTTTTGCTGTTTATGTTTCGGGATCAGAGGTTTATTAGATTCCCGCTGAGATGAAAAAGTTTTAAAATCACAGGGATGGAGCAAATACCTGGAGCAGAGGCCGCAAATCAAAAGCCATTTTATCTTTTAAATTGACCCAGTATCTGCGCTTTGCAAATACAGACCTATTATGTGAGTATTCGCCGCAGATCTCTTTCCAAACAAGACAAGACTTATTTATTCCACATTTACAGAATAAATCTGGGTCACGGAGCGATGGGTGTCTCCTGACGCATCTACAGCATGGAGTTCAACCAAATAGGGAAGACAAGGAAGTAAACAACATCGGCCGAGCAGCGTGTGTCTGACAATCCAAGTCCAGGTCATAAACATGTCCTTAGCCGCCATCTAAAAGGTCAGAAACAAAAACTTTCAGAAAAAATGGATTCTTTTTCACATATTACATCACTGTACACTTGCATGGGACTAAGCTGCAGTACCAGACACAGCCACAACCAAATTTATGGCACTACACCTAGCTAAGCAATGAAGGGGACCTGTAGTGATATACATTCGCTCCCTATAGCATCAATAGACAGCACAGCAGGTGTTTGCTTTATGATAGCTGCAATGAATGGGAGTTAATGGACTTAAAAGTGAACACAGCCTGCAAACAAAGATGGAGTCCTGTCTCCTGCGGTGGCGTATCCTGCCGTATCTAGTCCTCCAATGGTCACAGTGATATATTGAGCCACATGGGCATATGGTCATATTACGTGGCATGTATATCCTCAGTAGGTCCTCCTGACTATTCTGAAGCGCCCAGAAGGCTCAGGAAAATGGAAAAAAATCTTGCCTTGGAAATCGATATATTCATTGTGGCACATATATTGTAACATCCTTGCCTGTTCGGATTTCGGCACCATCCTCCAGCCGCATGCTACAGTGCAGGAGGCGTGTCCAGCTATGATTCCTTGCTTTAGGTTTTTCTTGTACTGTCTGAACACTGTCCTATTCACTCACCTCTGTAATTGATTTTCCACCACACCCATCTCTTACACCTTTGTTTCCCTCTGCTCCTCAAATAGTTAATCTCAGCCTTACTTGTGTGACTGACATCTTTCCTTCCAGGTAGGTCTGGGGCAGATTCTTTCTTCCTATATATTGTTTTCCCGCCCTCACCTTAGTGCTTGCTATTTCCTTTCTGTGTGTGCTGGCTCTGTACTCTTACTGTTTGTATTTACATTTCTGACCTTTGGCTTTTCTTGTGACTGTTCTCTCGGATTTTGATTCTGTACTTCGCTGCTCGACTGGTTCTGACCCCTTGGCTAGCTGACCTCCTGTTTGAGGTTGTTTGTCTTGTCTGCATTCTGTGTTATCACCTATATCATAAGAAGGGACTGTCACCCAGTTGTCCTCTGCCGCCTAGGGCATTGAGGCAAGCAGGCAGGGACAGGGGAGGGGTTCAGTTTAGGACTCACTGACTTGTCGTTCCCCTCCTTCCAGGGTTTACCAGCAGCTGCTGGGGAATTGCTCTTCTAGCAATTCCATAACATATATACTTAGGAATTCCTATGGTTTCATACTATATTACAGGATGTGATCTATGTGGCATCATATTGAGTATACCCGATATTATCCCTTTATGTAATATGGCATTTATCCAAAGTGCAACTCTATGTCCGTATACATCTGTATGGACTCACAGGCCGATGGTCGCGCATGGAGCTATAATATGGTTCTACTATGGCTGTGCGCTTTCTAACCCTCTTCTCGGCTGGATATGTCCAGATGTGTATATATATATATATATATATATATATATATATAAAACCAAGATAACCAGCCTTTCGAAACAACATGATTTTGTGACACTGTCTATCCTTATAGGTCTCTATGTGTGGACACCCAGTGTTTGTGTTATGAATTGCAGCCTGTCAAGGGCTTTGATAGCATGTTGCAGTATGATATCAAACTGATTTCACTGCATAACTATAGGGGTCACAGTGGTCAGGGCCCAGAAGATAGGGGGGGCCCACAAGTCACCCACAACAGACTGGATATACTTCTTTGACCTCCCTTCTGATTTCCTTTGATGGATGTCAGTCTGTGCACTGTAAATGTATTCCCCTTGCCCTCTGGTGCACTGGAGTGAGCAGATTTATGATATATAGCCTTCCACTGTCAGAAAGGAGAACCCTTTCATGGCAAAAATATTAGTTGACCAAGAGCATGTAGTCAGGTGGGATTCTGTGCCACCAAAGGGGTCATGAGGGTTATGTCATGGGATGGGAATGATGGGAAGCCACAAGTCATCGTGATTATAAGGATAAGTTGTGCAGGGGGCCCAAGCTGATTTTTTTCCACCAGGGCCCCTGAGCCTTTAGATACACCCCTGGTTGGTTTTCTGGTAATTTGGAACCTTACCCAACGTAGAGCTCAGGTATAGACACATCTGTATGTATCAGTCCCTGGTCACACACAGTATGTCATACTCGTGACTTTTTAGGACGTTCCCTCCACCAGATTTCCATGGCCGGGTGTTCACATTCCTATACACAATTCTACCGAGATCTTCAAATGAGCCCAATTATTTTCCTGCCGCACTCGTTGAAGTTAAGTAATTCTAATTGCTTTAATTTTAATCACAATTTTTTTATGACATGTCTTTACCGCAGGAAAAAAATGCTTAAGTGCTATATACAATTACTAGTTTAAGTAATAATTATAATTAGTCTTAATTCCAGAATAAAATCTGTCATTCTCATGGGCAAAAGTTACTTTTTTTTTTTTTTTTTTTTTTTTTTTTTTTACGGTTGCCTCATTTACTAACACAGCTCAGAAATCTATTTTCTTTTAGGAGATAATTCTTTCTCGGAGAAATGGCGTCTACTCCGGGTTTGCCCTTAGAAGTGTTGGTTAAGCAGAAAGGGAAACGGCTACATTTAAATGTCACAGGTAATAGATTATGTTTGGGGCACATTTAGTGCGGATCTTATTGATTTCACTGATGTCAGCATAAAAAGTGTCGTCTGATAACCTGCACCGAGGTATCGCTGTGAGAGGGCGGTAATGAAAAGTTCACATAAAAAAGTTCTAGGAGGAATCCAGGTTACATGGAAAATAAGTATGAGACAGGAAGATAGATATGGAATAGATGGATAGATAGATAGATAGATAGATAGATAGATAGATAGATAGATAGATATGGGATAGATAGATAGATAGATAGATAGATAGATATGAGATAGATAGATAGATAGAGATAGATAGATAGATAGATAGATAGATAGATAGATAGATATGGAATAGATGGATAGATAGATAGATAGATAGATAGATAGATAGATAGATAGATATGGAATAGATGGATAGATAGATAGATATATATGAGATAGATAGATAGATAGAAATATATATAGATAGATAGATATGAGATAGATAGATATGAGATAGATAGATAGATAGATAGATATGAGATAGATAGATAGATAGATAGATATGAGATAGATAGATAGATAGATAGATAGATAGATATGAGATAGATAGATAGATAGATAGATAGATAGATAGATATGAGATAGATAGATAGATAGATAGATAGATAGATATGAGATAGATAGATATGGGATAGATAGATAGATAGATATGAGATAGATAGATAGATAGATAGATAGATATGAGATAGATAGATAGATAGATAAATAGATATATAGATATGAGATAGATAGATATATAGATAGATAGATAGATAGAAGAAAACATACCCCCTTACCTCTAGGACACATATAAATCTCCAGCAGTATATATATATATATATATATATATATATATATATATAAATATATACACACTCAACTCAGGTATACAGCAGCCGCGTGTGGGCGATAAGATATCTGCAAACACGCGCTATTTGTGTAGTGTTAATATGTATTACTGATCTGCTTACTGTACTGTAGCTTCTTAGTATTCCGGAGACTTCCATCACTTTGTGTGCACTCAGCTACCTGCAGATATTTGTAGAGAGCGTGTGAACACAGCCCGAGCCCCCTCCCCCATCGCCCCTCATAGACCACTCCACGTCCAGCCTTGGCGTCCATAGATTTCTGATCTCCGTTGTGACCCTCGCTGGCAGTTATTACTCCGGCCCTCATTAGGATATTTCCCGTCTCCCGCCATTTAGCTCAGGTCGCTGACACTTCACCTTTGTCATTTGCCGCGCCGCTTTCCTAAAAGGCCGAGCTTCGTGTGGTAGAATTCAGATGCAAATCACCAGGCGAGGAAACGTGAGGATGCGGCATTCGCCTCAAAGGCCAACGTGCTTGAGCAGAGCTCGGCAGAATAACAGTGTAACCCTATCACTGCTGCGCGGGGGTAGAGGCGGTAACTGTGCAATGATCTGCAACAGAGAAGGAGCAGGGCCCCCAGCAGCACAGAGTATGTCAGGAGATGATTGTGCTGATCTTATAGAGGAGGTCACATATAGATAGATAGATAGATAGATAGGAGATAGATAGATAGATAGATAGATAGATAGATAGATAGATATGAGATAGATAGATATGAGATAGATAGATAGATAGATAGATAGATAGATAGATAGATAGGAGATAGATAGATAGATAGATATGAGATAGATAGATAGATATGAGATAGATAGATAGATATGAGATAGATAGATAGATATGAGATAGATAGGAGATAGATAGATAGATAGATAGATAGATAGATAGATAGATAGATATGAGATAGATAGATAGATAGATATGAGATAGATAGGAGATAGATAGATAGATAGATAGATAGATATGAGATAGATAGATAGATATGAGATAGATAGATAGATAGATAGATAGATAGATAGATAGATAGATAGATAGATATGTGTGAGCTGATACATGGTATATCTGGCAAAAGAAAGAAAGAAAGGTAACTGAAAATTAGATAGTGAAAATAGGAGAGTCCCAAGCAGCACAGAGTATTTCAGAAAAGGAGTTTACTGACCTTAAAAGGGTCATTGACACTAAGGATAAGGCTGTATATGACAGGGGAAGTATATAGCAGGGGATCCTGTATATGGTGTACTATAGGTTATGTTATGTGCTAGCCCCTCTCCCCCAGTAGTCATGTATTGTCAGCTGCTATTCCTTATACATGACATTATATAATAACTGGAGCTGCTGGGCCTGTTAGTTCGCCGGCTGTCACTATACATGAAATCCTTTCCTCTTCCACACATCAGCATTGGGTAATGAGCTAAACATTCACCTGGATTTATCATCCTGACAGGTCATGGCGGTGCGGTGTGAGGATATCCTGCCTGAGCTGCAGCGCCCCCCACATGGCAGCTCCAGCCGTTGCTTCATTTAATTGAATGGGATTTGTACAAGACGAGATTGTCAACAAGGTGCAGTATTTGTTCTGGCTCCATCTCTCGCTCCTTCCTTGTTGATCTACACACAGTTTTGATGTGCCCTTTAAAGCGGAGGCAGGAAGAGGGGCACATCCAATATGTTATGGAAATGCAGCCTGACAAGCGCTATCATAGCGGCCTGCTGCTCCTAATAGGGAGGTCTTATGTGTCGCCGTTCTGTAACTCCAAGGCAGACATTGTAGTAATTCGCCTCCATAGAATATTAAATTCTACGTTATAAATATGGAGGAGGATGCAGGAAAATCAGAGCACGGCTGTAATCATAGAATCTGCAGACAACAGCGAGCTGGGGAGGAACTAATGTAATGTAAAGGCGCAGAGGATCATTTATTATACTCCAACTACTACCGGATAATCCTAGTAATAGTGCAAATATAATCCCGCAAACAGCAACATTCTGTACGGTAGTAAGATGGGAGTACTTATATTCTTATACAGAGTATTATAGTAGTTATATTCTTGTACATAGGAGTAGTATTATAGTAGTTATATTCTTGTACATAGGAGCAGTATTATAGTAGTTATATTCTTGTACATAGGAGTAGTATTATAGTAGTTATATTCTTGTACATAGGAGCGGTATTATAGTAGTTATATTCTTGTACATAGGAGCAGTATTATAGTAGTTATATTCTTGTATATAGGAGCAGTATTATAGTAGTTATATTCTTGTACATAGGAGCAGTATTATAGTAGTTATATTCTTGTACATAGGAGCAGTATTATAGTAGTTATATTCTTGTACATAGGAGCAGTATTATAGTAGTTATATTCTTGTACATAGGAGTAGTATTATAGTAGTTATATTCTTGTACATAGGAGCAGTATTATAGTAGTTATATTCTTGTACATAGGAGCAGTATTATAGTAGTTATATTCTTGTACATAGGAGCAGTATTATAGTAGTTATATTCTTGTACATAGGAGCAGTATTATAGTAGTTATATTCTTGTACATAGGAGCAGTATTATAGTAGTTATATTCTTGTACATAGGAGGTAGTATTATAGTAGTTATATTCTTGTACATAGGGGCAGTATTATAGTAGTTATATTCTTGTACATAGGAGCAGTATTATAGTAGTTATATTCTTGTAGATATGGGGCAGTATTATAGTAGTTATATTCTTGTACATAGGGGCAGTATTATAGTAGTTATATTCTTGTACATAGGAGGTAGTATTATAGTAGTTATATTCTTGTACATAAGAGCAGTATTATAGTAGTTATATTCTTGTACATAGGGGCAGTATTATAGTAGTTATATTCTTGTACATAGGGGCAGTATTATAGTAGTTATATTCTTGTACATAGGAGTAGTATTATAGTAGTTATATTCTTGTACATAGGAGCAGTATTATAGTAGTTATATTCCTGTACATAGAGGGCAGTATTATAGTAGTTATATTCTTGTACATAGGAGTAGTATTATAGTAGTTATATTCTTGTACATAGGAGCAGTATTATAGTAGTTATATTCTTGTACATAGGAGCAGTATTATAGTAGTTATATTCTTGTACATAGGAGCAGTATTATAGTAGTTATATTCTTGTACATAGGAGCAGTATTATAGTAGTTATATTCTTGTAGATATGGGGCAGTATTATAGTAGTTATATTCTTGTACATAGGGGCAGTATTATAGTAGTTATATTCTTGTACATAGGAGGTAGTATTATAGTAGTTATATTCTTGTACATAAGAGCAGTATTATAGTAGTTATATTCTTGTACATAGGGGCAGTATTATAGTAGTTATATTCTTGTACATAGGGGCAGTATTATAGTAGTTATATTCTTGTACATAGGAGTAGTATTATAGTAGTTATATTCTTGTACATAGGAGCAGTATTATAGTAGTTATATTCCTGTACATAGAGGGCAGTATTATAGTAGTTATATTCTTGTACATAGGAGTAGTATTATAGTAGTTATATTCTTGTACATAGGAGCAGTATTATAGTAGTTATATTCTTGTACATAGGAGCAGTATTATAGTAGTTATATTCTTGTACATAGGAGCAGTATTATAGTAGTTATATTCTTGTACATAGGGGGCAGTATTATAGTAGTTATATTCTTGTACATAGGAGGTAGTATTATAGTAGTTATATTCTTGTACATAGGGGCTGTATTATAGTAGTTATATTCTTGTACATAGGAGCAGTATTATAGTAGTTATATTCTTGTAGATATGGGGCAGTATTATAGTAGTTATATTCTTGTACATGGGGGCAGTATTATAGTAGTTATATTCTTGTACATAGGAGGTAGTATTATAGTAGTTATATTCTTGTACATAGGAGTAGTATTATAGTAGTTATATTCTTGTACATAGGAGCAGTATTATAGTAGTTATATTCTTGTACATAGGGGGCAGTATTATAGTAGTTATATTCTTGTACATAGGAGCAGTATTATAGTAGTTATATTCTTGTACATAGGGGGCAGTATTATAGTAGTTATATTCTTGTACATAGGAGCAGTATTATAGTAGTTATATTCGTGTACATAGGAGGTAGTATTATAGTAGTTATATTCTTGTACATAGGAGCAGTATTATAGTAGTTATATTCTTGTACATAGGGGGCAGTATTATAGTAGCTATATTCTTGTACATAGGAGGTAGTATTATAGTAGTTATATTCTTGTACATAGGAGGTAGTATTATAGTAGTTATATTCTTGTACATAGGAGCAGTATTATAGTAGTTATATTCTTGTACATAGGAGTAGTATTATAGTAGTTATATTCTTGTACATAGGAGCGGTATTATAGTAGTTATATTCTTGTACATAGGAGCAGTATTATAGTAGTTATATTCTTGTATATAGGAGCAGTATTATAGTAGTTATATTCTTGTACATAGGAGCAGTATTATAGTAGTTATATTCTTGTACATAGGAGCAGTATTATAGTAGTTATATTCTTGTACATAGGAGCAGTATTATAGTAGTTATATTCTTGTACATAGGAGTAGTATTATAGTAGTTATATTCTTGTACATAGGAGTAGTATTATAGTAGTTATATTCTTGTACATAGGAGCAGTATTATAGTAGTTATATTCTTGTACATAGGGGGCAGTATTATAGTAGTTATATTCTTGTACATAGGAGCAGTATTATAGTAGTTATATTCTTGTACATAGGGGGCAGTATTATAGTAGTTATATTCTTGTACATAGGAGCAGTATTATAGTAGTTATATTCTTGTACATAGGGGGCAGTATTATAGTAGCTATATTCTTGTACATAGGAGGTAGTATTATAGTAGTTATATTCTTGTACATAGGAGTAGTATTATAGTAGTTATATTCTTGTACATAGGAGCAGTATTATAGTAGTTATATTCTTGTACATAGGAGTAGTATTATAGTAGTTATATTCTTGTACATAGGAGCGGTATTATAGTAGTTATATTCTTGTACATAGGAGCAGTATTATAGTAGTTATATTCTTGTATATAGGAGCAGTATTATAGTAGTTATATTCTTGTACATAGGAGCAGTATTATAGTAGTTATATTCTTGTACATAGGAGCAGTATTATAGTAGTTATATTCTTGTACATAGGAGCAGTATTATAGTAGTTATATTCTTGTACATAGGAGTAGTATTATAGTAGTTATATTCTTGTACATAGGAGCAGTATTATAGTAGTTATATTCTTGTACATAGGAGCAGTATTATAGTAGTTATATTCTTGTACATAGGAGCAGTATTATAGTAGTTATATTCTTGTACATAGGAGCAGTATTATAGTAGTTATATTCTTGTACATAGGAGCAGTATTATAGTAGTTATATTCTTGTACATAGGAGGTAGTATTATAGTAGTTATATTCTTGTACATAGGGGCAGTATTATAGTAGTTATATTCTTGTACATAGGAGCAGTATTATAGTAGTTATATTCTTGTAGATATGGGGCAGTATTATAGTAGTTATATTCTTGTACATAGGGGCAGTATTATAGTAGTTATATTCTTGTACATAGGAGGTAGTATTATAGTAGTTATATTCTTGTACATAAGAGCAGTATTATAGTAGTTATATTCTTGTACATAGGGGCAGTATTATAGTAGTTATATTCTTGTACATAGGGGCAGTATTATAGTAGTTATATTCTTGTACATAGGAGTAGTATTATAGTAGTTATATTCTTGTACATAGGAGCAGTATTATAGTAGTTATATTCCTGTACATAGAGGGCAGTATTATAGTAGTTATATTCTTGTACATAGGAGTAGTATTATAGTAGTTATATTCTTGTACATAGGAGCAGTATTATAGTAGTTATATTCTTGTACATAGGAGCAGTATTATAGTAGTTATATTCTTGTACATAGGAGCAGTATTATAGTAGTTATATTCTTGTACATAGGAGCAGTATTATAGTAGTTATATTCTTGTAGATATGGGGCAGTATTATAGTAGTTATATTCTTGTACATAGGGGCAGTATTATAGTAGTTATATTCTTGTACATAGGAGGTAGTATTATAGTAGTTATATTCTTGTACATAAGAGCAGTATTATAGTAGTTATATTCTTGTACATAGGGGCAGTATTATAGTAGTTATATTCTTGTACATAGGGGCAGTATTATAGTAGTTATATTCTTGTACATAGGAGTAGTATTATAGTAGTTATATTCTTGTACATAGGAGCAGTATTATAGTAGTTATATTCCTGTACATAGAGGGCAGTATTATAGTAGTTATATTCTTGTACATAGGAGTAGTATTATAGTAGTTATATTCTTGTACATAGGAGCAGTATTATAGTAGTTATATTCTTGTACATAGGAGCAGTATTATAGTAGTTATATTCTTGTACATAGGAGCAGTATTATAGTAGTTATATTCTTGTACATAGGAGCAGTATTATAGTAGTTATATTCTTGTACATAGGAGCAGTATTATAGTAGTTATATTCTTGTACATAGGGGGCAGTATTATAGTAGTTATATTCTTGTACATAGGAGGTAGTATTATAGTAGTTATATTCTTGTACATAGGAGGTAGTATTATAGTAGTTATATTCTTGTACATAGGAGCAGTATTATAGTAGTTATATTCTTGTACATAGGGGCAGTATTATAGTAGATATATTCTTGTACATAGGAGTAGTATTATAGCAGTTATATTCTTGTACATAGGAGGTAGTATTATAGTAGTTATATTCTTGTACATAGGAGTAGTATTATAGTAGTTATATTCTTGTACATAGGGAGCAGTATTATAGTAGTTATATTCTTGTACATAGGAGTAGTATTATAGTAGTTAATATTCTTGTACATAGGAGGTAGTATTATAGTAGTTATATTCTTGTACATAGGAGGTAGTATTATAGTAGTTATATTCTTGTACATAGGAGCAGTATTATAGTAGTTATATTATTGTACATAGGAAAAGTATTATAGTAGTTATATTCTTGTATATTTGAGCAGTATTATAGTAGTGACAGTTACATCTTGTAGAGCATTATATAAAACAAGTTCTTTCAGCTGTATCAGGGTTGTCTTTGTCCTGTATGTACTGATATAACGATGGAACTGTACCTGACATTCTATTTTTTTTTTAATAATTATGTACAAGCTTAACACACATTTTGTAATATCCTTTAAAAAGGAAGTTTTGCTGTTTTAATGAGAAAGCTCCCTGTGAAGTGTTTCCTTAATATCTCTGTAACTGGAGGAGATCCTGTAGATACATTGAGTTTATCTGCAGTTATTGTACATACATTGAGTATATCTGCAGTTTCTGTACATACATTGAGTATTTCTGCAGTTACTGTCCATTCAGGCTCTTTCCTGCCTCTGCTATCCCTGCTATCTAGTTTTAGTTATTTTTACACTTTGATTTGTACTTCGTAGCTGTCCCTATAAGCTGTAATGTTAGGGTCACTTCATATCTTAGCTTTGATGCTCAAGGAAAAAAGCAGCTGCATTAGCAAGTTTAACTCTACTACATCTGAGGGTTCTGATGAACCCTTTCTCTTTAACTAGAAAGACATTGAATGACTGTCATCTACTTCCCCCCCATAACACAACTGCACTCACAATGTAATTGTTGTTTGCCTGCATGATCCTTTCTTTTCTATGTATTCTCTGAGGACACGCAAAGTCCTTGCCTGTGCATTTTTTTTCTTTTTTTGAAGTGTGCATTTGGCAGCCGGTCCGGATTGGAATGAATTAAATTACTTTGTAGCCGTCTCAGTTTTTCCATTAAATTACTACTTTTCTAAGTTTGCACAGAGAGCTCTACTGACCCGGAACAAGGCAGGGAAAAATGGAAACATTTGTTTTAATCCTTGTGAGAGATTTTTTTACTTTCAATTTTCAAAAAGTTTACATAAGGTTCTGTCTTGTGTTACATGTGCGGAAGTCCAGAGAAGAAAGTGGCAATACTCAACATTTTCAAAAAATTTTCTGCCAAACCCGAGATTTTTGGGGATCGCCACCCATGAATCATTATTTTACTTTGGAGTCTCTTCAGACAGACAGAGGTGTGGAAACAAACATCACTGATGCTCACTAATTTCTCTTCTCTTTGGAGCTCCGCAGTGGTGTCTCAATCTGACAGTCCAGTGGCACCCGGCTAGAACTAACGGAAGATGTTTTCACAAACCCAGTTCAACCATTGGTGAAAAAATTGGTGCCCCATGGATGCTGCTAAAAAACGGGTTGTGTGAATGAGGCATGTGGTCGAGGTGAAGCATGGCACAGGTATTTTTAGAACACACTAGATCCACTTTGCATGTACTGTTTCTTTAAATATAAAAATATATCAAATCTATTGTAACAAGGAAAAACTTTAAAGTGAAACTCTTTGCCTCTGCCATTAACATTTGGCCTTGCTTTAGACGTGATTTTTAAGCAATTATTTCCTTTTCATCAGAATTTGTCCTTTCCATCTCCCCAGAGAGCCCCAGAAAATCTTCTGACAACAAGCAATCTTGACATGAGCCGGTGACATTTGCATTGTGCCGGACATCTGATTGAATAAGGACTATTTAAACACCCGGCTCCTCCGGTCCTCGGCTGCTCACGTCTTTAGTTTCTTTGTACTTTTAGAAATTACCTGTGACTTAGAGTAATCATGTAATGAAGGTTCCTTAAAGGAATATTCCAGCAAGAATTCCTCTAGCTGAGTGCTGCTTTCTATGCTAACCATCTGCAATGATAGGTATGACATAGCAACAGCCCTCAAGACAGCAGGGCTACAATCATAGGGGTGACATATCAACAGCCCTCATGACAGCCGGGTACAATGATAGGTATCACAGAGCAGAAGCCCTCATGACAGCAGAGCTACAGTGATAGGTATCACATAGTAACAGCCCTTGTGACAGCAGAGATACAATGATAGGTATCACATAGTAACAGCCCTCGTGACAGCAGGGTTACAGTGATAGGTATCACATAGTAAAAGCCCTTGTGACAGCAGAGATACAATGATAGGTATCACAGAGCAGCAGCCCTCAAGACAGCAGAGATACAATGATAGGTATCACATAGTAACAGCCCTCATGACAGCAGAGATACAATGATAGGTATCACATAGTAACAGCCCTCATGACAGCAGAGATACAATGATAGGTATCACATAGTAACAGCCCTCATGACAGCAGAGATACAATGATAGGTATCACATAGTAACAGCCCTCATGACAGCAGAGATACAATGATAGGTATCACAGAGCAGCAGCCCTTGTGACAGCAGAGATACAATGATAGGTATCACATAGTAACAGTCCTTGTGACAGCAGAGATACAATGATAGGTATCACATAGTAACAGCCCTCGTGACAGCAGAGATACAATGATAGGTATCACAGAGCAGCAGCCCTTGTGACAGCTGGGTTACAGTGATAGGTATCACATAGTAACAGCCCTCGTGACAGCAGAGATACAATGATAGGTATCACAGAGCAGCAGCCCTCAAGACAGCAGAGATACAATGATAGGTATCACATAGTAACAGCCCTCATGACAGCAGAGATACAATGATAGGTATCACAGAGCAGCAGCCCTCGTGACAGCAGAGATACAATGATAGGTATCACATAGTAACAGCCCTTGTGACAGCAGAGATACAATGATAGGTATCACAGAGCAGCAGCCCTCAAGACAGCAGAGATACAATGATAGGTATCACATAGTAACAGCCCTCATGACAGCAGAGATACAATGATAGGTATCACATAGTAACAGCCCTCATGACAGCAGAGATACAATGATAGGTATCACATAGTAACAGCCCTCATGACAGCAGAGATACAATGATAGGTATCACAGAGCAGCAGCCCTCAAGACAGCAGAGATACAATGATAGGTATCACATAGTAACAGCCCTCATGACAGCAGAGATACAATGATAGGTATCACAGAGCAGCAGCCCTTGTGACAGCTGGGTTACAGTGATAGGTATCACATAGTAACAAATATTCTTCAAGCTCTCCATGAAAATGGAAGATAACATGGCATTAGATTGTAAATAGGATAGGTCATGTCATGTGACAAATGAGTATGGTGGAACTTTCCCTCTGCTTAATGGAGGAGTGCTTTGTGTCGGACCCTCACTCATCAGATATTCATGATTTATTCTAAGGAAAACCTAAGGAGATTATCCACAAGCCATACGGTGTCAGGAAGGTTCTTCCACTATAGCTGGTCAGGAGGTCTTCCTTTGTCTCCCTCTGAATACGCAATTTTTTGAAACTTTTTCCCCTCTTGCACTTTGCTGCTCTTCGACATTGCAAAAATTCAGATGTATGCCTGTGTTTTTCTCCACCAGCTGCCACCGACTTCTCGCAGTATTTACCGACACGGGTTGTCCTAGTTTCCACTTAAAGCCGTCGCCGTTCCGCTAGAATTCTTTAATAGAGTTTGTTTATTTCACTTTGCTCTAGTGACCCTTTTCTGCAGTTTCATAAAGTCTTTTGCGGCAAATAGCACCCTCTACGTTCCCAGGCACTATTATCTATCGTGGCGTTTGGCCAAGCCGTCCTTGAATTTGCTTCTTTTTTTCTCTTCCTCCCTTCCTCTTCACTACAATAAAACTGTTTCTCTTGGTGATAGCGGCAAAGAACGGGAATTGAAGTAAGATCTCATTTTAGATCCTTGCTAGATCTTAATGTTTCACCTGTCAACCCGCTGCCCTGCATAATATAAAATTAATGAATCCGATATATAATACCTCGGTGATGTATAATCAGATGTTGGATGCTCAGAGCTTTCAGATGCAGCCCATGGTAATTGCTTCTGTGACCGGTGAAATATTTCAAAAACATCCCCCCTCCCCCCGCCGTCCCGTGGAGTGGAGAAGGTGGGGAAGGCTTATGCAGGATTGCAGGTGCCTCCTGTTGTCTTGCATTTGTCATTTTAAGCATCCCACCGATACACCATGTTGATGATTTGATGTCCCCGGGGATCGGTCTATTCCTGTAACAGAGAGAAAGTCAATTAAAAAATAGACAGGGAAAGACAGAAGATTAACAGCAGTCCAACTTCCAGCTCTATTTATAGCAGCGGGATGAGAACGGACGCTTATCACAAGGAGAAGGAGCTTTAATGTCCACACTATATAATCCGGCGTCACATACAAAGCAGTTACCGGTAATTGAATAAATAGTGACTGGTGCAGCCGTCTGTCAATGGGCAATAAAGGCAAGGCAGGGCCGCTAACAGTCTCCATGCACCAAGACAAAAATCAGAAGACTGAAGGGTGGGGATGAGCAGTGGTGTGTACAGGTCTCTAGTCTACGCTTCCACAATTCTATTCATGTTTGTATAGATAAGAGTATTCTATGGATGTAGCAGAGCTGAATGTGTCAGTGGACTATCTCTGTACTTGATCATGATAATAGCTATAGCTGATAGAAAAGAAGAGTCCGCAGGAAAAAGACCAAGAAGGCCCCGACCTAGACCTGGCAACTTGTTGTAAATGGCATTGTCAGCTGTCATCATCTATAAGTAACCAGTCAGTAGGGAAACTATAGAATAGGACACATTATTAGTGATGTCACTGCTCTCTTGTGAATGGACAGGCTGCATAATTAGTGATGTCACAACTATCTAGTCAATGGATAAGCTGCATTATTAGTGATGTCACAACTATCTAGTCAATGGATAAGCTGCATTATTAGTGATGTCACTGTTCTCTAGTGATAGACTGCAATACTGGTAATGTGACTGCTCTCTAGTGAATGGTTAGGCTGTGCTCGCAGAAATATAATCAGTCTTTAGTAAATGAACAGACTGTATTCTCAGTAATGTCATCAGTCTCTAGTGAGGGATAGGCTGCATCCTCTGTGATGTCATCAGTCTCTAGTGTCATCAGTCTCTAATGAGGAATAGGTTGCATCCCCAGTGATGTCATCAGTCTCTAGTGAAGGATAGGCTGTATCCTCAGTGATGTCATCAGTCTGTAGTGAAGGATAGGCTGTATCCTCAGTGATGTCATCAGTCTCTAGTGTCATCATTCTCTAGTGAGGGATAGGATGTAACCCCAGGGATGTCATCAGTCAATTGTGAGGGATAGGTTGCATACTCTGTGATGTATTCAGTCTCTTGTGAGAGATAGGCTGTAACCCCAGTGATGTCATCAGTCTCTAGTGAGGGATAGGCTGTATACTCTGTGATGTATTCAGTCTCTTGAGAGGGATAGGCTGTAACCCCAGTGATGTCATCAGTCTCTAGTGAGGGATAGGCTGCATCCTCAGTGATGTCTTCAGTCTCTAGTGAGGGATAGTCTGTATACTCTGTGATGTATTCAGTCTCTTGAGAGGGATAGGCTGTAACCCCAGTGATGTCATCAGTCTCTAGTGAGGGATAAGCTGCATCCTCAGTGATGTCTTCAGTCTCTAGTGAGGGATAGGCTGCATCCTCAGTGATGTCTTCAGTCTTTAGTGAGGGATAGGCTGCATACTCTGTGATGTCTTCAGTCTTTAGTGAGGGATAGGCTGCATACTCTGTGATGTATTCAGTCTCTAGTGAGGGATAGGCTGTAACCCCAGTGATGTCATCAGTCTCTAGTGAGGGATAGGCTGCATACTCTGTGATGTATTCGGTCTCTTGAGAGGGATAGGCTGTAACCCCAGTGATGTCATCAGTCTCTAGTGAGGGATAGGCTGCATCCTCAGTGATGTCTTCAGTCTCTAGTGAGGGATAGGCTGCATACTCTGTGATGTATTCAGTCTCTTGTGAGGGATAGGCTGTAACCCCAGTGATGTCATCAGTCTCTAGTGAGGGATAGGCTGCATACTCTGTGATTTATTCAGTCTCTTGTGAGGGATAGGCTGTAACCCCAGTGATGTCATCAGTCTCTAGTGAGGGATAGGCTGCATTCTTAGTGATGTCTTCAGTCACTGCTCTCTGGTGAATGGATAAGCTGTGTTAATTCACTCTCAGATGACCACATCCTGTAGCTTTCTTTGCACAGATGTTTCTAGGTGTATCTACAATGTCTTCATACAGAATTTTCCATTACTGTTCCTTCTATCCCATTCTATCAGTGCAGGGGCTTCATTCTGAGCAGTAGTGACTTTATCTCAAAAAAGATAATTAAGTGAGATATTCTCATAAAAAGTCCGCACTAAATCATCCGCTCCACACAAATAGTATTGTGCAATTAAATCTTATGTCACGCAGCTGGAGAATGCAGCAAGCGGCATCATGGGTCACATATATACATCCAATCACATCCCAAATATTAGGGGCTGTAAATAAAACTCAGCAGCGCTCAGTAATACCTGGAAGTGGCCTGCGGAGAGAATTAATTATTAGTTTTTGGCATGATACAACGTAGATAGAAATCGGCTTCTATTTCTAATGTACGACGACTTCATACATTATTATATGCTGAGAATGGCAGGGAGGAAGAAGAGGAGGTTATTGGAATTTTATCTATCAATATCTATCTATCTATCTATCTATCTATCTCATATCTATCTATCTATCTATCTATCTATCTATCTATCTCATATCTATCTATCTATCTATCTCATATCTATCTATCTATCTCATATCTATCTATCTCATATCTATCTATCTATCTATCTATCTATCTATCTATCTATCTACCTCAATGTCTTTATGACCTCTGTCTGAGGTGTGTATGGATACTGTATGTTTTATTGTACTGTATAGAAGAGAACAGCAGACTGTTCCTATATAGTGGACAAAGAGACATCCCAGATGCCCATTGGTTCCTGTTATTCACCGTGTGTCTTTGTCTTGTATTCATCAGTGTTATATATACACACACAACAGCATGATGTCATTAGAAATAATGTCATCATCACTGGATATACTGAATCACTGGGTATAATATTAACCACTATGTCCTATATTAGTTGCCTTATCTGGTATCTCCTGCCCCTTTGGGTCCTCAGCACTCGGCTCTGTGGCTGCTCATTATTCTGTCCTCCATGTCCCTGTCTCGTGTACCTGCCTCCCACTTCCCTATGGGCCGGAGTTAAAAGTGATGTAGGAACAGGAGGCAAATGATCTCACAAAGGAAACTGCACATAGAACAGCCCAGATAATGAGCGTTATCTGCACCAGGGCCCCATTAGCCGAGACATGTGTAAGGATGTAAAGAACTCTCATCATCTGTGATCAGTGCGACCTCTCTCACCCTAATGTCACTTTTTACCACTTGACAAAAATCTTTGTAGGTCAATGTGAAGGAAACCTTTAATGAAATACAGTGTCCAAATAAAACCTGGCAAAAATACACTGATAAATCTCCGTTATGAGCTCTAAATTCCCTGATCCCTTCACAAATGATAAAGTTCTGCCTGCCTGCCATGACCACCAGGGGGAGCTCTGTGCATTTTTATGCCTAGGATTTGGAAACTTGCAGTATGCTCCCTCTAATGGATGCTGCAGGAATTCTTTGTCTACGTACAAGCACCACTAGGGGATGCTCATAGCAGATGGATCATATAACTAGTTCTGAATTCAGTGAGACATATAAAAATATGAATTCATTGAGCACCTCCTAGAGGTATCTATGCACCTATACAGGGGAAGCAGATTGGTGCTGGGTTTGAACCCCACAAACACTGCTATCATTATACTCGGGGGTCTTTTCAGACCCCCGACTATAATGATCGGGGGCCCAGGGGAGGTGAGGGAACATAAAAAACAACATTACTTACCTCTCCTGCGCTCCAGCAGGCTTCGGGCCTGTTTGGTCATTATGCAACGCCGGCCTGGCTCATACGAGATCTGGTCCAACATTGAAGATGGCCGAAGTAGCGCACCGGAGTGCACCAGAGTGAGGAAGAGGTAAGTAAAATTGTTTTTTATCTTTGTATCCTCCCCTGGGTCTCTGATCATTACACTCTGGGGTCTGAAAAGACCCCAGAGTATAATAATTGTTCCTGGGTGGTCCACAATGGGGCATAATACTGTGTGCAGGGGCCACTATGGGGCATAATGTGAAATGTTCGCTTTGGGGCCCAGCTATTCCTAGTTACGCCACTGTCCTTAGCCCTATAGCAGTCACATAGTTTACTTATATAGTGTTTCTGGTGACAAGGGCCAAATTGGGATGGTGACAACTGGGTGAGAGCATTTCCAAAGTTGCATGTCTTGTGGGGTGTTTCCAGTATGAATTGTTGAGTACTTACCAAACTATGTTCTGTGCTGCACTTTTAAAAAGCCTCCAATATGCCTTACACCAATACACATTGGCAGGCAATGTACCAGATTCAGCAATACAGAAGTGTTGCAGTATATTGTACAGGGGATGATATGCTGGTTCTGGTGACACTAACCTATCTATCTGCAGGGCTGGGGTGATATGCTGGGTCTGGTGACACTAACCTATCTATCTGCAGGGCTGGGGTGATATGCTGGTTCTGGTGACACTAACCTATCTATCTGCAGGGCTGGGGTGATATGCTGGGTCTGGTGACACCAACCTATCTATCTGCAGGGCTGGCTGGGGTGATATGCTGGGTCTGGTGACACTAACCTATCTATCTGCAGGGCTGGGGTGATATGCTGGTTCTGGTGACACTATCCTATCTATCTGCAGGGCTGGGGTGATATGCTGGGTCTGGTGACACTAACCTATCTATCTCCAGGCCTGGGGTGATATGCTGGTTCTGGTGACACTAACCTATCTATCTGCAGGGCTGGGGTGATATGCTGGTTCTGGTGACACTAACCTATCTATCTGCAGGGCTGGGGTGATATGCTGGTTCTGGTGACACTAACCTATCTATCTGCAGGGCTGGGGTGATATGCTGGTTCTGGTGACACTAACCTATCTATCTGCAGGGCTGGGGTGATATGCTGGGTCTGGAGACACTAACCTATCTATCTGCAGGGCTGGGGTGATATGCTGGTTCTGGTGACACTAACCTATCTATCTGCAGGGCTGGGGTGATATGCTGGATCTGGTGACGCTAACCTATCTATCTGCAGGGCTGGGGTGATATGCTGGATCTGGTGACACTAACCTATCTATCTGCAGGGCTGGGGTGATATGCTGGGTCTGGTGACACTAACCTATCTATCTGCAGGGCTGGGGTGATATGCTGGGTCTGGTGACACTAACCTATCTATCTGCAGGGCTGGGGTGATATGCTGGTCCTGGTGACACTAACCTATCTATCTGCAGGGCTGGGGTGATATGCTGGGTCTGGTGACACTAACCTATCTATCTGCAGGGCTGCGGTGATATGCTGGGGTCTGGTGACAGTAACCTATCTATCTGCAGGGCTGGGGTGATATGCTGGATCTGGTGACACTAACCTATCTATCTGCAGGGCTGGGGTGATATGCTGGGTCTGGTGACACTAACCTATCTATCTGCAGGGCTGGGGTGATATGCTGGGTCTGGTGACACTAACCTATCTATCTGCAGGGCTGGGGTGATATGCTGGTCCTGGTGACACTAACCTATCTATCTGCAGGGCTGGGGTGATATGCTGGTTCTGGTGACACTAACCTATCTATCTGCAGGGCTGGGGTGATATGCTGGATCTGGTGACGCTAACCTATCTATCTGCAGGGCTGGGGTGATATGCTGGATCTGGTGACACTAACCTATCTATCTGCAGGGCTGGGGTGATATGCTGGGTCTGGTGACACTAACCTATCTATCTGCAGGGCTGGGGTGATATGCTGGGTCTGGTGACACTAACCTATCTATCTGCAGGGCTGGGGTGATATGCTGGTCCTGGTGACACTAACCTATCTATCTGCAGGGCTGGGGTGATATGCTGGGTCTGGTGACACTAACCTATCTATCTGCAGGGCTGCGGTGATATGCTGGGGTCTGGTGACAGTAACCTATCTATCTGCAGGGCTGGGGTGATATGCTGGTTCTGGTGACAGTAACCTATCTATCTGCAGGGTTGCATTTATATGCTCGGTTCTAATGACAAACTTACTTTAAATAGTTAATGCAAGTGAAGAGTAAAGGATAGCCTGTCAGGTCCTATCTCAACTAAGAGCTACTGCTGTAAAAGTTCCCGCTGGCTATGATGGACAGGTGTCAGTACACACAGGGCCTCACAGCTTGCTGGATATGGGGCACAGTACACAATGATAGCTGATCAGTGTAGACTGACACAGTGTTACGAGCTTCTCAAAAACATTAAAAGACAATAAACAAGGGGCTAAGTAAACTGCACCCGATGGAGTAAGAAGATTGCTGAAAATCTGGAGTAAATCTCGTAGACACCTGGAATAAGATTGTCACTAAACAACTTCATTTTCAACTATTTATGGAGGAAGAAATTGGTGACATTTTGCACATTTTTGACACTGAGATATTGCGGAGCGCTCTCTTTCTGTTGACAGGATTTTCAGGAGCTCCGGGATGGATTGAGCGCTGTGATTGACTGTGTGACATTAAAATATACAGTTACACCTTCAAAACCCAAGTATCTGCTCAGCCTGAAGATAAACCCACATTATTCTAATGTCGCCTCGGAGAAGCGGGGAGCACAGGGGAGTCTTTAATATCAGCCATCATTGCTGCAAATCTGCCGATGCTGAATAATTCCCCAAGTAGATGAATCAGGCAGAGGAGGCTCTAATGTTCCCAAAGTACCAGGGAAGGAGAGAGATGGAAATGGATGATGTGATGTAGGATAAACCACTCTATAAATAGCACCCAAAGTCACTAGACTGAGCCGCACAATGTTACCATTAGGGGGCAGTCTGTAGAATGGCAGATACTGCTGCTCCTGGTGGCCTGGAATGGATTACAGGGACTACTAGGGGATGAAGTCTATACCACCATATACTATACTATTGGCCTGTATGAGATACACCTCTAGGAAGATGAGCTGTATACTTCCATATACTGCAACCTATATATCACCTTATACACACCTTACGTATTTGTGTAGATGCCACCACTATAGAGCAAACTGAACTGTATCTCACCATATGGCGATGCTCCTATTGGTCTATATAGAAGACGCCACCAGGGAATGTACTGTATACCATAATATACTGCTGCTCCTATTGGCCTGTATACAGTTAGTGTCACCCCTAATAGCGCTATATACAGGTCCTACTTATTTGTATAAGTGCCACTATTATGGAAAGACTGTATACTGCCATTATACTGCCAATTTCACTTGTGCAGCAGCTACTATTGATCTGTATAAGAGATATCAATAGGGGCATAGTATACCACCGCCATATACTGCAGCGCCCAATGAGCTACAACTCGGAAAACTGTACACTGCTATTCATTCCTCCTAATTCATCTGTACAAGATCTATATATTCATCTGTATATGTATATATATATATATATATATATATATATATATATATATATATCACTACTGGGTGTAATTTGTATAATGCCATACATTCAGATCCTTTTTACCTGTATACTGTATGAGCCATCACTGAAGAGCAATGTGTATGCCATCATATACAGATCTAACTTATCTGCGTGGAACACCACTAGGGGGCAAATTGTATAAGGCCATATACAGGTCCTAGTTATAGACTGGTATTGCGGTTTTTATAGCACCATATTGACCTGTATAGGAGCACTGGGGGTGCCTGTGTGAGGCCAGTATACAGGTTAATATAGCTACTTGAAGAGAACAGTGATTGGCTAAAAATAATGTGTACATTTCTATAGAATATCCCTCCCTGCCAGGAAGACTCTGCTCTTGTTCTATAATTTACAGCAGCTGCATAAATGTGAACAGTAACATGAGAAGGAATAAGCCTTTCATCTGTATGTAAGACCCTCAGCACATGGAGGGGTCTAGTAAAGAGCTGGGTATGATCAGCACCATGGACAGCAGGGTGGACTGTAGTGCTATATACCTGTATACTATCAGCACCAGGGACAGCAGGGTGGTCTGTAGTGCTATATACCTGTATACTATCAGCACCAGGGAGAGCTGTGTAGACTGTAGTGATCTATACCTGTATACTATCAGCACCAGGGACAGCAGTGTAGACTGTAGTGATCTATACCTGTATACTATCAGCACCAGGGACAGCAGTGTAGACTGTAGTGATCTATACCTGTATACTATCAGCACCATGGACAGCAGGATGGACTGTAGTGCTATATACCTGTATACTATCAGCACCAGGACAGCAGGGTGGACTGTAGTGATCTATACCTGTATACTATCAGCACCAGGGACAGCTGTGTAGACTGTAGTGATCTATACCTGTATACTATCAGCACCATGGACAGCAGGATGGACTGTAGTGCTATATACCTGTATACTATCAGCACCAGGACAGCAGGGTGGACTGTAGTGAGCTATACCTGTATACTATCAGCACCAGGGTGGACTGTAGTGCTCTATACCTGCTATCAGCACCAGGGACAGCTGTGTAGACCGTAGTGATCTATGTTATTAATTTATTTTGCTTACTTCTATAGCGCCATCATATTCCGCAGCGCTTTACAGACATTGTCAGTCACTGTCCCATATAGGGCTCACAATCTACATTCCCTATCAGTATGTCTTTGGAGTGTGGGAGGAAACCGAAGTACCTGGAGGAAACCCACCAAACACGGGGAGAACATACAAACTCCTTGCAGGTGTTGTCCTTGGCAGGATTCGAACCCAGAACTCCAGCGCTGCAAGGTTACAGTGCTAACCACTGAGCCATCTATAGCTGTATACTATCAGAACCAGGGACAGCAGTGTAGACTGTAGTGAGCTATACCTGCATACTATCAGCACCTTGGACTGCTGTGTAGACTGTAGTGAGCTATACCTGTATACTATCAGCACCTTGGACAGCTGTGTAGACTGTAGGGATCTATACACTACCATTCAAAAGTTTGGGGTCACCCAGACAATTTTGTGTTTTCCATGAATACTCACACTTTTATTTATCAAATGAGTTGCAAAATGAATAGAAAATATAGTCAAGACATTGTCAAGGTTAGAAATAATGATTTTTATTTGAAATAATAATTTTCTCCTTCAAACTTTGCTTTGGTCACAGAATGCTCCATTTGCAGCAATTCCAGCATTGCAGACCTTTGGCATTCTAGCTGTTAATTTGCTGAGGTCATCTGGAGACATTTCCTGCCATGGTTCCAGAAGCCCCTCCCACAAGTTGGATTGGCTTGATGGGCATTTTTTGCGTACCAGACGGTCAAGCTGCTCCCACAACAGCTCAATGGGGTTGAGATCTGGTGACTGCGCTGGCCCCTCCATTACAGATAGAATACCAGCTGCCGGCTTCTTCCCTAAATAGTTCTTGTATAATTTGGAGGTGTGCTTTGGGTCTGTTCTATACTATCTGTTTTAGGACATTACCCACAGCAGAACAACATTTTCCAGGATACAAATAATGATGTCAGATATTACTTAGTATTTAGCAGAAATGGTCTTGGTAGAGGTGACTGCATTGTACTCAATAATAACACAGTATCCAGTAAGCTCTAGAGCTCCCCCTAGTGGTGACTGCATTGTACTCAATAATAACACAGTATCCAGTAAGCTCTAGAGCTCCCCCTAGTGGTGACTGCATTGTACTCAATAATAACACAGGATGGGGTAAGCTCTAGAGCTCCCCCTAGTGGTGACTGCATTGTACTCAATAATAACACAGTATCCAGTAAGCTCTAGGGCTCCCCCTAGTGGTGACTGCATTGTACTCAATAATAACACAGGATGCAGTAAGATCTAGAGCCCCCCAGTGGTGACTGCATTGTACTCAATAATAGGATAGTATGCAGCGAGCTCTAGAGCTCACCCTAGTGGTGACTGCATTGCACTTAATAATAATCCAGTATGCATTAAGCTCACAGCGCAATACTTTTCAGGGAACTCTTCATCTATGCAGGGGTTTTGGAGCTCTGTATCAGAAAAATGTTGCTCTTTGTGAGTTCTATAAAGATATATTAAGAAATTATCAGCTGGAAATTCACTTTGAGGTTAAATAACTTCACATAAACCCCATATGAACAGTGACAGCACGTGTTCTCATTCTCATGGGCCATCACGCCAGTGTCAGAGGTCCCTAAGCACTTTTAGGATTTTCTCATTTGTCTTCCTTCTAAAGTCTTAATTACCTGAGACTCCTCCAGCATAGAGTTGAGATGCCTCCTGTGCTCTATATTCTTAGAATCAGGGGTCCTTGTGGACAAGAGAGGTTGTGTATAAGGCTTTACATGTCACCGGCTGCTGAACTTGAGACGAAATATGTTAGAGGGAGCCTGAGGAGGAAGGTACCACAGGAACATCATTAGCGGCTCCAGACTCTGCGTGTGATTAATTAAGAAATACTTGATAAATAGCGTCTCCCAGATCTGTAAATCACGAGGAGAGGTAAAGATAATTGAATGCAATTGATTCACTTACACATGCAGGAAAGTCATTTACATTCAGGGCACATCCTAGTATTCTGGTGGTATAGCTGGGTGAGGACAGTATATGGGAAGCTTGCAGCATTGAATTATGCTGGGGTCTTATATGTATTTGTGGGTAAAACAGAACCATTAAAGTAAAAATTGGGGAGTGGGTGGGAGGACTAATGAAGGCATATAACATACAGTGTAATTATAAGGGAAGATATTGCATTCTATAGAGCAATACCTCAGGCAATCAGCAGGGGGGATCAGTATGGGAAGCCCTGATCAGTATGGGAAGCCCGGCGATGGGTTGTATGGCCCCCAGGTGTTTATTTATAGTGATCACCTATCCACAGGTCATTAGTATCTGATCATTGGGGGCCAACACACAGACCCAACGCTGATCAGCCATTTTGGCTATGTCCTGGCATAGGACAAGAAAGCAGCTCCACTCCTGTCCAAGTAATATGCACAAAACTGTAGTACCCCAGGTCCACCACTATACACTGGGCAGAGCTGCAGCTGTTCAAGAGGAGGAAGATCCACGTTGGGAAAAAAAAAAAAAAAAAGAGACGGCGCTTCTGCTAATCTGTCTCACCCCAGGAGCTTTATTTACACCAATACTATTCAGTACTGCTATATAATGTCCTTCTCTACAATGTTAATCATGCTGCTGATACTTCTGAGAGCCTGCAGAGGGGAAAACTAGAAACAATGCAGAAAACAAGCCATATTTTGAGACAGGTATTTGCGTGATGTTATAGTATACGGTAACCCTAGTGCAGCAGTGAGTAGAGGGGCAGCATGGGGTATCTGTACCTACAGAAAAGTTGGATGCTTTGGTTTCAGGTCCGTAAATGTCACACTAATGTTTTTGCAACCTTGTTCAGGTCACTAAGAGTTTTATTCTAGGACGCTGGGTAAGGGGAATCTATTTCTATCTATTTATATCTTGCTTGCCCAGCATCTTCTCTTTTTGTCGATCAGAGGTTTGAGAAATGACCAAGTCAATTAAAGGGTCAATGTGAGATTTTCATTGTCATGGACAGGCAGGATATAGAGAGTTACATTTTCTAAATCTAACCAAACTAAATCATGTTCCAAGAGCCAAGAAATCATAATGATGGAATTAAGTGGGATTCTGGATAGACCAGTATGCTGACCATGCACGGCCCCATACTTGGCCCATTTGTCTTGTCACAATAAGGCTAAAGCTGGCCATACATGTCAGACTTATGTTCTCCCATCTCTACCAATGGCAAAAATGAACAAGCCTATGCTAGACATGCCTGGCCGAGAGCTGCCTTCTGTAGGAACAACGGATCGGGTATGTTGAAATCCAACATGCCCAATCCATCTACACCCAACTGAAAACATTAGGAGACCCCCATACACAAATAATCAGAGAGTGACTGCAAATGTTTGGACAACTAGGCTTAGTTTTTACCACTTTTACCACAGATACAATTATTATGCCATACAAGCACCTACAATTTCCAATGAATACCCAACTATAACTTGTAGTAGATGTGATTTTTGTTTTCCTGTAAAAGGTACAGTATATATATATATATATATATATATATATATATATCATGGTCTAAATTAAAATTTAAGAAACTTTGAAAAATGAAATCTATTGATAGTATCGATAGTAGAAACAGCTGCCATGCAGACCTATGTGTATCCATGGTAACAGACTGCAAACAAATTAAGTGTAGTCTGATCCTGCCATCATGAGATACTAGACTCCCTGCCTCTTTCTAACGTGCAGTAGAAATGGAGGTAGTTTGAAGAAACTAACAGGGTCACGGACAGGCTTTTTATCATGACTGACCCATAAACCTCCACTTTCTCCATCACACCCAGCACATTCACTGACATTCTCCAGATCTGGCTTTTCGCAGTGTTTGATGATTTCTCCATTATATAACAGTTTTCCCATTACTTACTTACTCCTGGCGTCTCTATTTGATATTTTTTTCACACTTTTTGACGGGAGGTTCTGAGTAGATTGCCTTGTAGAATAGTAGAAGAAGCTCCAATTAGCCTTGAAGGATAAGTAGTGAACATCGTAATGAACAACCAACCTTTCAAGTCACGCCGTGTTAACCGGGCTTTTAATTGATGCCACAATAGAAAGTACAAAATGAAAATCTGTCACAAGGTGTTAATATTTGCACTGACAATACGGAATTAGTATATTGTAAAATATCATCAAGGTCTTCGAGCAGTTTCCAAGAATTGCACCACAAGTGGTGATGGACGCAAGTAGCAGTCACATCGAGCCCTGGAATTTATAGGTACATTATAGGTAAGGCTGGAATATAGCTCCCTTCTGCCCTAGATCCTTCCGTATGGGAGGTAGACTCTCTAATAGTTGAGCCACAGACTCAACTATTCCTAAATTTATTTCTGTGCACGGTCTCATAATAAATTTGCCCCACAGTCTCTCTCTAGGAGTCCTTGCAGCATGGATGATATAATGGAACACTAAATATCCTCAGTACCCCTCCTCAATTCTACCCTTAGATAGGACCCCCGGCATAGACGTTTCCATAAGACTACAGGTAACCTACTATTCTGTGTACTGTTCCACTGACCCTGCTATCATGATACTTATGCTAAACAACATACTCATATCTGTTACATTAACAAACTGAGCTCTGCTACATCTGTGTGACAAATGGTTCTTTAACCCATCCTTTGTTTCATTGACCTATACCCCATATCAGTGTCTGATGTCATAAGCAGTCCATTCCGTGGGCATTTGTCGCTCACGCAGATGTTGCAGTTATATCACATGACCAGGGTAAGTGCTTTGCATTAATCGCCACGAGAGACGATTCTTCCGCTGTCCTTTTCCAGTCCTCGGAAAACAATGCTGATTACATTTGTGATTTCATGTTTAATTCATGGCGGCTGACACACACCAAATACATTTACACTTCTGAACACAGGAAATTTATGTCAGCCACATGGTATAAGGAGCAAATAAAAGACAGGACGCTGCTCCTCGCCCGCTATGTGCGAGCGGAGCTGCAATTTATTTCAGAAAGGAGGAAACATTTTTTTCCCAAGTTAGTTTCAGGTAGAGTAGAGTGTGAGATCAGAAAATAACCTGTGAAAGTCATTCTTCAGCCTGAATCAGTTATTAAGGTACCTGTCTTAAAGGGATATTCCTCTATTTTATGTAAATGGCTAACATTTCCCAATACCATTTCTGTATCAATACCTCTGCTTGCAGTCATTTAATAGGTTGTTTCCTTCCAGTGGATACAAATTTGTGTCCGTCATATGATAGACACAAGTGAACGGCTCGTCAAACACAACATAACTCTGATAACTGAGCGTAACAAGCCGTGCACTGGTGAGTCCATCACATGACCACATTGTTTATTTCAAGGTGATACAAATCTGTGCCAGTCATGTGATAGACACAAGTGCACGGCTCGTCACACAACCTAACTCTCATAACTGAGTGTAATGAGCCGTGCACCTTTGTGTCTATTACATAACCACAATTTTTTTCCTTCCAGTGGATACAAATCTGTGCTATTTATGTAATACACACAAGGGCATGGCTCATCACACAACATACATGTGCATGGCTGGTCACACAAAACACATGTGCATGGCTTGTCATACAACATACAAGGGCACGGCTCATCACACAATAACACATGTGCATGGCTGGTCACACAAAACACATGTACACAGCTCATCACACAACATACATGTGCACGGCTCATCACACAACAAAATGTGTCCATGGCTCATCACACAACATGCATGCACACAGCTCATCAAACAACACACATGTACACAGCACATCACACACCATGCATGTGCACAGTTTATCACACAACATGCATGTGCATGCCTCATAACACAACAAACATATACACAGCTTGTCAAACAACATAATTCTGACAACTGAGTCTGACATGCCGTGCACCGGCATCTCTATCACATGACCATGACATTCACTGCAGTTAAACAAATACTTGAGTTTCTTGATTTGCCAACAACTAGAGATCTCCGAAACTGAGGAAATGATACAGAGGGCTTACTGAAATTTGTATGACATTTAATTCTACAAAAATTTTTATATTTTTGTGTTGAAATTGGAATATCCCTTTAAGGAAATTTGTGAGAAGCAAAAATTACTCAGGATGTGACTGTATATAACATGGGTGCCCCATTGCCTCCACTCCTTTGTGGACCTAGGGTGCCTTCACTAGCCTGGTGAACGAAAGATAGAGAAATAGGTATGTGACTCTATTTTTGAGTCTATGGGAGTCAATAACTTGTTTGTAAAACTTCCACAGGCTTCAGAGGACAGGGCCATGCACCTGAGCAGTCACGTATCCTGTTGCTGCTAGAGCTAAGGGATATCCTGTGCAATTGTGTGTCCATTTCTTATGTCCTGGATACAATGTCATGAATCAAGTAACCCTAGTAATACTACCAGTCTACACCAATACAATGGTCAATGGGAGGCAACACTGGGGTCATATACAAGACAACCATAAGGTCCACAACCACCACCAAGCTACACATATGATGGGATAACACAGTGTGCTTGTATTATGAAGGACAAAGAGAGGTTACACTATGCCAGCGGGTGAGATACTGGAACATCTGACTGCACTTTATATCGCAATTACATTGAAAAGCCTGGAGGAAGCGCTCTACTATATAAAGCCATGCAAATTTATCATTTAATATGAGTGAAAAAAGTGTAAAGCAATAATAATAGGAGCGCGAGGGAATAGCGGAGTAAAAAGTTCACACCATGAAATGTGTGTCCTATCTCCATCATATGCTGAGGAGCCGGAGGGCGTCCATCAGGTGATATAGCGCTACTTAATAATCGCCCCATCTCCAGGGACATGCAATAAAATCTCTGTACGGTATGTACAACAGTTTTATAGTGAGTGTGCAGTGACCCAAAAAATACAAGGGTCTGAGGACACGATAGCAGCGCGTCATCTGCCACATCCTAAACACAGCAGAATAGCGACAGGGAAGCTGTAGACAGATAGAAAACTACTACTATATGCTCATGTCTTGTCTATAGGAGCCATAGTATAGTAGTTATATTCTTGTACATAGGAGCAGTATTATAGTAGTTATATTCTTGTACATAGGAGGTAGTATTATAGTAGTTATATTCTTGTACATAGGAGTAGTATTATAGTAGTTATATTCTTGTACATAGGGGCAGTATTATAGTAGTTATATTCTTGTACATAGGAGGTAGTATTATAGTAGTTATATTCTTGTACATAGGAGCAGTATTATAGTAGTTATATTCTTGTACATAGGAGGTAGTATTATAGTAGTTATATTCTTGTACATAGGGGTAGTATTATAGTAGTTATATTCTTACACATAGGAGGTAGTATTATAGTAGTTATATTCTTGTACATAGGAGCAGTATTATAGTAGTTATATTCTTGTACATAGCAGTATTATAGTAGTTATATTCTTACACATAGGGGCAGTATTATAGTAGTTATATTCTTGTACATAGTAGTATTATAGTGGTTATATTCTTGTACATAGGAGCAGTATTATAGTAGTTATATTCTTGTACATAGGAGTAGTATTATAGTAGTTATATTCTTGTATATAGTAGTATTATAGTAGTTATATTCTTGTACATAGGAGCAGTATTATAGTAATTATATTCTTGTACATAGTAGCAGTATTATAGTAGTTATATTCTTGTACATAGGAGGCAGTATTATAGTAGTTATATTCTTGTACATAGGAGCAGTATTATAGCAGTTATATTCTTGTACATAGGAGCAGTATTATAGTAGTTATATTCTTGTACATAGGAGTAGTATTATAGTAGTTATATTCTTGTACATAGGAGGCAGTATTATAGTAGTTATATTCTTGTACATAGGAGCAGTATTATAGCAGTTATATTCTTGTACATAGGAGCAGTATTATAGTAGTTATATTCTTGTACATAGGAGGTAGTATTATAGTAGTTATATTCTTGTACATAGGTGCAGTATTATAGTAGTTATATTCTTGTACATAGGGGGCAGTATTATAGTAGTTATATTCTTGTACATAGTAGGTAGTATTATAGTAGTTATATTCTTGTACACAGGAGCAGTATTATAGTAGTTATATTCTTGTACATAGGAGCAGTATTATAGTAATTATATTCTTGTACACAGGAGTAGTATCATAGTAGCTATATTCTTGTACATAGGAGCAGTATAATAGTAGTTATATTCTTGTACATAGGAGCAGTATTATAGTAGTTATATTCTTGTACATAGGAACAGTATTATAGTAGTTATATTCTTGTACATAGGAGCAGTATTATAGAAATTATATTCTTGTACATAGTAGCAGTATTATAGTAGTTATATTCTTGTACATAGGAGGCAGTATTATAGTAGTTATATTCTTGTATATAGTAGTATTATAGTAGTTATATTCTTGTACATAGGAGCAGTATTATAGTAATTATATTCTTGTACATAGTAGCAGTATTATAGTAGTTATATTCTTGTACATAGGAGGCAGTATTATAGTAGTTATATTCTTGTACATAGGAGCAGTATTATAGCAGTTATATTCTTGTACATAGGAGGTAGTATTATAGTAGTTATATTCTTGTACATAGGGGGCAGTATTATAGTAATTATATTCTTGTACATAGTAGCAGTATTATAGTAGTTATATTCTTGTACATAGGGGGCAGTATTATAGTAGTTATATTCTTGTACATAGTAGGTAGTATTATAGTAGTTATATTCTTGTACATAGGAGCAGTATTATAGTAATTATATTCTTGTACACAGGAGTAGTATCATAGTAGTTATATTCTTGTACATAGGAGCAGTATAATAGTGGTTATATTCTTGTACATAGGAGCAGTATTATAGTAGTTATATTCTTGTACATAGGAGTAGTATTATAGTAGTTATATGCTTGTACATAGGAGCAGTATTATAGTAATTATATTCTTGTACACAGGAGTAGTATCATAGTAGTTATATTCTTGTACATAGGAGCAGTATTATAGTAGTTATATTCTTGTACATAGGAGGTAGTATTATAGTAGTTATATTCTTGTACATAGTAGTAGTATTATAGTAGTTATATTCTTGTACATAGGAGGAGTATTATAGTAGTTATATTCTTGTACATAGGAGGTAGTATTATAGTAGTTATATTCTTGTACATAGGAGCAGTATTATAGTAGTTATATTCTCGTACATAGGAGTAGTATTATAGTAGTTATATTCTTGTACATAGGAACAGTATTATAGTAGTTATATTCTTGTACATAGGAGCAGTATTATAGTAGTTATATTCTTGTACGTAGTAGCAGTATTATAGTAGTTATTTTCTTGTACATAGGAGCAGTATTATAGTAGTTATATTCTTGTACATAGGGGCAGTATTATAATAGTTATATTCTTGTACATAGGAGTAGTATTATAGTAGTTATATTCTTGTACATAGTAGTAGTATTATAGTAGTTATATTCTTGTACATAGGAGCAGTATTATAGTAGTTATATTCTTGTACATAGGAGGTAGTATTATAGTAGTTATATTCTTGTACATAGGAGCAGTATTATAGTAGTTATATTCTCGTACATAGGAGTAGTATTATAGTAGTAATATTCTTGTACATAGGAACAGTATTATAGTAGTTATATTCTTGTACATAGGAGCAGTATTATAGTAGTTATATTCTTGTACGTAGTAGCAGTATTATAGTAGTTATTTTCTTGTACATAGGAGCAGTATTATAGTAGTTATATTCTTGTACATAGGGGCAGTATTATAATAGTTATATTCTTGTACATAGGAGTAGTATTATAGTAGTTATATTCTTGTACATAGGAGTAGTATTATAGTAGTTATATTCTTGTACATAGGGGCAGTATTATAGTAGTTATATTCTTGTACATAGGAGTAGTATTATAGTAGTTATATTCTTGTACATGGGGGCAGTATTATAGTAGTTATAATCTTGTACATAGAGGGCAGTATTATAGTAGTTATATTCTTGTACATAGAGGGCAGTATTATAGTAGTTATATTCTTGTACATAGGGGCAGTATTATAGTAGTTATAGTCTTGTACATAGGAGCAGTATTATAGTAGTTATATTCTTGTACATAGGAGGTAGTATTATAGTAGTTATATTCTTGTACATAGGAGCAGTATTATAGTAGTTATATTCTTGTAGATAGGGGCAGTATTATAGTAGTTATATTCTTGTACATCGGAGCAGTATTATAGTAGTTATATTCTTGTACATAGGAGCAGTATTATAGTAGTTATATTCTTGTACATAGGAGCAGTATTATAGCAGTTATATTCTTGTACATCGGAGCAGTATTATAGTAGTTATATTCTTGTACATAGGAGCAGTATTATAGCAGTTATATTCTTGTACATCGGAGCAGTATTATAGTAGTTATATTCTTGTACATAGGAGCAGTATTATAGTAGTTATATTCTTGTACATAGGGGCAGTATTATAGTAGTTATATTCTTGTACACAGGAGCAGTATAATAGTGGTTATTTTTTGTACATATGTGTTGATATAACATGGGTTATTTTGTTGTCTATAGAGGGATATATTAGCTCCTTTATACAGCATTATTAGGTTACTGAGCTCAGTACGGCTTATCAGGCTTTTACAGTAACAATGACTTGTAAACCAGACATTTGCTCAGCACTTGCCTTTCCTCTTCAGTAGATCATATATAGCACATTATTCACCAGAATACTGAACCCAGAGTCAGGAGTATATGAATATTCTGATGATGTTCTTAAAGAATTAAAAAAAAAAAGAAACGTAAGAAAATAAAATGTGCCACATAATAATAATAAACTATAAAACATCCTTGTTATTATACTTTTAGTGGTAAATGACAGGCTACAATGGTGCGGTGTGAGATATTACTCTGACACTGACCTCCCGCATTGCACAGCGGCTCCTCTGATGGCTGTAAATTACACTGCCAGGGAAGATGACACGGACACAGATGGAGCCATCGACAGGGGCATCAGACCTCGAGGTTACCTGGGTGGTGTCACTCAGCGGCTGTCACATACATGGAGTCAGAGCTTCACACCAGCAGTTGTTTAATCACAATTTTGGGAGTTTTTGTAGCATGGGACCCTGCAGGAGGTCGCCAGTGATTTAACAGCCTCATGTTTTAGGACTCTTCATGCTCCTTTTATCAACACTTTGCTGCTACAAATCACCGGAGCCCATGAAATCATTTGTAGCTTAATGTTGCTTTAGTGGAGTTTTCCTAAGTTTTTTCTTTTGCCTGGATATCCTCCTCACCCCAATCCTCACCTGAGCCCTCACCCCTCACATTTCCATAAATTCTAGAACTCTATTTTATTATGTGCCTCTTGTACATTTAGCATTTTATATGGTAAAGTACGTCATGTGGATCATTAAGTACCCCTGTTAGTTACATAGAAGAACATTATAGTGGGGCAGACTGACCATTGGGGCTCTAGGGTGGTGCCTATGGGAGGATAGCCAGAACAGATCGAGCCCCCTGATCTTTAATCCCATGGACCTAGATCACTCTTAACCCACTTCGGCATCATATTTCATATAAAGCTTAAAGGAATTTTTGGGATTTTACAATTGATAACCTTTCCCTATGATGAGGTCAGCAACAGCAGAATCTTTGGGGTCCAACTCCTGGCCCCATTTTGAGTAATTTATTGCAGGCAGAAGTGAATTTAGCCCCCTTTACACCATTATTGGTCCTCTCATAGCCTATTGCCCCCTTTATTAGTCCTGAATCAGCATAATGCCCCCACACAGTATAATGCCACCTTTACTGGTCCTCACATAGTATAATGCCCATATTATTGCTCCCACACAGTATAATGTCCCTATACAACGTAACACACCCTTTTCTGGCCTCCACACAGCATGCTGTCCCTTCACTTGCCCCCATAAACTATAAAGCCCCCTTTAGTGTCCCCCACACAGTGACAATTGGCCACTAAGCATTGGATTATTCCAGTAGGTAGCGGCTTCTTCTTACCAATCCTCGCTCTTGCACAGACGTGCCTCGGGTTCGCCGCACATTATGTTCTATGTGTGGCATTCCTTGGATTTTAACAGAAGCCTAGCCAATGTAAGAGCAGGAATTGGTGACTATTGACCGGTACCTATTAGAATATTCCTATAGGTAAGAGCTGATTTTTTTTTTTTTTCAAAAAGTGAAGCCACCATGTAACCCACTGCTGTGAATGCTTGCCTTTTTCTGGGGCCTCATGGAATTGTGTGGATTGTGTAATGGTCACCTGTGACCGCCGGGCTCTACACAGTGTGCCAGCTAGGAGCACAGCGCCGTACATGAGTAGTGGCCGACCATGAATATTGCAGCTCTTTCCTATACAAGTGAATGGTAGTGATGTACAATAAACAGGCAGGACAACTCCACAGTGTATGGTGTCATTCCTCTTACCAGTACACTATATAGTGACTTCTGATGTGCAGCGCTCTCTACAGTCATCTGATCACGGACCCAACATTTTTGAGGTTTTCTACCCACAAATCACTATTATACTCGGAGGTCTGAAAGGGGATGTAAAAATAAAGCTAAATAACCACTCATCTATCCTGGGCTTTGCTGCAGCATCCAAATGTGTTTCCGGGGTGTCCTTGTTGTATACTGGTCCTCCCCCAGATTGGCCCCGGGTCACCACCAAGACCTGTAAGTGGGCAATGACATTGGTGATGACTTCAGAGGGAGGGCCAGAACGGTGTAACCCAGGAGAGGTGGGTGTAAGTGGTATTTTATTTTTTTGCACCCTCCTTGGCCTCTGATTATTATACTCTGGGGCCTGAAGAGCTCCAATACTAGAACTTTCAGTCTGTTCATTCTGGAACCGATCATCCTAAAAAACCTCGTAAATATTACTAAAACGAATATCCTGATTTTCGCCCATCACCAGTTATCCATAGTAAAGTCCTCCTTTAATGTTTTTTTTTTTTTAAATCCATTTTTACTATTAACATTCTTGTGACTTAACCCCCGAATTTCCTTCCCCCGTGGACGCAGCGGGCAGCCCTGTGTCTAGCAGCCTGCTCCAGGACGTTCCCTAATTGTGCAGGTGTTACACGCGGCATGCTTGCTTCCCTGTGAATGTCACTTTTCTGTATCATGCCTTGGTCTCCGGCCCAGAGTTCCCCAGCGTGTTCCTTCTGCAATGACTTGCATTGATCTCTCAATTTTCCTGTTAATTAAGATATATTCTACGGCCCATTGAAAGGCAGCACCGCAGTCCACTCGCTGCAGAGGAGCCGGGTTTATTAAGCAGCTTTTGTTGCTTGATACTTACTGTACATTTTGAGTTTGCATTGGGGACCCTGCGGAATAGAGACCCCCGGCTTTCTCTCATTTTTTTCTTTAGGCTTTGCTTTGAATTAGAGCCTTGGTAAATTGTATCATCCTTCAAAAGGACAGACTGATTAGTAATGACTGGAGACGGGCGAGCTCATCGGAATACATGATTGCCGCAACGCCATTGTGGCCGTATTTTATTTCCGTTATGTATAAGCAGATTATGGAGAAAACTAATTGAGTCTCATGATAGTTCACAGCACACAAGACTTATACGGGCTGTATCTACACCGCTCATACACACAGCCCGGCTTATAGAGCGCTGACGAGAAACACAGCCATTCACTGATTAATTGGAAAATGTGAGAAGGGGAAGGAAAAAAGTACAATAATAACCAGCAGATAAAAGTCTAATAAACCCGTATACAACAATCCATAGAGCGAAAGGAGACGACATGAATATTCAATTTATAAGTAAAGTGTGTCTTTCTGCTCATGGGTGGCAGTATTATAGTAGTTATATTCTTGTACATAGGAGCAGTGTTATAGTAGTTATATTATTGTACATAGGAGCAGTATTATAGTAGTTATATTCTTGTACATAGGGGGGGGTATTATAGTAGATATATTTTTTTTTTTGGGGGGGGATTATTATAGTTTTATTTTTTGTACATATGAGCAGTATTATAGTAGTTATATTCTTGTACATAGGAGCAGTATTATAGTAGTTATATTCTTGTACATAGGGGGCAGTATTATAGTAGTTATATTCTTGTACATATGAGGCAGTATTATAGTAGTTATATTCTTGTACATAGGAGGTAGTATTATAGTAGTTATATTCTTGTACATAGGAGCAGTATTATAGTAGTTATATTCTTGTACATAGGGGGCAGTATTATATTAGTTATATTCTTGTACATAGGGGGCAGTATTATAGTAGTTATATTCTTGTACATAGGTGCAGTATTATAGTAGTTATATTCTTGTACATAGGAGCAGTATTATAGTAGTTATATTCTTGTACATAGGAGTAGTATTATAGTAGTTATATTCTTGTACATAGGTGGTAGTATTATAGTAGTTATATTCTTGTACATAGGGGGCAGTATTATAGTAGTTATATTCTTGTACATAGGAGTAGTATTATAGTAGTTATATTCTTGTACATACGAGTAGTATTATAGTAGTTATATTCTTGTACATAGGAGCAGTATTATAGTAGTTATATTCTAGTACATAGGAGCAGTATTATAGTAGTTATATTCTTGTACATAGGGGGCAGTATTATAGTAGTTATATTCTTGTACATAGGAGCAGTATTACAGTAGTTATATTCTTGTACATAGGAGTAGTATTATAGTAGTTATATTCTTGTACATAGGAGTAGTATTATAGTAGTTATATTCTTGTACATAGGAGCAGTATTATAGTAGTTATATTCTTGTACATAGGAGCAGTATTATAGTAGTTATATTCTTGTACATAGGAGCAGTATTATAGTAGTTATATTCTTGTACATAAGAACAGTATTATAGGAGCAGTATTATAATAGTTATATTCTTGTACATAGGAACAGTATTATAGTAGTTATATTCTTGTACATACGAGTAGTATTATAGTAGTTATATTCTTGTACATAGGAGGTAGTATTATAGTAGTTATATTCTAGTAGATAGGAGCTGTATTATAGTAGTTATATTCTAGTACATAGGAGCTGTATTATAGTAGTTATATTCTTGTACATAGGAGCAGTATTATAGTAGTTATATTCTTGTACATACGAGTAGTATTATAGTAGTTATATTCTTGTACATAGGAGCAGTATTATAGTAGTTATATTCTTGTACATAGGAGCAGTATTATAGTAGTTATATTTTTGTACATAGGAGGCAGTATTATAGTAGTTATATTCTTGTACATAGGAGTAGTATTATAGTAGTTATATTCCTGTACACAGAGGCAGTATAACAGTATTATTCTAATTATAAATCAGCTAATAAAGTAATTAATTATATTTTATTTCTTCTTTGGGCATTATCAGTATGTTTTATATTTCTTAGCTATTTCTCATTATGGTATAATACCGTATGTGGCTTCACAGTGACCCATTCTTGTTAACAATAGCCAGTTCTATAGAGTTAATTCCACTCTTCTTGCTGTTTCCCATAATGGCGCTGATAATGTGTGTTTCAGGGCAGCTTTGATATTGTGGTTCTGTTAATGTGGTGCTCCTCCACTAAATAGGCTCTCCAGGTTTGAATACAATTTGGAGAAGCTTGTTATCGGGAGGCAGAGTGGCTTTCACAGAACGTTACGACGAGGGAGCAGAGAACATCTAATGCTCCCATTATCATAAAACTTCAGCCAGACTGGACAAGCTTATTGGATACGCAGAGCACTCAGTACATCTCAGCGGCAGAATTGTGGGATAGCAAATTAGCTTTCAATTAAAGTTGTTTTCATTTGCCTTTGTATCATGATATACGGTAATACGTACTCAGCACAGTTTGGAAGTTGTACGTTCAGATCTTCTAAAAGAGACTTAAAAGAGAGACATTAAAGAGTTGGGTGAAAAAATTTTCAGTGGTCAAGGTTGATGCAGACATGTCAATTCACTTGGCTTTCCCAGGAGTCTCCTGGTTTTCATGCCCTTCACCTGGTCACTCGATGAGCATTCACTTTCACCCTGCTGCTGGCTCATTAATATTCACCGCACTGTGATGTCACCTCGGTGAAGTGAATACTAATTTATCTTTCATTAGATCTTTGGATTTTTTGGTTTTAGAAATTGTATATAGTATTGCTATAAATGTAACAAACTACACAATAAAATTAGAGCAATATTTAATGTGGTCACTAAATGTCAAAAAGAAAAGTGCCAACACTGTAACAATTTGGGATCCGATAATATTATATGGGGCCTGATAATGCCCCTCCTTCTTTTGCCGCCAAAATACGATTCCCGAATCACCCTGTTAAAGGCTCTCCTAGATTGACATCTTTGTTTATGGGTACATGGTGTGCAAAGGGCGACTTCTGGCGCTCTTCAGTATGGGAGCGTTACTATCTATGGTGCACTACTTATACTATTAGTGCCTCATGATTGGAACAGACCTCCTGATCCATATGAGAAAGCTATTGGGTGAATGTGGAGTCGGCACATACTCCTAGCAAAGTCATCATACACATGCATACTTGGTTCATCTGAGTGTGCATGTATTTTCAATAGGGAGAGCGGAATAAGCAGCTGCCGCCACCTCTGACACAGCTTATCTTTCTTAGGAGATACAGATCACACGATCATTTCAGCCCCTCTCAGCCCATACACCAGTTGTAGATAATCATTGCAGGTGGTTTTTGAGCACAAGACATGTCGGCATTGTGAGAACTTGTCAGAAAGGATCTGGAGAGGTTTTCCTTTAATATAGTATGCTGGAATAAAACCGCTTCATAAACAAGAGAGGACTCGACAGTAAATGCCACAATGTGATCAATACTGCTTACACTGACAGTGACATTAAATGCAGAGCCGGGAAGATTTTATTTTTTTCAGAAAGTCTTTTCGACTTTCTTTGTACAAATAAGGTTAGAAGGGTTTTCCAGGTCTTAAAGGGAACCTGTCAGATTGATTTGGGACAGTAAATATATGACCTACAGGTTCTTATGGAAAGGGGTCCCCAATTTCAGCCATCTGTGCAACATTAAAAAATAACCAAACCTTTATACTTACATAGAGATGAGTTGTGTTGGACTCCTGCGCAGGCCTTTACTGAAGCGTGGGACGTTCACCTTGGCTTGACTCCACATACTCTAGAACTCGAGGCAGAATTTGGGCAGGAGTTATGAGTAAGGGGAGCCTAAAGTTGATCTAGGTAGCCATGTTTTAGGCTTCTCAAGCCAAGGGTTGGGTCATGTATTCTTGGATAGAAGGTTGGAGTCTAGAGGATAGTGTAAGATAGTGTAACAGTATGGACTAGGGTATTGAGTTTGATGGTTGACCTAGAACCCATTAAAGGATTTTGGATTCTGGAGAATCTGGAGAAATTGTCGTCGTTACTCTCAGTTATTGAAATGAGGTCATTGGCCTACTTTCAGTGACAGAGACTAACCTCCCAGATCACATGATCAAACCAGCCAATGACAGCCATAACCGATTACTTTCAATTCAGACCAAATTTACTCAGTCTGAATTGAACCAGGAATCTGAACTGAAACAAATTTTCAGGTTTTCTCAAGGTCATATTTTGCATCATTCTTTATGAGCTCCATCATGATCTGTTTTCTTTATCATTGGGGTCAAAATGTGTAATGTTACCCAAGACCGAACCTGCCAGAGAGCGGCAGCTAACACGTCACTGAATCACAATGTAGCCAAGATAGTCCTTGAAGGTAAAAGCAATCTATAATTGTCCGATTCATGAGTTACAAGGTCCATTGTGTACAGATCATTTCCAGAATATGCCCAACATGACAAGCCATTTTTCCAAACACCTGTCATAGTGAACACCTGCATTAAGCTAATCCCCAATCACCATCTCAGCCTCGAAAGACTTTGGACTCCTCTCCCAAGATGGTGACGCGGAGACTGTCAAGTGTCACAATTGGCATGTCCCCTTTGATGGAAGCTTCTTTCTCAGATTTCCCCAAAGACTGTGATGTACATGTTTTCTGGAACTTTCTAAGAGATGGGAACAAATGATGAAAGAGACAGAAGAAAGAGAGAGAAGAAGGGACTGTAGTAGGGGGTCATATTCCTTCTTCTTGGATCACTGGTCAGATTGAAATTGTGCAGATGTGTGATAGAAGGAAGCAAGCCCGTGCAATTGAATGGCAAGGTGTCACTTCATTTCAGCAGTTCCTCGGCATCCATCTGGGTTGTGTTTAATCTCCTGTCTGTGCAGTGAATAACCGAGGGGTTTCATTCATTGGAAAGTTGAAGAGAGACCAAGCTAATGGAAAAATGATGGATCTGATGAGTCCGTCGACAGTCAGGAGGCTGAATGTACCACCAATGCAATCTAAACAGTCAACTTCAAAGACCCCTGTCCAACTCAATAAATGTGGTTAGAGTGATTAAAGACCCAATTTACTCTTTTTAATTGGCTTCATTTCCGTCTCATTCCTTCTCATCGCGCATCCATTTGCGAGGACGCCTACTACATTTTAACACAATGGCACACATGTCGCCGGGTAAATCAGGATTTAGACCTCAATCTCGCTCAGAGAGACCGTCTTATGGCCTTTTCAATGAAAAGCTTCTATTACTGGCTCGTTTCTAGAAATATATAATTTTGTGGCTCGCTGTAAAGCAGGTTAGTTGTCGGTATAGAGAGAGTATCAGTGATTATCTCAGCAGATTTAGTACGATATAAAAGGAATATAAGGCGACGCAAGATCATAAACTGGTAAAATAATGTGGTAGAGAAGGGAGAGGTTTCCTTGTGGCTCATGGTGATGTAGCAGACTTTGACTTCTAGCGTGTTGAATACCACGATGCAGCAAACTTTAAGTTGACTGTTTTTTATAAATAGTGTGTTAAATTTCTGTTTTTCAGAAGGGTAGACAGGGTGCTACGTTTTTTAAAGATCCATGCCAATTGTTATTGCAAAATGCTGTATAGTGTACAGAAGAGCAAAGTGTCGAATACTTGGGTCTTAGAGGAGTAGGAGATCCACCCATATGATATCCATATGCTTTTATAGGGATTATACAAACAGGCTTGTCCTGATACTTATTACGATCATCCCTTTAGGCTTGGTTCACACTGCAATTTACTTGTTGGAAAAATTTTACAAGTTTTTGGCCTGTGGTTTCCATTGCTGGTTTGCACATGCCTTCAATCTCTTTGATGGGGTTGCTAAGCATCTGGTCAAACACTGAAGCCGTGAAAGCAAATGGGAGGCAGATAGGAATGTTGTGGAGCAGATTTTGAGATGTAAAAAGCCTCCAAAAGATGAAGTGTGGACATTAAATGGTGTATTTCATCAGGGAAGCATTTATTACCTAAGTACTAGATCAGCAGGGCTCCGACTCCTGGGACCGCCACCCATCACCAGAGCACTCTCAGCTTTGTTTTTTTCAGTGTCCTTTGAGTGGTAGGGTTGAGTGGTTGCTTCTTCTCAGCTGCCATTGCACCTTCTGACTCAAAGTAATTGGGGACCAAAATACCCCATTCTGGCAATTCATGGGGTTCCAGCAGTCTTTCTACCACTGGTGGTTATGCAGTAAATGCTTCTGCCTGGAGTTTTCCTTAAAGCGTTCCTCTAATGGGACACTAAACCTATTGATAAAATACACAGGAGATTAAAAAAATTAAAAAAGAAAGCACAAGGGAAAATTTATTAAGACCGTCTTAATTCATTCTCGGACAGACACAAGATGTGCCAGAATTACTAAGGGGCCGACCTCGTAATAATTCTCTAGCATGTAGGTGCAACAAAACTCAAATGTATGCTGGGCATAGATTTGTGGTGTAACTCATGTAAGTTTTCAGGTGTGTTATAGTAAATCTGGCTAATCGGGTATCTCCATCCCACCTAGATGACCATCACGCTCTGCCCACTGCCTAAAAAAAGAGTCAATTGGGGTACAGGAGCTAAGCCAAAAACATGCCAGGTTGAGGTTCATTTTTGGCCGCTTTTGAGGTCCATCCTGGATAGGTAATCTCGGCAAGACGATTTCATTTCCTTCTGGTCTCTTGATCTCTTCCAGTTTAGATTGCCAGTTTCTAAGGAGTCAGGACTTAGCTGAGATGGGGCTGAACAGTCTGTGTGCCATCCTGCAGACAGGGCAGAGGGGGGAAGCTCCTGCTGCAGCCACTTGTCTCACAGCCAAATAAGGTGAGGGAGAAGATTGGGAAGTTGTCAGACACACCCTAGAAGACCAAAAGTTCCTTTCTTGCAATCTCTTCTCATCCTGCCATTATCCTAGCCAATATCATGCACCAACCTCAGTTTATTAACAGGAATGCAGGAGGGCAATTGCCCAGGAGCCTTCACTTCTCCATCCCTCCAGTTTGGGCAAGTCCAAGTTTTACTTCTCCAAAAGCCGACCTAGTGGGACAGTCGGATTACCCTCCTAGGCATCAGATTGTCAGCAGCCCCTGTCAATGTCGGCGCCATGTGTATGGCTGGCCATAAACAAGATGACAGCGAGCCAGAAGATGGATTTCCCTTTGTAAAAAGTTCTAAGTGATTCCCTCCCAAGAACAATCTCAGAGCTCCTTGTAAATCTTCCTCCTCTCGTCTTTACTGCGCTTGGAGCATAGAAACAGGTATCACTCCGCACGCTCTCTATTATTTTTCTGAGTCCATATATCAAAGTAAATGTATTCTCATGGGATGAATTTCGTTATCAAAGTTTTTTTCTCTAATCAGTCCGGGCTGTTCCGCCGGTATCTAATAGCAGCTGAAGTATTGGGAGATAAGGGCAGCCTTCGCCTCCAGCACCTGTAACAGCCTGCGCCGCAGCTTGATGTCTATAGTTCATTCCACTGTGACAAGGAATAGTCTGCACTCTATGTGCTTTCCCCTGACAGTTTGGAAATATTTGACTCCTGTGGCATATTCATCAGATGTGGTGGAAGGTCTGTCGGGAGACGGGGCCAGCTCATCCATTCAATGCCATCCAAAAATCTCTCTTTGTCCTAAGACAAGCCAGAAGAAACTAACTAGTACTTTATGAACTTATCAAATTAGGAATTAGTGAGATTTTATTTGTATCTGCTGAACTGGAGGAAAATGTAACTATAACAAATACAAGACAGCTACTGGGTAAACCAAAATGACACAAGGATAAAGGTGAGGGGTAAAAAGGTATAGATCATTAATAAACTGCCCTTAGTGTCTACTGAGGGAGGGGAGTCACAGATATTTGTTATTTCCTTCAACTTTTTGATACTCTAGATCAGGGGTAGGCAACCTTTTTTGTTCAGCGTGATGACCCCTACACTAAAGTCATATACCACAAACCATAACATAGGAGTGCTGTCATACTGCGCTCCCAATCACGTGTGCTTACTGCTATTTGCCTGGATGTACCTGTACTTTTGTACAATGTAAGTACATGTGTAACCCACAATTAGTGGTAAATGTATATGACTGGGAGCAGAGTGAGGTAACACCTGTAGGGGGCGACACACTATGTACCTGGATGCGGCATCCCCGGCCACTTTTCTGTAAGTGAAACGCGGATTAATTTCAGCCACATTTAATTCCTGGTGGTGCGGTAACAGCAAAACCCCAGCCAGGAACTAATGAGTGTCACACTTACCCCAAAGTGACAGCACTGGCACCCGGGGACTGGATTTGGTTATAGCCGCACCTGGGTACACAGTGTGTCACCACCCGAAAAGAAACACCCTAAGGCTGAGGCCCCACGTTGTGGAAACGCGGCTTTTTTGTTGCAGATTTTACTGCTTTTTTTCAGCCAAAGCCAAGAATGGCTACAAAAGGAAAGGGAAATATATAGGAAGCTTCTTATACTTCTATTTTCTGCTGAAGCCACTCCTGGCTTTGGCTCAAAAACTGCAACAAAATCTGCAGCAAAAAAAAAAAAAGCTGCGTTTCAGCAACGTGGGGCCTCAGCCTTAGGTCTCCTGCACACAAACGGCACAGATGTGGTTTTCACTGACCTATACATTAAAAATGAATTGACGGCCACAAATGCAGACAGCTATAGGGTATGTATAGGACAGGTATAGGACAGATATAGGGTATGTATAGGACAGATATAGGACCTGCTCCATAATTTGCAGCTCTTCAATTTGGCCCGGGCACAGCCGCAAAAACAACGTCTATGTATATGGGCCCATTGAAATGTATACAGTAGGTCCGTACTTTTTATCCACTGTTGTAGATAAAACGTATAGTCATGTACATTACAGTTTAGCAGCTCCATGTGCCTCACATTAATAGCAGTTAACCCCATCATGTCCCTCACATTAACCCCTGTGTGCTATACATAAGGGTTACTGATATGTGAGACATACAGTATGGAGGTAAATATCTTCATCATTGAGGTCCTTTATTAGTACCGCCATATGTCTCATATATTAGTAACCCTTATGTCAGGCACACAGGGGTTAATGTGAGGGACATGATGGGGTTAATTGCTATTAATGTGATGCACATGGAGTTACTAAAACTAAATTAATAACCCCAAATGCCTGACATTAATACAAATAGTAACCCCAGCACGGACCTGGTTTTTTCACTTTCACTTTGCTGGCAGGAGATTTCTTCCTTTTCCTCCTTGGGAGCCTTCGCAGGATGCACAGACAGGAGCTCATCACTGTAGCTGCAGGGTCCTTGTACTGTACAGTGATGTCCTCCTGGGCTTTCCTCATCACTCTCATTGGTGGCAGAGACAGAAGCAAGAGAAGGAGCAGCGTCCTATACCTCAGCTCTAGCAGAGCACTGAAGGGTACGCTCCCTCTTCATTTAATACCTGAAGGTCCCTGCTGGCTGCAAAATATGCCAGGCATGCCAAGAGTGGCATGCCTGCCAGGGGTTGCCAACCCCTGCTCTAGATACTGTTGTCTACATACAGTATATTACATTACTTATCCTGTACTGATCCTGAGTTACATCCTGAATTATACTCCAGAGCTGCGCTCACTATTCTGCTGGTGCAGTCACTGTGTACATATATTACATTACTTATCCTGTACTGATCCTGAGTTACATCCTGAATTATACTCCAGAGCTGCGCTCACTATTCTGCTGGTACAGTCACTGTGTACATACATTACTTATCCTGTACTGATCCTGAGTTACATCCTGTATTATACTCCAGAGCTGCACTCACTATTCTGCTGGTGCAGTCACTGTGTACATACATTACATTACTTATCCTGTACTGATCCTGTGTTACATCCTGTATTATACTCCAGAGCTGCGCTCACTATTCTGCTGGTACAGTCACTGTGTACATACATTACATTACTTATCCTGTACTGATCCTGAGTTACATCCTGAATTATACTCCAGAGCTGCGCTCACTATTCTGCTGGTGCAGTCACTGTGTACATATATTACATTACTTATCCTGTACTGATCCTGAGTTACATCCTGAATTATACTCCAGAGCTGCGCTCACTATTCTGCTGGTACAGTCACTGTGTACATACATTACTTATCCTGTACTGATCCTGAGTTACATCCTGTATTATACTCCAGAGCTGCACTCACTATTCTGCTGGTGCAGTCACTGTGTACATACATTACATTACTTATCCTGTACTGATCCTGTGTTACATCCTGTATTATACTCCAGAGCTGCGCTCACTATTCTGCTGGTACAGTCACTGTGTACATACATTACATTACTTATCCTGTACTGATCCTGAGTTACATCCTGTATTATACTCCAGAGCTGCGCTCACTATTCTGCTGGTACAGTCACTGTGTACATACATTACATTACTTATCCTGTACTGATCCTGAGTTACATACTGTATTATACTCCAGAGCTGCGCTCACTATTCTGCTGGTACAGTCACTGTGTACATACATTACATTACTTATCCTGTACTGATCCTGAGTTACATCCTGTATTATACTCCAGAGCTGCGCTCACTATTCTGCTGGTACAGTCACTGTGTACATACATTACATTACTTATCCTGTACTGATCCTGAGTTACATCCTGTATTATACTCCAGAGCTGCGCTCACTATTCTGCTGGTGCAGTCACTGTGTACATTACATTACTTATCCTGTACTGATCCTGAGTTACATCCTGTATTATACTCCAGAGCTGCACTCACTATTCTGCTGGTGTAGTCACTGTGTACATACATTACATTACTTATCCTGTACTGATCCTGAGTTACATCCTGTATTATACTCCAGAGCTGCGCTCACTATTCTGCTGGTACAGTCACTGTGTACATACATTACATTACTTATCCTGTACTGATCCTGAGTTACATCCTGTATTATACTCCAGAGCTGCACTCACTATTCTGCTGGTGCAGTCACTGTGTATATACATTACATTACTTATCCTGTACTGATCCTGAGTTACATCCTGTATTATACTCCAGAGCTGCGCTCACTATTCTGCTGGTACAGTCACTGTGTACATACATTACATTACTTATCCTGTACTGATCCTGAGTTACATCCTGTATTATACTCCAGAGCTGCGCTCACTATTCTGCTGGTACAGTCACTGTGTACATACATTACATTACTTATCCTGTACATTACTGCAATATACAGTGGGGAAAAAAAAGTATTTAGTCAGCCACCAATTGTGCAAGTTCTCCCACTAAAAATGTGTGAAGGAGGATCACTCAAACGATAGTTAGATCTAAAGCTTTTATTCCACTTAAAAAATGGGCAACGCGTTTCGACACTAAACTAGTGTCTTCATCAGGCCAACTAGGTCACAAGTGACAGAAAACATACATATAAATATATACATATAAATACATAGAAAAAGGGGTATAAGCATGTCATGGTGAGTAGTAGTAATGTTAAAAATAGTGACAATAGTATTACAAAATAAGAATAGAGACGAAGAATCAAATAAAAAGTAATAAAATGGGCAAAGGATAATGGTGAATAACAATATTAGATATGTAGCGTTGGTAATAAAGGAAACATTAACAAATACAATATGCATAAAAAGGGATAAAATAAATGGAAAGACATGCCAGATAAAATTGATTTCCACAGTAGCAATAGTAGTGGCATTTGTAATAGCATTAGTGATACATAATATATAAAAAAGAAAAAATGTTTGATTTATAGTATGCAGAGTAATAAGAATACTTCATATGTATATAAAATCAATGCATAATGGTGTGGGGCTACAGATTGGAGAATACAACTATGAGGGCTAGCAATTGGAAGAAGAGACGCAGGGGAGCGTACATATGTATGTGTGTGTATGATGATATGTGATCTAATTATGGGTGCTAGTCTAGTAGGTTAAGATATATAATAAGATTATGGATTATGAACAAGTGGTTAATGATGTATGGTCTAGTTGTGGGTAATGGTCTGATAACTAAATATATAGGGTATGTTTGTAGGTGATGAACAAATGGATTAAAATAGAGAATTCAATTAGATGTGGTGTATGTGATGTGGGGTAGACGGGCACAATAGTATGGATAGGGAAAACAATTGTTTAAATGGAAGTAAATAATGATGCAGTAACTTACCAGAGTGTAGAGATGTGTGAGCCTGAAATCTAAGGGCAAACTAACAGAGGGGCATATATAGGAGGTATGGATGGTATCAGAGGGAGGGCAGGTGAATCGAATGATGGGAAATGAGGATAAAGAAAAAAAAAAAAGGAGAATGAGAAGATGAAAAGAAGAAGGTGTGATACATAGGAGTAGTATTATAGTAGTTACAGTGGGGAAAAGTATTTAGTCAGCCACCAATTGTGCAAGTTCTCCGACTTATAAAGATGAGGCCGGCCTGTAATTGTCATCATAGGTAGACCTCAACTATGAGAGACAAAATGAGAAAACTAATCCAGAAAATCACATTGTCTGATTTTTTTAAAGAATTTATTTGCAAATTATGGTGGAAAATAAGTATTTGGTCAATAACAAAAGTTCATCTCAATCCTTTGTTCTATCTCCTTTGTTGGCAATGACAGAGGTGAAATGTTTTCTGTAAGTCCTCACAAGGTTGGCACACACTGTTGCTGGTATGTTGGCCCATTCCTCCATGCAGATCTCCTCTAGAGCAGGGATGTTTTGGGGCTGTCGCTGGACAACACGGACTTTCAACTCCCTCCAAAGGTTTTCTATGGGGTTGAGATCTGGAGACTGGCTAGGCCACTCCAGGACCTTGAAATGCTTCTTACGAAGCCGCTCCTTCGTTGCCCTGGCGGTGTGCTTGGGATCATTGTCATGCTGAAAGACCCAGCCACGTTTCATCTTCAATGCCCTTGCTGATGGAAGGAGGTTTGCACTCACAATCTCACCATACATGGCCCCATTCATTCTTTCATGTACACGGATCAGTCGTCCTGGTCCCTTTGCAGAGAAACAGCCCCATACATGATGTTGCCCCCCCCATGCTTCACAGTAGGTATGGTGTTCTCTGGATACAACTCAGCATTCACTCTCCTCCAAACACCACGAGTTGTGTTTCTACCAAACAGTTCTACTTTGGTTTCATCTGACCATATGACATTCTCCCAATACTCTTCTGGAACATCCAAATGCTCTCTAGCGAACTTCAGACGGGCCCGGATATGTACTGGCTTAAGCAGGGGGACACGTCTGGCACTGCAGGATCTGAGTCCCTGGCGGCGTAGTGTGTTACTGACGGTAGCCTTTGTTACGTTAGTCCCAGCTTTCTGCAGGTCACTCACTAGGTCCCCCCCGTGGGGTTCTTGTGATCATTTTGACCCCACGGGGTGAGATCTTGCGTGGAGCCCCTGATGGAGGGAGATTATCAGTGGTCTTGTATGTCTTCCATTTTCTAATTATTGCTCCCACAGGTGATTTCTTCACACCAAGCTGCTTGCCTATTGCAGATTCAGTCTTCCCAGCCTGGTGCAGGGCTACCATTTTGTTTCTGGTCCTTCCACAGCTCTTTGGTCTTCACCATAGTGGAGTTTGGAGTGTGACTGTTTGAGGTTGTGGACAGGAGTCTTTTATACTGATAACAATGTCACACAGGAGCCATTACTACAGGTAATGAGTGGAGGACAGAGGAGCCTCTTAAAGAAGAAGTTACAGGTCTGTGAGAGACAGAAATCTTGCTTATTTGTAGGTGACCAAATACTTATTTTCCACCATAATTTTCAAATAAATTCTTTAAAAATCAGACAATGTGATTTTCTGGATTTGTTTTCTCATTTTGTCTCTCATAGTTGAGGTCTACCTATGATGACAATTACAGGCCGGTCTCATCTTTATAAGTGGGAGGACTTGCACAATTGGTGGCTGACTAAATACTTTTTTTCCCCACTATATACCGTTTGTAAAAATAATAGTTATTTGACAATCCAAGTCTAGATGATTGAACTATCACCACTGGCACAAACCTTTCCTTCCTGCCCCTTTCCCCTGACATTAGGCACAGATACCACCAGTTATCAATACGTCCTGGAATCCTCCTTTGAAACTAGGAAACAACCTAATTGGATTCTGAAAATGCTTTAAATCAATGGTGTTTGGTTACATTTCATACTGGGAATGTGCATGGGTATCACTGGGGTCACTGGTTAACGACTCTGTACTGTGACACCGCCGCAGTTTGAGACATTCCAAGAAACCGCAGTTGTTTGGAAGATTTAATGCTGTAAACTGTAACATCCTTAATGGACGATTCCAAGGGCGAGTTCAGACAGTTCAAGATTTTATATCTCTGAATCCAATTTAAAAGCTTATATTGGCTTCCTCCGCTCGGGCACTGAGAGAGTTCGCCTTATTCTTGGCATTTCCACAAGAGATATATGGACAAAGAAATATAGGGATCTAAACATCTTCTCAAATCTCTTCTAGATCCTGGACAGGTCATGTTCTTCTTGTTACAAAGTTGCTAGTATGTAGAAGATATCAGGTTGAGTGTCATTGTAAGCTTTGTATGTACAGATGTAGCAGAGCTGAATGCACTTGATGTTGCTTATCTATCATGTAGAGTCACCTGCATTGGTGTAAATTCACATTGTGTATCAGAATTTCCAGACTATTAGATATTTGTAAAGTCTCATCAGATAAACAGTTCCAGGACTTGAGTCCTTCGGATTAGTCAGGTCATCACCACGCTCTTCAGTGGAGCTTCTGTTTGCTAATAGTGTTGATCGAGGCCACATGAGATGTTATTCGTGGGGGTCCCTGAGTCAAGACCCACTGGAATTCACTTTGCTTTCTTTTGATAGGATCACCTCCAACTTCAGATGGACATACAGTATCCGAAGATAGACCTTCAAAGAGGACCAGGGAATATTCTGGCCATTGCTGGGGTCTTAGATCAAAACCATGAACATATTATGATAGTATGAAAACATAAAACAGAATGTAAAGTCAATGAGTCAATGTGTTATATGTGAAATATAGAGGGGTTCCCTGAGACATGACATTCATGGCCTGTCCTTAGTGGGGGTCCCAATGTCCACACCCTCAGTAACATAATGATGGTGCCACAGTATGAGTGGGAAGAGCTCTAGTGCCGAAGATCACACCGACAAAACATTCATTGACCTTCAGTCTTACAGTCTAGGAGAATCCTTTCAAAAAATTATCTAAAAAAATTACCCAAAGGTGTGTGACCTGTGTGGTGATAAAAGAGGGTATCAATGATCGCCTGGAACCTGAACCTTGTGAGCACTACAAAGGGTGCTGGCTAGCCTTAGATACCAGGGCCAGTATTGTTTAGCACAGTTATTAGATCATTGTATGTATGGGGCTGTTATTTGGGCACTGTATGGTTCTATGAATTTAGTAGTGTATGGTGGTAATATTTAAACACTGTATGATGGTATTATTTCATCACTGCACTATAGTATTATTTGAACACTGTATGTTGGTATTATTTAGATATTGCATGTTGGTATTTTTGACTATTACCTGGTAGTATTGTTTTAACATTATATGGGGATATTATTTGAGCTTTGCATGGTAGTATTGTTTGTGTACTATATGGGGTTATTATTTGAGCACTGTATGGTGGTATTGTTTGAGCACTGTATGTTGGTATTATTTAGATATTGCATGTTGGTATTTTTGACTATTACCTGGTAGTATTGTTTGAGTACTATATGGGGTTATTATTTGAGCACTGTATGGTGGTATTATTTGAGCACTGTATGGTGGTATTATTTGAGCATTGCATGGTGGTATTGTTTGAATACTGTATGGAGGTATTACTTAAACACTTCCTGATGGTATTATTTTATCCATGTATGGTAGTATTATTTGAGCTCGGTATGGTGGTATTAATTGAGCACTTTATGTGGGTATTTTAGGGCATTGTATGGTAGCATTATTAAGGAAAATATTGAGGTATTATTTCAGTGCTCTATGTTAGTATTATTTGAGCACTTTATGTGGGTATTTACTCAAATCTACTGTTGCTTAAGCATTGTACATGTTACATTGTATTATGTTATGCAGTGTAAGCTGCTGGTCACATTATATAGCATTGTTATTTAGGCACCATGCTTTATGCCCTAATAATTCATGTCAATGTCATGGTTTGGCTATTTGTACACTGTATGACACTACATTATATGGGGGTGACTGGATACAGACGGTACAAGATAGGACACCTCCAGCCAGTCATTAGGATGTACAGTAATAGACAGAGCACTTGATTTCAAGGATTGGTTATAATGTCTCCTTAGAGGATTGAGGGAACGCACAGATTGATCACATTGTATTTCTCTCCTTGTTTCTCTATTGTATTGATCGGTTACTGGTCATTAACTCTTTCATGTCTGTGTAGCATCATGGTCTCGGCCATGTGACTGAGGGTCTATGTTAGGCTCTTGAGTTAGAGCGTTTCTAGAACACACAATACCACATTATCTAATTCAAGAAGGAAACAAGAGAGCTGCATTCATCTTAAAGGAACGGTCCAGACCAGAGCTCATGTGTCCTGTGATGAATGGACACGTTGTCAGCGGTCAGGGGTCAGGATTGTTTGCGGTTTAATGAGGCGTGAGTCACAAACCTCACTAATATAGCCAAGTACAAACTGTAAGACTGACAATGGGAAGCATAAAAGTCATTGTCCATAAAGGGATCGCTATCTGTGACCGTAAATGTATTAGGGCCGGACAAGGATTTAAAGGTACCTATACATACAGACGGAGATGTGTATGGGATATAGAGTAGGCGAAGTCTTGGCCCTGGGTGTAAACTACAGATTTGGGCTCTTTTTCCTTAACTCTTAAGAGTTCTGAAAGAGCTCATTTCTTTTTCCATGAACACCACCCAATAGGGTCACGTGAATCAAACTGTGTGTACCCCTTGTCAGTCGCTTCCTCCATTGCCAATGTTTTTTTCAATGTGCAAATGAGCTCTCTGGGGCAACAAAGGGCATTGCCATTGCTCTAAAGACAAAAAGGTCATATCTCAGCAATGGAGGCAGCGATTTACAATGGAATAACACCATTTGATTCGGGTGACACTAACCTACCTATCTGCAGGGCTGGGGTGATATGCTGGGTCTGGTGACAGTAACCTATCTATCTGCAGGGCTGGGGTGATATGCTGGTTCTGGTGACACTAACCTATCTATCTGCAGGGCTGGGGTGATATGCTGGGTCTGGTGACACTAACCTATCTATCTGCAGGGCTGGGGTGATATGCTGGTTCTGGTGACACTAACCTATCTATCTGCAGGGCTGGGGTGATATGCTGGTTCTGGTGACACTAACCTATCTATCTGCAGGACTGGGGTGATATGCTGGGTCTGGTGACAGTAACCTATCTATCTGCAGGGCTGGGGTGATATGCTGGTTCTGGTGACACTAACCTATCTATCTGCAGGGCTGGGGTGATATGCTGGTTCTGATGACACTAACCTATCTATCTGCAGGGCTGGGGTGATATGCTGGGTCTGGTGACACTAACCTATCTATCTGCAGGGCTGGGGTGATATGCTGGTTCTGGTGACACTAACCTATCTATCTGCAGGGCTGGGGTGATATGCTGGTTCTGGTGACACTAACCTATCTATGTGCAGGACTGGGGTGATATGCTGGGTCTGGTGACAGTAACCTATCTATCTGCAGGGCTGGGGTGATATGCTGGTTCTGGTGACCATAACCTATCTATCTGCAGGGCTGGGGTGATATGCTGGTTCTGGTGACACTAACCTATCTATCTGCAGGGCTGGGGTGATATGCTGGTTCTGGTGACCATAACCTATCTATCTGCAGGGCTGGGGTGATATGCTGGTTCTGGTGACACTAACCTATCTTTCTGCATGGCTGGGGTGATATGCTGGTTCTGGTGACAGTAACCTATCTGCAGGGCTGGGGTGATATGCTGGGTCTGGTGACACTAACCTATCTATCTGCAGGGCTGGGGTGATATGCTGGGATCTGGTGACAGTAACCTATCTATCTGCAGGGCTGGGGTGATATGCTGGGATCTGGTGACAGTAACCTATCTATCTGCAGGGCTGGGGTGATATGCTAGTTCTGGTGACACTAACCTATCTATCTGCAGGGCTGGGGTGATATGCTGGGATCTGGTGACACTAACCTATCTATCTGCAGGGCTGGGGTGATATGCTGGGATCTGGTGACAGTAACCTATCTATCTGCAGGGCTGGGGTGATATGCTGGGATCTGGTGACAGTAACCTATCTATCTGCAGGGCTGGGGTGATATGCTGGGATCTGGTGACACTAACCTATCTATCTGCAGGGCTGGGGTGATATGCTGGGATCTGGTGACACTAACCTATCTATCTGCAGGGCTGGGGTGATATGCTGGGATCTGGTGACACTAACCTATCTATCTGCAGGGCTGGGGTGATATGCTGAGATCTGGTGACACACTCCTTTAAGACTAGATCCTCCCCTACCCAGCCAGACATCATGGGAAGCTCTCACAAAAATTTGGTTAGTTGAGAGTTAAAATCCAAGCTAGCTGAGTGGGCAGGATTGGGTGCTATGAGACAGTGGGGTGATAGATGGTGCCCCCTCCCTCTGTCCAACCACATTGTTGCAGTAATTGCAATTGAATATGGCATTTAAAGGGATTTCTAGCATTTACATATTGATGATATATCATTGTGATGGCACATCAATATGTGATCAGCAGGTTGAAAAGGCTGCATCATTCACAGAATAGCAAGAACAGTGCCATACATTGCATAAAGGCTGCTCTTGGTATTGCAGCTCAGCCCCATTCATGTGAAAACTACTGAGCTGATGCTGTACCATGTAAACATGACATCATCGGTACAGTTAAGAGGCCTATGCTAATTGGATGTTGGGATCCCACGATCAAATATTAAGGACCTGTCCTAAGGATAGTCCATCAATATGCAAATCCCTGAAAATCCCTGTAAGGCCTAATACACACAATGCTCTTCCAAGGGGACTTCCAATGGTCTTTTCCGCTCTGATGAACATAGAGCAGGTCCAATCCTGCTCCGTGTCATTGGAACGGAATGCAATGGAAGCCCCCATAGAGGTAAGTATGTCACGGATGCACTCAGATGGGATGGACTTGGTCATGTCTATGGGGCCTAAGGGTTTTAATATCTGGGATCAAAGCACGCTCTGATCCCTGCCATTGCTGCAGGTTACAGATAATACCCACTACCTGGACCATCCCCGTGCCTTACACTTCTGGTGTTTATTGTTGAGGTCCAGAATAAGAAGGGGTTAAGCAGATATTATTCATAATTTTTTTTTACAAGGGATATGATAAATATCACAAATAAGGTAACTTGTAGATGTGTCATTAGTGGCAGGTGGTTGTTATGGATACATTATGGATACATTGTAACAGCTGTAACCTTGTCAGGCAGCAGGTCTCTAGCAACCAATCTGTCTCAGGCCTTCAGTTCATGACAGACTTGACACTGAGCTGAGGGCAGAGAAGATCAGAAAAACTCAAACTCTATCTCTAGATCTTAATCAGATTTTTGATAAAGTATAGTAAGTCAAGAGATCCATTACAATCTTAAGAAAAAATAGCTCTTCCTGTAGTAAAATTGCTTTAATATGACATTAAATAGACCAATTTGGTGTCAAATCCTTTTGCATGAAGGTTTATTATTGAGCTGAATGGGAGTTGTATAAATCTGTGTCATAGTGTAGCACTCAATGCCAGTCTGCTGCATCGAAAGCTAAGAATATATTGTACTGTTTTATATAGAGGACAAAAGAAAGCTCTACCCCTGGCCAGTGGTTGGGTCTGGTATTGCATGTCAAATCCATTGAAGTGAAAGGGGCTGAGCTGCAGTACCAAAAGCAGTCTGCGGAGAGGTGTGGCGCTGTTTGTCTACTCTTGGACAACTCATCTAAGCTCATTGTGAAGAGTAGAGATGACAAAATGCTTCGTAGAGAACCAGGTCTGTTATGAATTTTCCAAAATTTTGGGCTTGGCCAAATTTTTTTGGGTTCACCACCCAAAAATCATCATTGTACTTTGTGTTCTCTACAGACCCCCAAAGTACAATTTTTGGGGGCAGAGACGGTTCAAAAAAAATTCAAAACACTTATACTCACCTTTCCTGGGCTCCACCACAGTGCCCAGTCTTCTTTCTGATGTCTTAAAAATTGACCAAATACTCATAGTATAGTATTTGCTGGCTTCAGTTTTTCATACTTTTTTATAGTTGAGCAACCATGAACATTTGTCACCAGGTGGCGCCATATTTGATATTAAATATTGTTTTCTATTATATTATTTGATATTAAATATTGTTTTCTATTATACTATTTTATAATATATATTGTAAATGTATACAATATGGCGGCAATAGTTTATCACCATCTGTGTATAGAGTGGAATTTTTTTTTATGTATCCTCTAGCTCGGGGGTCAATATCATGTAACATTTTGGATTTCAGGTGCTGCCTTCTTACTTTTTGCTTACCTTAATTCTAATATATTGGTAAATTCCTCGCACACGGTATTACTCCCGCGGTTAAGTAATGAAAGCGTTTTTCGCAGCGCCATCAATTACTGCCTGGTTGTGTTTTTTGGAAAGGATTAGCGATCTGTAAGTGTTGAGCTCTCTCTTTTGTGACAAATTGTTTTATACACATGAGCTGTATATCAAACACGCGAATCAAATGTCGGAAAACTAAATAACAAAGCGGCGCGCTCACATCTGTCACCCAATGTCTGCTATTTGATGCTGATCTCCAATCGCTTTTCGGAAGGTCAGGTTTGGAAGGATTATGTAGAAATTGACTACTGAGAGAATGAAAGCGTGATATCAACCAGAATGAACGGAATTACAGGATCTGTCACTGTACGGAGAGTAGAGCAATACAGACAGGTTATAATTAAACAACAGCACAGAGGATGTCAGGACAGCACAGGGGTGGCCATAGCATACAGGAGGTATAACAGCACAGAGGATGTCAGGACAGCACAGGGGTGGCCATAGCATGCAGGAGGTGTAACAGCACAGAGGATGTCAGGACAGCACAGGGGTGGCCATAGCATGCAGGAGGTGTAACAGCACAGAGGATGTCAGGACAGCGGTGCAGGGGTGGCCATAGCATGCAGGAGGTGTAACAGCACAGAGGATGTCAGGACAGCACAGGGGTGGCCATAGCATGCAGGAGGTGTAACAGCACAGAGGATGTCAGGACAGCACAGGGGTGGCCATAGCATGCAGGAGGTGTAACAGCACAGAGGATGTCAGGACAGCGGTGCAGGGGTGGCCATAGCATGCAGGAGGTGTAACAGCACAGAGGATGTCAGGACAGCACAGGGGTGGCCATAGCATGCAGGAGGTGTAACAGCACAGAGGATGTCAGGACAGCACAGGGGTGGCCATAGCATGCAGGAGGTGTAACAGCACAGAGGATGTCAGGACAGCAGTGCAGGGGTGGCCATAGCATGCAGGAGGTGTAACAGCAGAGAGGATGTCAGGACAGCACAGGGGTGGCCATAGCATGCAGGAGGTGTAACAGCACAGAGGATGTCAGGACAGCGGTGCAGGGGTGGCCATAGCATGCAGGAGGTGTAACAGCACAGAGGATGTCAGGACAGCACAGGGGTGGCCATAGCATGCAGGAGGTGTAACAGCACAGAGGATGTCAGGACAGCACAGGGGTGGCCATAGCATGCAGGAGGTGTAACAGCACAGAGGATGTCAGGACAGCGGTGCAGGGGTGGCCATAGCATGCAGGAGGTGTAACAGCACAGAGGATGTCAGGACAGCGGTGCAGGGGTGGCCATAGCATGCAGTAGGTATAACAGCACAGAGGATGTCAGGACAGCACAGGGGTGGCCATAGCATGCAGGAGGTGTAACAGCACAGAGGATGTCAGGACAGCAGTGCAGGGGTGGCCATAGCATGCAGGAGGTGTAACAGCACAGAGGATGTCAGGACAGCAGTGCAGGGGTGGCCATAGCATGCAGGAGGTGTAACAGCACAGAGGATGTCAGGACAGCAGTGCAGGGGTGGCCATAGCATACATTAGGTGTAACAGCACAGAGGATGTCAGGACAGCGGTGCAGGGGTGGCCATAGCATGCAGTAGGTATAACAGCACAGAGGATGTCAGGACAGCGGTGCAGGGGTGGCCATAGCATGCAGGAGGTGTAACAGCACAGAGGATGTCAGGACAGCGGTGCAGGGGTGGCCATAGCATGCAGGAGGTGTAACAGCACAGAGGATGTCAGGACAGCGGTGCAGGGGTGGCCATAGCATGCAGGAGGTATAACAGCACAGAGGATGTCAGGACAGCAGTGCAGGGGTGGCCATAGCATGCAGTAGGTATAACAGCACAGAGGATGTCAGGACAGCACAGGGGTGGCCATAGCATGCAGGAGGTGTAACAGCACAGAGGATGTCAGGACAGCGGTGCAGGGGTGGCCATAGCATGCAGGAGGTGTAACAGCACAGAGGATGTCAGGACAGCACAGGGGTGGCCATAGCATGCAGGAGGTGTAACAGCACAGAGGATGTCAGGACAGCAGTGCAGGGGTGGCCATAGTTGCAGGAGGTGTAACAGCACAGAGGATGTCAGGACAGCACAGGGGTGGCCATAGCATACAGGAGGTGTAACAGCACAGAGGATGTCAGGACAGCCGTGCAGGGGTGGCCATAGCATGCAGGAGGTGTAACAGCACAGAGGATGTCAGGACAGCACAGGGGTGGCCATAGCATGCAGGAGGTATAACAGCACAGAGGATGTCAGGACAGCAGTGCAGGGGTGGCCATAGCATGCAGTAGGTATAACAGCACAGAGGATGTCAGGACAGCGGTGCAGGGGTGGCCATAGCATGCAGGAGGTGTAACAGCACAGATGATGTCAGGACAGCGGTGCAGGGGTGGCCATAGCATGCAGGAGGTGTAACAGCAAAGAGGATGTCAGGACAGCAGTGCAGGGGTGGCCATAGCATACAGGAGGTGTAACAGCACAGAGGATGTCAGGACAGCAGTGCAGGGGTGGCCATAGCATACAGGAGGTGTAACAGCACAGAGGATGTCAGGACAGCACAGGGGTGGCCATAGCATGCAGGAGGTGTAACAGCACAGAGGATGTCAGGACAGCAGTGCAGGGGTGGCCATAGCATACAGGAGGTGTAACAGCACAGAGGATGTCAGGACAGCCGTGCAGGGATGGCCATACCATGCAGGAGGTGTAACAGCACAGAGGATGTCAGGACAGCACAGGGGTGGCCATAGCATGCAGTAGGTATAACAGCACAGAGGATGTCAGGACAGCAGTGCAGGGGTGGTCATAGCATACAGGAGGTGTAACAGCACAGAGGATGTCAGGACAGCAGTGCAGGGGTGGCCATAGCATACAGGAGGTGTAACAGCACAGAGGATGTCAGGACAGCGGTGCAGGGGTGGCCATAGCATGCAGTAGGTATAACAGCACAGAGGATGTCAGGACAGCACAGGGGTGGCCATAGCATACAGGAGGTGTAACAGCACAGATGATGTCAGGACAGCGGTGCAGGGGTGGCCATAGCATGCAGGAGGTATAACAGCACAGAGGATGTCAGGACAGCAGTGCAGGGGTGGCCATAGCATACAGGAGGTATAACAGCACAGAGGATGTCAGGACAGCAGTGCAGGGGTGGCCATAGCATACAGGAGGTGTAACAGCAGAGAGGATGTCAGGATAGCACAGGGGTGGCCATAGCATGCAGGAGGTGTAACAGCACAGAGGATGTCAGGACAGCGGTGCAGGGGTGGCCATAGCATGCAGGAGGTGTAACAGCACAGAGGATGTCAGGACAGCGGTGCAGGGGTGGCCATAGCATGCAGGAGGTGTAACAGCACAGAGGATGTCAGGACAGCGGTGCAGGGGTGGCCATAGCATGCAGGAGGTGTAACAGCACAGAGGATGTCAGGACAGCGGTGCAGGGGTGGCCATAGCATGCAGGAAGTGTAACAGCACAGAGGATGTCAGGACAGCGGTGCAGGGGTGGCCATAGCATGCAGGAGGTGTAACAGCACAGAGGATGTCAGGACAGCGGTGCAGGGGTGGCCATAGCATGCAGGAGGTGTAACAGCACAGAGGATGTCAGGACAGCGGTGCAGGGGTGGCCATAGCATGCAGTAGGTATAACAGCACAGAGGATGTCAGGACAGCGGTGCAGGGGTGGCCATAGCATGCAGGAGGTGTAACAGCACAGAGGATGTCAGGACAGCAGTGCAGGGGTGGCCATAGCATGCAGGAGGTGTAACAGCACAGAGGATGTCAGGACAGCGGTGCAGGGGTGGCCATAGCATACAGGAGGTGTAACAGCACAGAGGATGTCAGGACAGCACAGGGGTGGCCATAGCATGCAGGAGGTGTAACAGCACAGAGGATGTCAGGACAGCACAGGGGTGGCCATAGCATACAGGAGGTATAACAGCACAGAGGATGTCAGGACAGCGGTGCAGGGGTGGCCATAGCATGCAGGAGGTGTAACAACACCGAGGATGTTAGGACAGCGGTGCAGGGGTGGCCATAGCATGCAGGAGGTATAACAGCACAGAGGATGTCAGGACAGCGGTGCAGGGGTGGCCATAGCATACAGGAGGTATAACAGCACAGAGGATGTCAGGACAGCCATGCAGGGTAGACATAGCATACAGGGAGGTGTAACAGCACAGAGGATGTTAGGACAGCCATGCAGGGTAGACATAGACCGCCCAAAGACTTTCCTCTTCTGCAGCCTTTAATATAGAGGACTACAGTTGATCCTCCCACTGTTCCACCTCCAGCACCGCTCTCACAGCATGCTGTTTCACAATCACAAAGAGGTGCACCCCCTCTCCTTATTGTAGGAAAGGTCTTCCTACTTCTACCCCTTTCCTCTCTTTCTTACATTTTGCAGTTCACAGCTACAGAAAAAGAATACACAGCAGCATCCCCCTCCTCCCCCTACTGTATCCAGTGTCTCTCAACTTCGGCTCCATACCCCTCCTCCCCCTTTATATAATGCATTCCCTCCATTAGTCCAAGACTTACGGGTCTTACAGCACCTTGGAGACTGAACAAACCTAAGAAATTCTTCAAACAGTTGAAAGATGAAGAAAGCAATGATCCTCTCGCCAGAATGGTGGCGTAAATAGTGATAATCCAAGGACAGATACAGTAAATGTTTCGACACAAGTCTCGGGATGTCGATGTCGCCGCTCGCTCCTCACTCTCGGCTCTTTCTGCCAGACTCCATGACACTCCATAGGATAAGTATGTTTTGCATTGTAAATATTAATCCCACAGAGTGGATGTAGATTCATCTCTGGTCATTTGTTAACAACATGCAACGTATTGAACTATGCGGGACACTGCGCTGAGTCTGCTCTGCGATCCAACCTTTACGGAAGGCTTTGATAAGTAAGTCTGCACAACGAGATGATGAATACATGTTTATTAAAGACTCGAGAAGGAGAAAAGACCATACATTATGTATGGAGCCGAGGAAGGAATGAGCAGATTATTTACATACTCTCAGCAAACATGACAACATCCTGACATCAAAAGAATTACTATTTTATGTATCCTCATAAAGACTCCGAGATCCGCCGCGCTCGGCTCCTCCATCCAGTTCCTCAGGAAAGAAGCCCTTCATTTCAATACGCCAAACCGACGATGGCATCTTCATTCAGTCGTCCCAAGGGGCGCAAAAGCTTATTATGGCGAGAGGTTCATCGTCTAGTATGACCAAAGTACAAGAAATAACAGTCTCTTCTAAGCTCAGTCTCTGTTCTCAAGAATACAGAAGGGTCTTACAATGATCTTCCCATAGCAAAAACTCCATTATCTGTGTGCACCCTACTGGGGCATAAGTAACTACCCCACAGGACAGTGCCCGATTCATGCCGCATGACTAAGGATCAGGGGCGTAACTTGAGAGGGTGAAGAGGGTGCAGTCACACCTGGGCCCAGGAGCCTTAGGGGGCCCATAAGCACTGGCATCAGTATTGAGATTGCAGCTTCCATCTGGCCCATAAGCCCAGGAGACCCACAGATTACCCTAACCACACTAAGGGTGATTAAACTCCTTACACCCGTAACCATCACTATCAAGAATTTGCTGTAGGGATGAGGTAGGGGGCCCCGGACAAAAGATTGCATCGGGGCCCACAAGACTTTAGTTACGACACTGCTAAGGACTATCTATCTATCTATCTATCTATCTATCTATCTATCTATCTATCTATCTAGCTCATATCTATCATCTATCTCATATCTACCTATCTCATATCTATCTCATATCTATCTATCTATCATCTATCTCATATCTATCTATCTATCTCATATCTATCTATCTATCTATCTATCTATCTATCTATCTATCTATATATCTATCTCATATCTATCTATCTATCTCATATCTATCTATCTATCTATCTATCTATCTATATATCTATCTCATATCTATCTATCTCATATCTATCTATCTCATATCTATCTATCTGTCCTTCAGTCTTTCCGTTCGTCCATCCGCCTGTCTCTATCTATCTATCTATCTATCTATCTATCTCATATCTATCTATCTATCTCATATCTATCTATCTATCTATCTATCTATCTCATATCTATCTATCTATCTATCTATCTCATATCTATCTATCTATCTATCTATCTATCTCATATCGGTCTATCTATCTATCTATCTATCTCATATCTATCTATCTATCTCATATCTATCTATCTATCTATCTCATATCTATCTATCTATCTATCTATCTCATATCTATCTATCTATCTATCTATCTCATATCGGTCTATCTATCTATCTATCTCATATCTATCTATCTATCTATCTATCTATCTATCTCATATCTATCTCTATCTATCTATCTATCTATCTCATATCTATCTATCTATCTATCTATCTCATATCTATCTATCTATCTATCTCATATCGGTCTATCTATCTATCTATCTATCTATCTATCTCATATCTCTATCTATCTATCTATCTATCTATCTATCTATCTATCTCATATCTATCTATCTATCTATCTATCTATCTATCTCATATCTATCTATCTATCTATCTATCTCATATCTATCTCTATCTATCTATCTATCTATCTATCTATCTATCTATCTATCTCATATCTATCTATCTATCTATCTATCTATCTCATATCTATCTATCTATCTATCTCATATCTATATATATAGCTCATATCTATCTATCTATCTTTCTTATCTATCTATCTATCTCATATCTATCTATCTATCTATCTATCTTATTTTTATTCAGATCGAACAATAAAAACAGAAACTAATGTAAAACTCTCAAACTTTTTTCCTGCCTTTTGGAACCCACACCCTTACTATTCATGTATCATGTTTAGGAATGTTCCTATTAGCAACAGATTCTATATTTGCTTCCCCTACAGCACATTATATAATAAACTCCTGGCCGGGACATGTTCAGTAAGAATAATCTACTTCGCAAATGTATTGAGGGTTCTGAATCCCCTAAATTCCCTGTACGAAATTCACAGAACCAAATGTGACAATGTAATAGATGGCCCAGTCCTCCAAGGCAGGGGGCTCTGTCACTCTCTTCACTACTAATAGGGTCTAATGCAGGGTCCCTGCACCTGATATTCATAAATATGACATTTTTGTGGTCTGTCCCTTTAATTTGCAATCTCATTAATGTCCCAGTTTTGTCAGGATTATTGCACATATCTCGCCATCCTTCTCAGTATAACCAGATTGCTAATAATCGCAGCCGTGTCGAGCAGCCGGTAACACAAAAGGTCTTTTGGGCTTAACACTGTTCCCCTTATCTAGTTCTTATGTTATCGTGCCCTATATTAAATGTCTGCCCGCTATCTATGTAAATGAATCCCCACAGCACTGGTACAGAACTTGGCACACCGTATCCGTACATATTAACAAGCGCAGAACGAGCAGAAATCATGGATGACTCCGAGGTTATTTATAGCAGGAAAAGAGGAATTTTTGGTGTTTCATTTTTCTTTTTTTGACATAAATTAGAAACCTAACGAATAAAAAAACAGCTAATATTCAGATGCTCTCCTGTATTCACTGTAACAGTGCGGTTTCTATGTTGTAACAGCCGGCGGCCATTAGAATCTTGACCCACTATATGTCACCATTCATTGCGGTATAACTGAGAAATGTTTTCTTCTGTCTTGTGCTGTATGTTATTTAGATGTCAAGTGTCCACTGGGTGTTTCCTTACCAGGGAAGTGTTCTGGATGGAGATGGATAAACCTTGGTCTGAAGAAACCTATTATACTCCGAGGTTTCTTCAGACCCCAGAGAGCATGGAAAAAGCTTAAAAAGGATGGGGATTTGCACCAGACCCCACAAGGTTGCCCAGGAGAGGGGAGAGAAGGTGAATATCAGTGGTTATTATTTTCCACACCTCTCCGGGGCGTCTGCCTTTTATAGTGCAGGGTCCTGAGAGTTTTGGAAAATTTGTAAATGAATCTGACTTGTGAACCGGCCGCTCATCTCTAGTCCTGGATCTCCACAACCACTCTCCTATGTTTGATGGCTAGCAACATTATCCTATGTGCAACCACAATCCCATGTAGGTGCCATGTAGTCAGAATCCAGCATCTTCGCAGTGACTTACTCTGTTGTAGGTATCAACCTCAGTGACCTAGTGTGTAGTCTCTACCGGGTACTCACCAAGGACAGGGCAGGAAGTTGTGCATGGGCAGTACGGCACTGGGGCCGGTGCCCACAGCAGGAAAAGTCATTGTGCATGTGCTGGATCCTTACCACATTGCACATGTATGAGATTTTGATCACACAATGGGGACACTAGAGCCCAAAGAGACCATCAAAAACCGAAGGAAGAGGTTGGAGGGATTTTAGTCAAGTCTGAACTCCTCCTTGGTGAGGAAACAACCCATGTACACTTGCCATCTAAATAACATATGGTGCAAGACATTTTCTCACTTCTTTACTTCTGAGAATGGAGACTTAGTTATGCTTAAAGGAGAATTTTCTCCACCTCCAACAAGTCCAACTATTTATATTCTTCAATAGGTGTCTCTCCGCTGATCCCGTTGCAGTTAGAATTTTTTCTCTCCCAAGAGATCAGTGCAGTTAGGATCAGCATCGGGTGGTCCAGGGCAGGAGCCGATAGTCTGGAACTGCCCACCTGACAGTGGGGAACCTAATTTGCATGTTGGGTGCTGAGGCTAACAATAATGATTGCTTGGGAACAGTGGGGGGCTAGAGAAAAAATTCTAACTGTGGCCGAATCAGTGGAGTGAACCCTACTAAATGATGCAAAGAGTTGGAATTGGAGACGACAATAAAGGGTCTTCTTTAAAGGGGTTGTGCAGTCACAACACGCTACCCCCTCCACACACACAGGATAGTGGGTTACTTGCTGATCGGTTGAGGTCCAGCCACGGGATACACAATGATCCTGAGAACTGGTGTGTTTTGCACCCCAATTTGAATGGAGTGACCAATATGAAATGTTCATTTAGCTGGACTTTGGGTATTTCCGACAGTTTCCATTGTTTAGGGGGTAACTTGTGACTGGACAAGCCCTTTAAACCTGCTTTCATGGCATGTGTCTCGTAGTGTGAATGGTTTAGTAGGGTGAAATATGCGGACAGGCTGATGTATGTCGGTATAATGGTTGTGCCCGTGTTATCATCAGTATATAGGGGAAGAGAGCGGCATGATCACTCCGATCTCCTACGTCTGTCCTCCCCAAACATCCTCTATACATGCAATTGATACAATCAGAATTCCAGTGTTACATGATCATCGTATTTGTTTAGACAAGTTACAGTCCATTGGTTGTTTGGAAGCTTTTTGGAATTTTGTATATTTTCATTATTATTTCGAGCCTATGAATAGTGCGTCTTGTCCGTTGTTCTTCTTCAGGATTCTCCATTCCTGTCTGCGGTTTCTTTATTGTAGCCATCCATCCATTGATGGTTGTCTTTTTATGATACGGGAGGCAAGGCTTTTAGTTCAATAAGAGAATCATCTTATAATTCATTCACATTGAGATGAAGCTTCATTCTGCTCATTTATGGGTCAAGTGGTCAATAGCCCGCTGGAGAGGTAAACACAATGCACGATTGACTTACAGCACTGGAGTGTCAATTCAGCTTCTGTAATGTACATTATATGTTTATGTGTAGATGTATAGTATATATGTATGAAAGGTCATTTTCAGGGTAGGGGTTTATAACGTCAGTGAGGATAGTTGTGACATAGGTTCTTGCATTCACTATGAAATGAGCACAAATAACATAACAGAGGTGACCCCAATGAAGTGACCCTATTGATTCATACCCAATTTTTATTTCTAAAAGGAGATATTACATCCCAGAATATCAATAGGATAATATTAGGGATGGGCAAACCAATTCTGTGTGTTTTCTTTATCTTTTTCTGAGAACAGCACAACCTTTGGGTGCCGTAGTGTCTGCATTCTATCTCAAAATTGTGCTGACTGTCTGCAGAACATTTCACTCTCTGTGTATACAGTGTATAGAATATAATACAAGTTATTTTTTAACCCTTACAATAATAAGTGGAGGCCCAGGTGAGGTATATAAACATAACAATCCTACTCACCTCTCCTGGGTTCAGTTTCAGCAGAGTTGGCAGGACGCGAACCCCAAGAATCTGTCCGAACCAAAAATTGTATAATGAACCAATCTTGTTACAAACCAGTTCTCTCATCCCTATTGACAACCATGACTGGAAGATGACACTCTATCTTGGAAGATGTGTAACTGCACACTCACTCAGGTAACAGCTATCTACTCTGGCCAGATCATTCTTCTGATCTATATTGGCTAGTGGATTGTTGAGAAATCCTCCTACACTTCAGATTGTTGGCCAACCATGCTACAAATTCATGAATTTGGCGAACTTTGACCTCCAGTAATGTGTGTTTTCATCTTCAGACAGATCCACTTTGGTTTGATTGTTGAATGACTGCAGATAGTAAAATCATTTTTGGAAGCAATATCAAGGTAGAACGTTTGTCTTTTATTCTATGCGATACAATTTTTTGTTTCATTTTTGGTTTTAGAGCTCTAATTTTCCTCCATTGTGAGATAAGTGTCCTTTTATTATGGCTATTGTGCTGCCTGTTCTAATTCCAGGCTATTTTCAGTCAATTTTCAACTCAAAATGTAGAAATGAACCTGCGAGTGATACTGTACTCAGCCCTCATTGAGAGATTTTCTCTTCTTGCCGGTCATCCAAAGCTGATATTAGGCTTCGCTACCAGTGACTCGACTTAATTTTATTCACTGATCTCCCAAAAATATCCCTGGTCCATGTGTTGCAGTATGTCATCTGCACTGTCCTTGCACGTTGTCTGACTCTGGATAAACGGTGCAGAACCGTAGTTGGTGCTGTGACAGTGCGCGCTCAATAGAGGCCAATAAGGGCTTGATAATATGTTTAAGAGATAGACGATTCCCAGCGTGAATTTAGAATTCGATTTCCAGCAAACTTCCCGTCCTCTTTAGTTTAATGTGGCCCCAGGGAATAAGAGATTATATTTACACATTCATTGTAAGGAGGAGGGGGAAAAAAAAGGACAATTCTTAATCTCTTCCGTGAGAGTTTCAGGTTGCTCACTTTCCATGCATTATTTATGGGGCTCTTGAATTATTGGCAAAATGTTTGATGTGGTCTTCAAGATTAAAAAACATATTTAAAGATCCGGCTTTGAACATAAACTGTGAGGCGCCCGCCCTTCCTTTAAATCTTATGATGGGATCAAACTGTGTTAAATCTTTCTAAAATAATGGTGTAGTATTCCGAGACGTCGCTCCATAGAATAAATCAGACTTCTCAGAGGAATTTCATTTTTCTTATCAACCCCAAACAAGTTGGTAAGGCGTCAAGTGTTCTTTTAAATTTTTTCATTGACTTGATCTTTATCTGGGCGAAAAGAGAAGTGTGGAGATCGAGAAGAAATGAGATGAGATGAGCAAATTGATATGGCACAAATTGACTTTGATCCAAATTTACCAAAATTTTCAATACCAAATGATAGTATCACTGCAAAAATTATGTAGGTTGCAAAAATCCTCCAGACCATCAGATATGTGAATATTCAAAAGTTTTGGGATTCATTTTAGATATATTGCTGACATGGCAGTGTTAGTCTAAGTGTGTTCTGTAGAGGTCCATGAAAACCTGACCAGGTGGCCCATGGATGAAATCTGTCTGCTGTCCTTGTTCTCTACTGACCAGTACACTTCAGTGAATGAGCCTGGACCACAAAAAGGACAGGAATAGGACTTGTATTGACTTTTAGGTCCAAGCACATGCTCCCCTCCCCCCATGGATCCATGAAATACATGGTCATTTGTATGGAACCAAATAATGGGTCAGTGTCCTATCTGTTAGCAAAAAGATAGCATTGACCAAAACTACAGTTGCATGCATGTAGCCTTAGTCTCAGTTATCAAACCTAGGTCATTTTCTGGTGTATAACCCGTAACTAGGTCAGCAACCAATCTAATCCAACCACTAAGCTTAGTACAGATGTCATTGGCTCTCGGTCACTAAAACTAGGTCAATGACCTGGTTTTGATCAAGTGGTCCAGGAGGTTACTCTCAGAGACTGAAAATAAGTCATTGCGTTTTCTAGGCTATGAGGGCACCTTAGAATCAAACCCAATTTATTTGGACCGATTGCCAATTCAAGTGAATCAGACCAAATTTTGGGAGATTCAGTCATCTCTCGTAGTGACCTATGAGCTTATTACTATGGAGATTGGATTGTTCTTGGCAGATCCCATCTTTTCTGGAGCCGTACACATTAAATTAGATTTTGGGCAGGTTGACCATCTAATGGGTAGTCAGGCCACCTGACTTTCCCCGGAGGCCAATGTTGGGGGAAAAGAAGGATCAGGCAGTTGGATTTCAACCTGCCCAATCCATTGATCTCTGAGGTGTCTGGTAGTGGCATACACCTCTCTCTTCAATCAGAACACTTGCAGATTTGTCCGAGTTGAGCATGCATATGGTGGAGAGGAATAGCTGTCAGCTGAATGAGCTGTTGGCCAATAACTACCCCAAGTGTGGCCAGCCTTAGTCATCCTTTCTTTGGAGAACATTTCTTCTCTGAGGTTTGAGGTATCTACCTATATCTTTTATCTCTACGGATGTTTGTCCAAACCCAACACAATATAAATGATTGAACCTTAGGTGTTAATTTTTGGTCGATTTTTGATATTTCTTTTCGCTGCCTCCTTGTGGCTCTCTTCAGCTTTTAAGAAGCTACAACTCCCATGCAAGGTCAGTTTTCATCTTGTGCTGTATCCACTGGCAGTTAACTCATTATGGTCATAGGGTGGAAGAATATGATCCAGCATTGCCAGTAGATGATAGACATAGCTCACCTCCTCCTCCCTCCTCCCTCTCTTAGCACATCACAGCATGTCCACAACACACTCCCACACAAGTCAATAGAAAGCTGCAAAGTCTTCAAGATTTATTTACTATATAAAAACTTGATGATTTTTCTCTATATTATTCTGGTGGATTATAGCGCTGCAGTCTTACTGCACCGAAGCCTTCATGATATGGCCAAGGAAACATCTGCATGTTGGGTCGGTTGGTTTCTTATGAAGTATCATGTAGTCTATTGCATTTTCCTAATACAGAGAATTAATTCTGCCTCCATAAGAATAAAATATATGATACAGCTAATCTCGGCTACATCTGTACTGGGCTGTATACATGATGTGATATAGAACATAGATGGGAGTAGATATATGTCGAGGTCCTGAGTATGCCACAGTAGACAAAAAGGGATACACAGTATATTATATTCAGTATTGGAATAGTTACAATGTCTTATATTTATAATATTCAGGAGGGTACATTAAGGAGAACCTATGGATTCTTACAAGCAATGCTCCATGGGAAAAGAGTATGCAATTTAGCACTGTTCAGAAAGAAGAAATCTGTCTAACTAGTGCCCCCTATCTACCACCTACTGTAACAACATGTAATATGTGCAATAATAATAGAAGTGATGACTCAATATTCTTACTCCTTGTATATCTCACCTACAGTAGAAAAAATTCTAGCTCTGCTGCATCTAGATACATCCTTAAGAACAGCTCTAAACTGGGGCATAAAAAAACACAGTTATCGTCAAGGGATGGATCCAGCTGAATATCAGAGAAATACATAAAGAAATGGAAAAAATCAGCACAACACAAAACTATGGTACATTAAGTTACCTAAACACATTTATGGCACAGACGGTTCAGATTTTTTAGGCAGTTTGGTGCTAAAGCAAGTGCTGAACCATCAGAAGGGCAAGATCCTTGGATGCCAAACTTACTATCCAAGATGGAGGTCAGACATTGGATGTCATGTCCTATGCAACTACAGTATATGCATGTACTTCTATAAAATACACAGGCACATCACACATACAGTGTATAGTTAGTGACGCTATGAGCACAACTATTCGAAATGCAAGGTTTAACTTTAGCAATAGCCCAGGAGTAGCATTAGAGGGGAAGCAACTTAAGGTGACGTCAGATTATAAATGAGCCCTTCAAGATAATGCCAGATAGCAAGGGAGACCTTGACGGTGACACCAGATAGCAGGAAGGTCCTTTAAGGTCCCATCAAATAATGGACATTCCCATTAACATTACATCAGATAGTGGGGATGTCCTTTAAGATGGCATTGGATAGTGGAAAAGTATTTTATGGTGATGGCACATAGCAAAGGAGCCCTTTAAGATGACACATGATAGGGGAATGCTTCCTTAAGGTGCCCCCCACCCTGTATAGTGAAAGTGACTTTTAAAGTGAAATTCTGTACTACAGAAACCCTTTAAGGTGACGCCAGATAGTGGAGATGCCATTTAAGGTGGCATTAGAGTAGTAGAGAAACACATTAAGGTGAAAAATACAGTGGAAAGGGTACCTGAATTTTTATGAAAAGTTTAAATATGTTCAGGGTCTTGCTGGGAAGTTTGTTCTATGACTGTATAAGACTTCATACATGGTAATATCCCCATTATGGCAGCACACTTTACATTTCTCTCTCAGGCTGGGGCATGTACAATAAGGAGCAGTCTGCCCTCCCTCCCCCTAACCACTACTGATAATGTTCTGCCATTCTGCCAGCAGTAACTGTACAATAGAAAATAAATAGCTGAGAAAAGCCCAAATGACCATATTATAGGAGATCTAGAAACACTGGACTGCAACTACAGGGCAAATACATGGCAAATACACACAGCCAAGCAGCTAAAACAATTATAGAAATATAACAGTTAGATGGATAATATTCCATCTGCAATCACAGAAGCAGTCAGAAGATACAAATACAAGAAGACATTGTAAATTGTGAGATTTGCAGATTTTTCAGTCTTTGCAGACGTGAGTGTAGGCTGTGAGGAAAATCAACCCCTCCCCTCTACATTCACTGTGTAAAGAGAGAAAAGAACCTCCTTCACTTACTGGGATTCCATCTTGGCTATCTTGTGTTTATATGAACCATGCCTAACAACACGGAGTGAACTGTAAATTAGTTAGAAGGATGACACCTAGTGGCAGGAATTTTAGAGAGATTTGTTTTCAAGCAGAAATCAGCCATATTTTAAATTAAAGTCCATTACCTTTTGGCTCAAAATCACATGATCTATGAAATGAGACTAAGTTGTCCGAAAAGTTAGTGATATTTTAAGGTGACATCACATAATGGATCAACCCATTTAAAGTGACACCAGATAGTGGAGAAACCCTTTAAGTTGACACCAAATACTAAAGAAACCTTTTCATGCAACATCAAATATTGGAGATACCCTTTAAGGTGACATCACATAGTGGAGAAACCCTTTAAGGTGACATCATATAGTGGAGAAACCCTTTATGTTTATACAACATAGTGGACAAATCATTTAAGGTGACACAAGACTGGAGAAAAACCCCTTAAGGTGACACCACAAAGTGGATATATCCTGTGAGGCGACATCAGATATTGGAGAAGCCCTTTAAGGTTATATAATATAGTGGAGATACCTTTTAATGTGTCATCAGATAGTGAAGAAGCCCTTTAATGTGACATTAGATAGTGGAGACACTCTTTAAGGTGACACCAGATAGTGGAGAAGCCCTTTAATGTGACGTCATATAGTGGAGAAGCCCTTTAATGTGACATCAGATAGTGGAGAAGCCCTTTAATGTGACGTCAGATAGTGGAGAAGCCCTTTCATGTGACGTCAGATAGTGGAGACACTCTTTAAGGTGACACCAGATAGTGGAGAAGCCCTTTAATGTGACGTCAGATAGTGGAGAAGCCCTTTAATGTGACATCAGATAGTGGAGAAGCCCTTTAATGTGATGTCAGATAGTGGAGAAGCCCTTTAATGTGACGTCAGATAGTGGAGACACTCTTTAAGGTGACACCAGATAGTGGAGAAGCCCTTTAATGTGACGTCAGATAGTGGAGAAGCCCTTTAATGTGACATCAGATAGTGGAGACACTCTTTAAAATGACACTAGATAGTGGAGAAGCCCTTTAAGGTGACACCAGATAGTGGAGAAGCCCTTTAATGTGACGTCAGATAGTGGAGAAGCCCTTTAATGTGACGTCAGATAGTGGAGACACTCTTTAAGGTGACACCAGATAGTGGAGACGCCTTTTAAGGTGACACCAGATTAAAGCTTCAACTCACATCACACTGATTCGGTTTCTCTGTTCTGTGTTAATGAAACATACAAAGTGATTATAAGTGAAATATAAAATCAAATCTAATTTATCTTAATTAAAAGTAGAAAATCACAACATAAACTTCAGATTTTAATCAGGGCGTTTGGTTGGAGCTGGGGAGATATCATAAGTGCCTATAATAGGATTAAGTCCTAGCATTAAGGAACACATCCTTCGTCTCCATTGTACAGGTTTAGCAGTAAATCACGGTATTGATGAAGGTTGAGACACAGATGCTTATCCAAACGTTACACGCTCTGGGGCCATAACCGAGGAGAAACTTTGAATGCTAATGAAAGTCTGCGATTGCCTGGAATCTTACCTGCAGCAATGAATCTCTCCTCGGGGAATGGGGGAATTCAGTTTTCATATTCATTCATTTCTTCTAAGAGTATTCCAGTAATGAATCTTAAGCCGAGCCTATGGGGATGGTCCTTGTCTCTTAAGGCCCCGGCAGTCTACTGATACATTGTGTTATTGTGTAGAGATGTTGGCATGTACATTGTCGCCTCCTGTCATTTACCATCTATGATGCCAGGTTGCGCACTGACATGAAAAACCACTTTCCTGTTCACCGATTAGTGCACAAAATACTGCATCAAAAACATAGTAGAGGGATTGGGTATAATTGGTCTAAAGAACCAGACTGGAACCTGGCACCAGAGCAGTCCATGCCACTTCCATGAGGTCCATGTAGAGGATCTTCTCCCGTTGCTCCCCCTCACATACACATTGAGTTTATGGGGTTATACTAACTTACCACCTATGCACAGCATAAGTAATTATTGTCTTATGAGTGGGGGTCCAGGGACCCCCTCCAGTCAGGATGTGATCATCAGATGACTATCCAAAATCTAATGTGTATGGCCAGCTGTAAGGGGTAAATAGAGAACATGCTTGACCATGGATCCAGGCATATGGGGGGAATGGGTGGACACTGGACTCCTGTTCTCCTAACCAGTGGGGATATAATTGGTGGGATCCTCACTGATCTGACACTTATCATCTACCCTATGGATAGCTAATAACTTGAATTGATTAATTGATTTCCTTAACTCTCCACTAGAGAGCATCCAATGGGAGCTACCAATAGGGGAAGCTCATTGCATATATGCATTCAATAGTAGCTGCCACTAGGGGGTGCTCACTGCATACATGTATCCAATAGGAGCTGCCAATAGGGGGAGCTCATTGCATATATGCATTCAATAGTAGCTGCCACTAGGGGTGCTCACTGCATACATGTATCCAATAGGAGCTGTCAATAGGGGGAGCTCATTGCATATATGCATTCAATAGTAGCTGCCACTAGGGGGTGCTCACTGCATACATGCATGAGCAAACAGGGATCCTCACCTCTTTCTCCTTTATTCCTTGCACTCTTCTCTGGCAGAAGTGTAGACTGTGGAACCAGGAAACTCAGGAAGAACAAAGCTGTAACATCTTAAAGACAACCTTAAGAAATATTTGAGATAGAAATGTGATATGAATTTTGCATTCTCTACCCGCAGTCCCACAAGTTTGCAAGCTCCGAGGCCTCACAGAAAGTTCCTTGAAGAACTTTTTGTATAAGTGATACATCCAAGAACACAATGGTCTGCAGTTTCAGATCCTTCCCATACTCCATCATCCCGCAGTCCTATCTCCATCCTCACATTTACATTAAGGATTGGCTAAGCAGAAGACATGGACTTGGTGACAAATGAGGGAAGAGGGCGCCAGCAGGAAGGTACAAGCTCCTATCTATCAGGGCTGATTAGCTTCACTGAGGAAGGTGAAGATGGAGAGATGGGAAATAATGAATGGACGATGGTGAAATGCAGGCGGCTCCTCCATCTGATAGAGACGGCCCATCCGTTATATGGAGTGGAGCGTTCTGTATCAGGCAGCACACTGTGTACCGGAGCCGGCGCTGACACCGCTACGTTAGCACACCATAAATATCCCCTTTCATGTATATGTGAGTCGTACAACTGACGCGCCATTTATTACTCCTCGAATGGGAAAAACTAGAAAACAACAACTCAATAACTAGGTGATAAAGCAGCTTTAAGAGGAACATGGGGCTCCGGCTTGATACGTCAATGTAGAATTAGCCTAGGATCCCCTTCTATGGATATCCAACGAGGCCCACAATAGAGGGACTTTAAAAAACTTGGAAAAGTCCAGAAAAATGGCGTAAATGCAAAAATGAAAAAACTAAACAAAAAACAAAAAAAAAAACCCTGCTAAACCAGATAAAGCCCATGGGCAAGATGCGTGCTATTGGAAGTGAAAGCGAAGGGTGTATGTGTGGTGGTCTTGTTTGGTTACACGACCACCTACTCTGAACTCTCTACCAATAATGTGGTTTTGACTTCATTTGTCAACACAGTATCGAAGAAAGTTACGAAAATTGGTCAAAAAGTTGCAAAAAACTTAAATATTTACAAGAAATTAAAAGAGGATGTGGATGAGAATATCGTACAACCAACTCCTCTTCTGGTATACAGTCTTACTTGCCAACACTACTGTAAAGTCCATGAGGATGCCCAAGGAAGGAGCGACCTCCTGAAGTCTTAGAAGAGTGGATAGATGTCCAAGCCCACGTCCAACTGGCTATTTGTCTTATTACATGTGATGTGGGCACTCCATATGCTTGTCACTTAACATAAAAAGGGTCTAGTCCAATACACTAACATGTCCATGTCACAAAAAGTCATGTGTCATGCCCCAAAAGGTGACATGTCATGCAATATATTTGCGTCATGCTTTGTGCATTGTTCTCAGAGGCGCATTGCATGTAAGTATACGTACAATATGCATAATATGCAAAACTTGGATAAGCCCAGAATAGAGACAACCATACAAAACTAAAAGCTTAAATTGTATGAATAGGGCTTAGCAATACCAGACAAGCCCATGGACAAGAGGGGCACTGTAGACCCATTCTAGACCACCAGTTGAAGACTTAAAGGAGCTTTCCAGGTTTATGATACTGATTTCCCACCTTAATATACTTGTAAGTCATCAAAGTCAGATCAGTAAAGGTGCTGGGTTCAATAGTACTAAGCAGTGGTGTACATTGGGTATAGTTTCCGAGCTTGGTATTGCAGCTCAGCCCCATTCACTTGAATGAGACATTAGTTGCAAACAGACCATGTAACCAATGACCATGATGTCACATGGCTTGTGAATTGGAAGCCATTATCCAAGCCCCAATGTCATTTTGAACAGGTGATCAGTAGGGGTGCCAGGTATTGGACCTCCCCCCCACAATATAATATTGATGACCTATCTTAAGGATAGATCCCCAAATATTAAAGTTGTGGAAAACCCCTTTAACCCTCGTCCGGCTGAGTAGGTACAATTGTACCTATTCCTATGCAGCCTGTAATGTTGTAAAATTATGCAGCCTGACGAGGGTTAAGGTATGCTTGTCCTTTCAGAAGCCTTGTCCATTTAGTTACCTATGTTCTTCTCTAGGATTAGATGCTTAAGTTTTATGTTACATCTTGGGTCTAAGTACTGGAGACTTTGGGTGTTAAAGGTTGGTAGGAGGTGGGTTTGTTTGGGTGCCAAACTTGGGTCACATGAACGTTTTATGGTGGTCTAATGTCCAGTGGAATCAGTGGAGATCCGGTGTTTTGTCTGTAATACAGATAATATAATAAGACCAGGTTACGCCTGTCTTAAAAGGCTCTAAGGCAGGAAGTTAACTATTTATACACAGTCCCCGGAGGGTCTGCATTGCTAATAATTTTCTCATCCAGGGGCCAGTCTGATCCTGCGGTGAAGCTCCACTGACCTAATGTGATATATAAATGCAGTGTGGCCGAGATCTCAAACCCATTTAATGCATCATCCAAGTGTAGGATACGTAATGTTAGTGGCAAAACTGTGTAACGTATAATATGTCAGTGGTTTTACTGTCTGCCCCGAACCTCATTACCGAGACAGCAAAGAGATCAGTCAGTACTGTCTGTAATATGGTTTACTGGAAATCTCATCTACACTTATACAAGAGGCAGCACTGACAGCGGAATCTAAAAGAGGAATCATCAACCGTCACCGATCCATTAATATACATATATTGTCCAGGGTGGTCATATTACCTACTATTAGTAGTATATATATTGTATAGAAGGATATAATACCTGGATGCAGTATTATAGTAGTTATATTCTTGTACATAGGAGCAGTATTATAGTAGTTATATTCTTGTACATAGGAGGTAGTATTATAGTAGTTATATTCTTGTACATGGGAGTAGTATTATAGTAGTTATAGTCTTGTACATAGGAGTAGTATTATAGTAGTTATATTCTTGTACATAGGAGGTAGTATTATAGTAGTTATATTCTTGTACATAGGAGCAGTTTATGTAGTAGTTATATTCTTGTACATAGGAGTAGTAGTATAGTAGTTATATTCTTGTACATAGGAGGTAGTATTATAGTAGTTATATTCTTGTACATAGAAGCAGTATTATAGTAGTTATATTCTTGTACATAGGAGGTAGTATTATAGTAGTTATATTCTTGTACATAGGCGTAGTATTATAGTAGTTATATTCTTGTACATAGGGGCAGTATTATAGTAGTTATATTCTTGTACATAGGGGGCAGTATTATAGTAGTTATATTCTTGTACATAGGAGCAGTATTATAGTAGTTATATTCTTGTACATAGGAGCAGTATTATAGTAGTTATATTCTTGTACATAGGAGTAGTATTATAGTAGTTATATTCTTGTACATAGGAGTAGTATTATAGTAGTTATATTCTTGTACATAGGGGGCAGTATTATAGTAGTTATATTCTTGTACATAGGAGGTAGTATTATAGTAGTTATATTCTTGTACATAGGAGCAGTATTATAGTAGTTATATTCTTGTACATAGGAGTAGTATTATAGTAGTTATATTCTTGTACATAGGAGTAGTATTATAGTAGTTATATTCTTGTACATAGGAGTAGTATTATAGTAGTTATATTCTTGCACATAGGAGCAGTATTATAGTAGTTATATTCTTGAACATAAGAGCAGTATTATAGTAGTTATATTCCTGTACATAGGAGCAATATTATAGTAGTTATATTCTTGTACATAGGAGCAGTATTATAGTAGTTATATTCTTGTACATAGTAGTAGTATTATAGTAGTTATATTCTTGTACATAGGAGGTAGTATTATAGTAGTTATAGTCTTGTGCATATGAGTAGTATTATAGCAGTTATATTCTTATACATAGGGGCAGTATTATAGTAGTTATATTCTTATACATAGGGGCAGTATTATAGTAGTTATATTCTTATACATAGGGGCAGTATTATAGTAGTTATATTCTTGTACATAGGGGGCAGTATTATAGTAGTTAGATTCTTGTACATAGGAGTAGTATTATAGTAGTTATATTCTTGTACATAGGAGCAGTATTATAGTAGTTATATTCTTGTACATAGGAGTAGTATTATAGTAGTTATATTCTTGTACATAGGAGTAGTATTATAGTAGTTATATTCTTGTACATAGGAGCAGTATTATAGTAGTTATATTCTTGTACATAGAGGACAGTATTATAGTAGTTATATTCTTGTACATAGGAGGTAGTATTATAGTAGTTATATTCTTGTACATAGGAGCAGTATTATAGTAGTTATATTCTTGTACATAGGAGCAGTATTATAGTAGTTATATTCTTGTACATAGGAGTAGTATTATAGTAGTTATATTCTTGTACATAGGAGCAGTATTATAGTAGTTATATTCTTTTAGATAGGTTGCAGTATTATACTAGTAATATTCATAGTTTCTGTATATTTTTTATGTAATAGTTTTATTAGCTGGTCTCTCGTTAGATAGTAGTTTGCATTATATACCATTCGTGTAATCTTTGGCTTCCTGTTCATTTTTTCATATCCAGTTACTTTTTATTCTACCTCTTTTTTACCAATGACTTTACTGGTAATTAAAAGCCATCTGTAGACATCATTGCTGGTTTCCTCCATGCTGGTTGCTTCTGTCCTACTGTTTCACCCTACTTGCCCCATGGCCCGGTTGTCAAATAAACGACAATAAAGAAGAAATCCTTTCTTTTTTCTCCTTGTGTTCATCTGATGTGCAGTTTGTGCTCATTTTTCTCCCCGGAGGTAGTTCAGAAGGCAGCAGGTTCCAGCGGTTCCTGATTCTTTATAGCTTAGCTGTCGCTGTTGTCACTATAATCCGGCTGAACTTGGTCTCTTCTGTTTGTTAAAAAATAGGACATCTCTGGAGGACGCTATACGAGATCCTCAGACGTTTCCCTTTTATCCCTTCTTTCTCGTAGGTTTTACATTGTGCTTCTTCAGATTATCCAATAGGTCAGACTCGTGAATTTTTTATGCCAAATTTTTACTAGAAAATAATCATGCTAGGAGCCAATGAATCTAAGTGAGATGGCAAAAGCTTATAACAATGGCCTACATACAGATATGTCCAGGCTTAGCTTTCCTGAAGTTGCATTAAGGACTCCAAATTCTAGAGATCGACAAACCAATTTGTTATTAGTCAGATTTCACCTGAATATTCCAAAATGTTTGGCTTTTAATGAAACCTTTGTGATTTGTCTCGGGTGTACTAAAGTGTCCACTGTAACATGCATAGCACAATAAAAGTACAGGGGAGACACGTATATGTCATGTTGGCTATGGTTCTCGCATCACCTGACATCACAAGCTCTCAACCTATAATGGGGTTGGTGGAGATCTTACAGTGCTGAGGTCAAAGACATAATATAAGATTTTACCAGAGGAAGACAGAACCTTTTTGGGATGAGCTCAAGCTTAGGGACACTTGTGTTATCATGTTCACTGCATGATCCAAAACAATAGCTTCATCTTCTACTGGATAATAACAGCAGGAATAGTGCAATAGAACTACGGAATAATAGAGTTTAGTTAGATTTAATCAGTTATAGGCAGATAGGAAGAGAAATCATAGGAGTGAAGGTAGGAAGAATTTCTGCACTGTGCTGTGAGCCTGGGACCACAGTTTTCACATACATTGGACAGTTTCATTGCTAATAATCTCATTTTGTTCAGTTTTTTTTTTTGTAATAGAGCAATTTTTTTAATACCCAGGTGGACTAAACTGTCCACTGTTAGCATGGAAAAAAATGACTTTTGTCAAAATAAATGGATCCATCCCCAGCTTATGCCACTGAATAGAGGTGTCACTGTCTCATGTCACATTCACTGTACTGCTGATGCTGCCTGCTACTCCTAAACAGCCGGACATCATCTCTTGAGGCCTGGTCCGTCACATTATTTCATACTGTACTGCCATTCATTTTGCCACTGTTACCACTCAGCCAGACATGTCCTGTGGTCTGGTCCGTCATATTCCATTATACCACACTGTCGCTTTTTGCAATATAATTGCAACGTGTATGTATGAAAAAGCACGGTCAAAATACATAAAAGCAAGTGTCAGTGCGGTGTATGGTTAAAGCTGGAGTTTGTATCCACCACTTACCTTCTGCTTTTCCACAGACATACATTTCACTGTCACTTTGACGTAACTTGTTTCCTAGATAGGTTCCTAGGAGCCCTAAAAGTATTCTACACTATATTTTATAGATAGGTTCCTAGGAGTCCTGACAGTGTCATATACTATGTATTATAGATATATAGTCCTCGGAGTCCTGACAGTGTCATACACTATGTTTTATAGCTATATAGTCCTCGGAGTCCTGACAGTGTCATACACTATGTTTTATAGATATATAATCATAGGAGTCCTGACAGTGTCATACACTATGTATTATAGATATATAGTCCTAGGAGCCCTGACAGTGTCATACACTATGTTTTATAGATATATAGTCCTAGGAGCCCTGCCAGTGTCATACACTATGTTTTATAGATAAATAATCCTAGGAGTCCTGACAGTGTCATACACTATGTTTTATAGATATATAGCCCTAGGAGTCCTGACAGTGTCATACACTATGTTTTATAGATATATAGTACTAGGAGCCCTGACAGTGTCATACACTATGTATTATAGATATATAGTCCTAGAAGTCCTGACAGTGTCATACACTATGTATTATAGATATATAGTCCTAGGAGTCCTGACATTGTCATACACTATGTTTTATAGATATATAGTCCTAGGAGCCCTGACAGTGTCATACACTATGTTTTATAGATATATAGTCCTAGGAGTCCTGACAGTGTCATACACTATGTTTTATAGATATATAGTCCTAGGAGCCCTGACAGTGTCATACACTATGTATTATAGATATATATATAGTCCTAGGAGCCCTGACAGTGTCATACACTATGTTTTATAGATATATAATCCTAGGAGTCCTGACAGTGTCATACACTATGTTTTATAGATAGATTCCTATGAGCCCCGACAGTGTCATACTGTAACATCCGTGCCCGTTCGGATTTCGGCGCCATCCTCCGGCCACATGCTAACAATGCAGGAGGCGTGTCTGGCTATGATTCCTTGCTTTAGGTTTTTCTTATACTGTCTGAACACTGTCATATTCACTCACCTCTGTAATTGATTTTCCACCACACCCATCTCTTACACCTTTGTTTCCCTCTGCTCCTCAAATAGTTAATCTTAGCCTTACCTGTGTGACGACCTATCTTCCAGTCAAGTCTGGGGCTTTCTTCTTATATATAGTTTTCTCACACACCTTTGTGCTTGCTATTGCCTTGTGCGTGCTGGCTATTTACTCTTTGCTGGTTGTTATCGCTGTACATATTCCTGACCTCTGGCTTTACTTTTGACTATTCTCTCGGATTTTGACTCTGTACTGTGCAGCTCGACTGGTATCAACCCCTTGGCTAGCTGACCTCCCTTTTGTTGTTGTTTGTCTTATCTGCGTTCTGTGTCATCCCTTATATCTAAGAAGGGATCACCGCCCAGTTGTCTTATGTCGCCTAGGGCAGTTTAGGCAAGTAGGCAGGGAAGGGGGGTGGGTGGGTTAAGCTTAGGGCTCACTGTCTTGTCATATCCCTCCCCCCAGGGTTCACCAGCAGCTACTGGGGAATTGCTATTCTAGCAACACCCTTACACATACACTATGTTTTATAGCTATAGAGTCCTAGGAGCCCTGACAGTGTTATATACTATGTTTTAAACCAATTTAAGCTCTGGTTTGGCCCAAACCACTTGAAATTAAACTAATGTTCAGAGGTTTACCCATCTCTAATGTTGACTCTGTCCACGTGAACACTGAGGCCCAATCACAGGACATGGTGGTGACCTGGGACTGATGATGCCTATGCCCATGATTTCAGAGAGACAGAAGACATCAAGGGGAAGAGGACCGGAAAAGTGAGAGTTTTCTTTTTTTTTTCTTATACACCCTCCCTGGCCTCCAATTATGATACTCTGGGGTCTGAAGAGACCCCATTGTATAATATTCAGCTTTCCTTGGTACGTGCCAGGCAAACCAGAAAAATTCGTAAGAAATTCAGTTCTTTACAAACTGTTTCACTCTAGCTTAGACTAAATCTTTCATCCAATTTCGAGATAAGCACAAACCACCCAACTATAGAACTGCGGGTGAATTTGTGGGTGAATCTATTTGCAGTTTGTTATTTTTATTAGGTGGAATTTTCTATACCGAAAAGTAGAAACAATTTTACAAATTATAAAGCTTCTAGATTACAACTATTTTAACATAGAAGGAACATATCCAGGAGAACTTAGAAGACACTTCCACTATATTTACATCTTTTTCAGATATTCTTAGTTGCCTTTTCAGATTTTATGTACAATTTTATATTTGGTGATCCAGTGTTAGGCTGGGGTCTACAAGAGGAAAAAAAAATTGAGGCTCATCCTCTCCATTGACTGTACATATGTCCACTTTCATTGCCTAATAGTTTAATTCATGAAGACCATTACCATTTTCAAGCACATTTTTGTCGATCTGAACTCATTTCTTCTGTAGCCGAGGTTATCAGTAAGGTTTTATAGTGGACCTTTACTCCTAGAGGCTGATGTGAATGTACTTGCTATTATCAATTGAAGTGTGAAAAGAAGATATGAGCAAATCGATTCACTCCGTTGAAGGTAGACGGTGAATAAACCCCATTCGTCATAACTCTCGAACTGTGCAATTGTAGATTCACCAGAGGCGAATCTATAAACTGTTACTGACTGCAGCGTGAGAAATTCTAACTCTACAGTCAATCTCCGCAATACAGAGATGGATCAGCGAGAGTTGTGGTTCAGCAATGATCGAGGTTGAGCTGAATACCAATACCACTCCACTCCTCTTTACATTGTTGAGAATTGAAAAATTGTTTAACTTTTTTGGAACTTTTTTCTCGTATGGATTTACATAGATTTGCTAAATACTCTTAAAGGTGCACTTCAGGTTAAACTTTTATATTTCATTATGGCTCATGTAGGACATGAGGGGGCAGAGTTTGAGAGTTTGACACAGGAATTCAGTGGGAGAATGCCTGTGTGCTACATGCCTATATAGGCCCTCCATAAGATGCTATTCACACGGCCAATATTTTATCCTTCATTGCTCCTCTGGGAAGCATGGAAGAGACATGAAATGTCACACAAAAAAAAGAAAACAGATGCTGGTGCACAAGTGTGCATGTGTTGGAAGAAATAGCTGTTAACAAAAAAAGCATTCAGCTGATGCGCGGTAGGCTCAGAGTTGGACTTGGTGTCATGGCTTACTAGATAGTGTACTGTAAATTGCAGAGTGGTTGTATACCGTTACTTGCCTACTGGGATTTGTCTGTTTATATTGTACTTTATAGAAGTCTCTTTCTATCTCTAAGCATGGGGTCGTTGTGAGAAAAACTAAGTATATCTGACTTGGGTCTGAATCTTGTTCTTTGTAATTGGACTGCACAATGGTCCACATGCTTGGACACAATTAGGTCATGTGAATAGGACATCGCACCCTATAAAGTTCAGCCCAGACTGTTTTGAGCTAAGTATGCATGTGTATGAGGGGGTTGGAAGTAGAGAAAGGTGAGCCCCATGAGATTCGATATGTGAATAATCTCAAGGATTCCCGGGAACATTCAATTTGGACCGAAATATAGGTCCATGTGGGAGGCATCAACATCATCATGCTTTGACGATACAGTGTACTGTATGTACGCTGAATTGTCAAAGATTGATGACATTGATGTCTGTACATGACTGCGGAGATTCAGTCACAGGCCTCAGAGGTTACCTGGTGGCCAGAAGATCGGAAAAATGGAAGATGCCCTTTTTTTATACACCTTCCCTGGCCTCCGATTGTTATACTCTGGGTTCTAAAGAGACCCGAATATATAATAAACTTTGGTGGATTTGTGGGGATTGGACATTTTTGGAAACTTTGTTATGGTCCCGGCTCATTACGAACTGGTTTGCCCATCTCTAGTTAGAAGGAATAGCTTTTGGCCAGGCAACCATTCAGCTGACGTGTGCATTCATAACTTGGGTTTACGGTTGGACTTGGTGTCGTGGCTTGATCCTATGTACTAGATACTGTAGGTAGTGAAGTGGTTGCATATGTTTGCTTGTCTCCTGGGTTGTGTATGTTTATGTTGTGCTTTATACAGAAGTCTCTTTCTGGCTGGGTTTGCTGGTACATTACATTATTGATTGCTTGCATCTGTTGTCACCTTTGAAGAACAGAATGTTCCGTTTCTCAGAATAGATGGATGAATTTGTTTAGGATTGGAACAAACTGTAACATTTCATGGTGAGTTGTTTCCGGTATATTGTTTTCAGGCTGGGAGGACATATACAGATGTGATTCTGGATAGATTCATCACTCTCACAGCTCCCCCCGCCATGTCTGTTTCTACAGAGGAATTAACTCTCGGGGGGTAGGATTCCCTTCAGCGGACATTGCTAATGCACCAGATGTTGGGCACAGAGCTGCAAATTAATCATAGGTTCAATATGGGGAAGAATAAAAGAAGTGTGAAGGAGCTAAGGCGTAATGATGGAGAGGGAAGACTTGTCTGTGTAGAAACAAAAGTTGGTCCAACAACAGGAATAGTATTGATGATGATGACAATGGTCCAATAGTAATACATCAATAATGGACATGGGCGAATCTCTGACCTTAACGTCTGACAATTTTTGTCTGTTGTTTTGAATTTAAATGTCAACTTGGGGAAATTCTTTTTCTTTGAAGGATCTTCTGACCATAGTTGTTCTACTGATGGGCCCCTCATTGAATAGCTATAATCTATGGCAGAAACCTGGTAACAAGTGTCCAGTTTCCCTACAGCACCTCCAATTTAGCATTACATATTGTATTTCCAAATGGGCTGTCCATTGCATGGATGTGTTGAGTCAAGAAGCTCTTTGTATTTGCTTTTTCTTGAACTAGAGCTAGAACTTTGTAAGATTTTTTTTCCTCAAATATTTGTTAGGGTCGTCCGGCAGTTTTTTTTTTTTTTTTTTTTGTGCCAAATTGGTTCAAACCAGAATTGCGATTGTCATACTCTGGGATCTCTTCAGACCTGAGAGTATAATAATCTGAGGTCCAGGGGAGGTCCGGAAACATAATAAATTATCATACTCACCTTCCGTCACCTCTCCTGGGCGCCCTCATATTGCCTAGTGTTATTTGCCTCTTTAAGTGACATCAGGATGCCTGTGATTGAACCTCAGCGGCGTTCTGGGACCCGTCAATGTTGTGATGCTTTGATCCAAGACACCAGAGTATAATAATGGTTTGTGGGTGGTAAATCCCAAAAATCTTGAATTCTGCCAAATCCAATATTTTTGGAAAATTTGTAACAAGCTCATCTCATGACGAACCAGTTGGCTTATCTCTGTCTTAAGCCTTTTAACTCAACATCATCAACATAACACAACCATAAGGTAAGTAACAGGTTTGTCAGACACCACCCTAATGGAGAGATCTGGTGACTGGTAGAAGATCATTCACTCTACATCCAAAAAGTCATCCTAATATGTCCATGAAATAAGAGAGCGACCACAAGGGGAGAATTTACACAATGTGAATGACTTAATAGAGGGACAGAGAGAAGTAGTGAGAGGTATTCGCTGGCTGAAAATAACGTTAAAACAATAAGAGCTACATATGGTAGAAAGGAGAGAACATTACAAAAATTCTTGACTACAGATGCCTGTGGTAGAAAATACAGTTTTGGATTCTCCTGGTGTGCACTCTGACCTGGATCTAGAGCAGGGGTCAGCAACCTTCAGCACTTCAGATGCTGGGAAACTACAACTCCCAACATGCTCTATTTACTTCTACAGAACAGTAGAGCAAGTATGCATGCTGGGAGTTGTAGTTTTATAAAGCTGGAGTGTCATAGGTTGCCTACCCCTGATCTAGAGGATGAGCCAGTAAATCACACCCAACCTTCAGTGCTACCAAAGCTGAGCTACTGTATACAGAGCTAAGTAACCAGTCTAATGAGGAGGAAGGAAGCGCCATATTGATTTCAAGGAGAAGACCTGTCATGTATCACTAAATTTTATGCAATGAGAACCTTTTATTGAAGACTGAAAGTGAAGCATCTGTGGCCGAAATTTACAAGCAAAGCAATAAAGTCACATTCAATTACACAGAATATATGATGGATGTAAATCAGTTCCAGGGCTGACTTTACCTCAATGTGTAATCGGAGCAATGTTAGGAGTTGTCCTTTCTCCTGCGCTGACAATATGGAGACATATAGATATAGGAACCATGTGGATTATGTAATGGGTTGGTAAGCTCAGGTTCTACCACAGTCATTGGCTCCTTATAGACCAGGACCCCAGAGTACCAGCAGAAGACGATGTGGAGGTGACTTTGTAGAAATTACTTACCACTAGGATAAATAATCAAATATTAATAACCATCATCCATCTCCACCTGCCGTACTGCTCTCCCAGACGGTGGACACTGCGCCCATGCACTGTCCCTTTAAGCTGCTAAATTGTATAACCTGTTCCCAGCCACTTTCCTGCACCTGTGGGTATTTAAGGCACCTTTCCCTACAAGAAGGTGCTTGAGCAATAAGGTTCCTAGCTAGCTAGTCTGTGAAAGTGTTTCTCTTCTGTTACTCTGCCTGTGTTTTCACCTTTGACTATTCACATAACCCTGAGGCTTTTCCACCAGCCTTGATGTTAACATAAATTACCATATTATGGCTGAACCAACGCCCCTGCTTTTGGCCTGTTTAATGGGACCCATTCTGCCTGCCCTGACCTTGAATTGTCCCCTCATCATGAGTTTACCTATTTACTTCAGTGCCAAACACTGGTATCCCTCAAGCTGCGAGGGTCAGCTGTCACTGAACAGATTCTACGCCAAGAAAGGGGAACCTGATGGTTCCCTGCAAAGACCAGAACTATGTATGGGGTTAAAGGGAGAAAACCAGAGGACCACTTAGAGAACAACCTTTAGGAGTAGCCCATTCATCCAGTGTCACAGCGGGTTCACTCCTCCTGCATTCTATCAGATACTTGAATTTTCCCTAATGGCCCCATACACATAAGAGTAAAGCCACATGATCCCACAATTTTGGTAAGAATAGCTGACTCTCTGGAGAAATAAGGAACCTCAGAGGTGTCTGGCAGTAGCTTACTCTTCTCTGTTTATTGAGAACTCATGCATGCTCGCCCAAATCAATGGTGCATATCTGCAGGGCTGGGGTGATATGCTGGTTCTGGTGACACTAACCTATCTATCTGCAGGGCTGAGGTGATATGCTGGGTCTGGTGACACTAACCTATCTATCTGCAGGGCTGAGGTGATATGCTGGTTCTGGTGACACTAACCTATCTATCTGCAGGACTGGGATGATATGCTGGTTCCGGTGACACTAACCTATCTATCTGCAGGGCTGGGGTGATATGCTGGTTCTGGTGACACTAACCTATCTATCTGCAGGGCTGGGGTGATATGCTGGTTCTGGTGACACTAACCTATCTATCTGCAGGACTGGGATGATATGCTGGTTCTGGTGACACTAACATATCTATCTGCAGGGCTGGGGTAATATGCTGGTTCTGGTAACACTAACCTATCTATCTGCAGGGCTGGGGTGATATGCTGGTTCTGGTGACACTAACCTATCTATCTGCAGGACTGGGATGATATGCTGGTTCTGGTGACACTAACATATCTATCTGCAGGGCTGGGGTAATATGCTGGTTCTGGTAACACTAACCTATCTATCTGCAGGGCTGGGGTGATATGCTGGTTCTGGTGACACTAACCTATCTATCTGCAGGGCTGGGGTGATATGCTGGTTCTGGTGACACTAACCTATCTATCTGCAGGGCTGGGGTGATATGCTGGTTCTGGTGACACTAACCTATCTATCTGCAGGGCTGGGGTGATATGCTGGTTCTGGTGACACTAACCTATCTATCTGCAGGGCTGGGGTGATATGCTGGTTCTGGTGACACTAACCTATCTATCTGCAGGGCTGGGGTGATATGCTGGTTCTGGTGACACTAACCTATCTATCTGCAGGGCTGGGGTGATATGCTGGTTCTGGTGACACTAACCTATCTATCTGCAGGGCTGGGGTGATATGCTGGTTCTGGTGACACTAACCTATCTATCTGCAGGGCTGGGGTGATATGCTGGTTCTGGTGACACTAACCTATCTATCTGCAGGGCTGGGGTGATATGCTGGGTCTGGTGACACTAACCTATCTATCTGTAGGGCTGGGGTGATATACTGGTTCTGGTGACACTAACCTATCTATCTGCAGGGCTGGGGTGATATGCTGGGTTCTGGTGACACTAACCTATCTATCTGCAGGGCTGGGGTGATATGCTGGGTTCTGGTGACACTAACCTATCTATCTGCAGGGCTGGGGTGATATGCTGAATCTGGTGACACTAACCTATCTATCTGCAGGGCTGGGGTGATATGCTGGTTCTGGTGACACTAACCTATCTATCTGCAGGGCTGGGGTGATATGCTGGGTTCTGGTGACACTAACCTATCTATCTGCAGGGCTGTGGTGATATGCTGGGTTCTGGTGACACACTCCCTTTAAGATTCCCCTCTCCACAGACACTAGAATTCTCCCGTATCCACAGCCATTGAATAATGTATTTGTTTTTCTTGGTGGTTTCTGCCACTTCTTTCGTTCCTAAACATTTTATCTCCCCTGTAAATATTTTTTTTTTCATTATTTGCTCCCGAGAATGAAATGATCTTTTGTAATATTATTACATCTTACCTTCCATGCTGCCTTCTCTTTTAAAACCGAGTGATTTATATGACAACTCAAGGATACCGAATGAGATCAGGTATTGAAAACTGAATTATACAGCACAATGTATCAGCCCTGTCAGCGCTCTCCTGCTCTTTTGCAGCTCATCCGTTTTCTATGTGTATTTTAAATATAAGCTGGCAGGGAATAACAGGCTTAAGAAATGTGACATATTCTAGCGGGTATCGTAGATCTGACATATTTATGTAATGATAACGTTCGTGGATAAATAGGGACTGTGAGAGAATGGCTATTTATGTGCGTGAATTACAGTACTCTACGGTGCATTTGTGAAGGGTAACTACAGACTGCGCTAAGGCTGAGCATTTCCTCATTTTTCTATAAACGTTCACTAAAGTATATGAGAAAAATACAGGTAACAATAACTTATGTGAAAACTAAAAGTCAATGTATTAAAAGGCAACTACAATAGCTGCAAAGGATATTCTGTCTGCCATCGAAGTCCCTGATGAAATTAGATTAGGAAGTGGCGGGGTGAATAAAAGGGGTCTGGTGTAGACAACATATTGGCCAAGATCGGGCCTTTCCCTGATAGAGGAAAAAGAACCGTTTTGTAATGAGCTGAGTTCGTTTATGAACGTTCCAAAATTTTGGTTTTGGCCGAAGCCAAAATTTTTGGGTTTGCCAATTATGAATCATTCTTCTACTCTGGGATCTCTGCAGAGTTTAATTATCCGAGGCTCAGGGTGTGGAAAGAAAATAAAAAACACTGGTACTCACCTTTCCTCACCTCTTCTGTCTTCTTTCCCAGTGTCTTGTCTCTGTGGTTTCTTCTGGTACCTCCTCTTATGTCATGTGCTCTAGGGTCATCGCTACGGCCAACACTCGCCCCCATCCACAGTGATGCTAACTAAAGAGCCTGCGGGAGTGGGGGTCGGGGTGGATTAACTGGTGTAGCAGGCGCATTATTTCAAAGGAAACAGCGTACCAATAGACCTGTTGGCGATAGCTACATGAGTAGGGCAGGACATCAACAGCCACTTGGGGCATGCCGACGTCATGATGTAATAACCCAGCCATGATTTTGGAGAAGAAGGCCGTAAGAGGGCGAAGACCGAATGACATGAAAGAAGACCAGACACCCAGGAGAGGTGAGGAAAGGTGAGTGCTAGTGGTTTTTGTTTTGTTTTTTTCGCACCTCCCCAGGCCCTTTGATCCCAGTGTATTATGATAGGACTTCCACAAAACTGACGGAGGAACCTCATGAATATTCATGAGACAAATCTTGTGAAGTTCTCTCATTTCTATTCCCTACTAAGGATCTTCCACTATAAGCTTAAGCACTAATGAGGGGCAAACCTCGAGAGATTTCTTTCCCGACTCGAAGATTCGCCCACAAGTTTTGGTTCTTGTTCTGAACCAAAGTGCTATTATTATTATTATTATTATTATTATTATGATTATTATTATTATACTCTGGGATCTCCTTAGTGGAAGTTTGGGGGAGTTGCAGAAAAAACAAAAAAACACTGATGCCCAACGTTCCTCACCTCTCGGGGTTCCAATGCAGCCTTCGGTCCTCTCTTGCACTTCCCGTCTCTTCCAGTCTCCTGGATGATGTCACTGTCCCTGGAGAATGCTGGGACTCAATTACAGGCTTGGGACACATGAGGCTTGTCAACATCATGACATTGGTAGCAAACCCCAAAAATATCAGAGAAGAGCCTTAGAAGATTTACAATGATCCCGTCTCATCACAAACCAGTTTGCTCATTCTACTCAAAACTATAAGTTAGAAAGAAGTTAAACAATCTTGTAGAAATCCTCCAGCGACCGATAACGTCAATCTTTTGTTTATCTTCATCTTTGCCTAGAGATCAATTAAGAGGTGGGGCTTTGACAGGAGGGTGGGGCTTAAAAAAGCTTTGCTCAATCGCAGCCAGGGCAGGAGGGGGGGGGGGAGGCTCCTGCTGCAGCCAGTTGTCTTACAGCCAGAAGCAGGACAATGAGATGGTGGAGGAGGGGACCTGGCTGAGATTTTGGGACATGTGCCGAAGATTTATTTATACATTTATCAATTTTAATTGTAATATAAGACAAAATAAAACAAATGGAAAGAGGAAAGGTGGGAGAAAGATCTGGAATACTTGTTGTGCATGTTCCATCTTTACTCTTCCTTTAGTATTCCGCTCCCCTTGTACAGTACAAGATCTCCAGCCATAATAACTAGGCATATAAAGTGAATTGGTGCAGAATTTTAGACCTAAAATTTCCATGAACTTAAAGATTCCCATAAAGTGAATAGACTGGATGATAGGAATGAATAAATTATAGAAAGTTTTCTGATTTCGATACAGTGACTGCAGAAAAGACATTTAGCAGAAATGTACGAGCCCTATTAGCCAAGTTCCTAACTAGACTGACGCTTTGTTCCAGGCTGATAACTTGTTTCTGGCCGACGCTCATTATATGGACAACTTAACAGGGATATTTCTTTGTTATCTGGATGCAATGGCAGAACAAAGTCATCCCTGATTCTTTCAACTAATTTCAGTGATAAAGCTGCTTTACCTGAGGAGTGAGTAGTAAGATACGTCTATGCTTCTCGGGCTGCCTGGGGGAAGCTAGGACGGTGTAATTACTGGAGCACTCGCTCCTGACTGGGAACACATAAATCTGTCAGGGCTCTGAGCTTAATCTACTCCGCACTGTGCTAAAGCTTTCTTCATGCCTTTGTCAGATAATACCTCTTACAGTAAAACTGGTTACTATGGCCTCATGTGTCTGTACATCAATCACATCCGAGATGATACAGGTATATACCGTAGATAAACAGAGAGATAGGAGGTAAACCGCTAAATAGACATTAGATAGGAGATAGATAGATATTCGATTTAAAGATAGGAGATAAATAGATAGATAGATAGATAGATAGATAGATATGAGATAGATAGAGTGCTGGCCAAAAGTATTGGCACCCCTGCAATTCTGTCAGATAATACTCAATTTCTTCCAGAAAATGATTGCAATCACAAATGCTTTGGTAATAATATCTTCATTTATTTTGCTTGCAATGAAAAAACACAAAAGAGAATGAAAAAAAAAGTCAAATCATTGATCATTTTACACAAAACTCCAAAAATGGACCGGACAAAAGTATTGGCACCCTCAGCCTAATACTTGGTAGCACAACCTTTAGACAAAATAACTGCGAACAACCGCTTCCGGTAACCATCAATGAGTTTCTTCCAATGCTCTGCTGGAATTTCTCCAGGTCCCTGAGATGTGAAGGGCGCCTTCTCCAAACTGCCATTGTGAGATCTCTCCACGGGTGTTCTATGGGATTCAGGTCTGGACTCATTGCTGCCACTTTACAAGTCTCCAGTGCTTTCTCTCAAACCATTTTCTAGTGCTTTTTGAAGTGTGTTTTGGGTCATTGTCCTGCTGGAAGACCCATGACCTCTGAGGGAGACCCAGCTTTCTCACACTGGGCCCTACATTATGCTGCAGACTTCATAATGCCATGCACACGGTCAAGCAGTCCAGTGCCAGAGGCAGCAAAGCAACCCCAAAACATGAGGGAACCTCTGCCATGTTTGACTGTAGGGACCGTGTTCTTTTCTTTGAAGGCCTCTTTTTTTTCCTGTAAACTCTATGTTGATGCCTTTTCCCAAAAAGCTCTACTTTTGTCTCATCTGACCAGAGAACATTCTTCCAAAAAGTTTTTGGCTTTCTCAGGTAAGTTTTGGCAAACTCCAGCCTGGCTTTTTTCTGTCTCTGGGTCAGAAGTGGGGTCTTCCTGGGTATCCTACCATAGAGTCCCTTTTCATTCAGACACCGACGGATAGTACGGGTTGACACTGTTGTACCCTCGGACTGCAGGGCAGCTAGAACTTGTTTGGATGTTAGTCGAGGTTCTTTAGCCACCATCCGCACAATCTTTCGTTGAAATCTCTCGTCAATTTTTCTTTTCCGTCCACATCTAGGGAGGTTAGCCACAGTGCCATGGGCTTTAAACTTCTTGATGACACTGCGCACGGTAGACACAGGAACATTCAGGTCTTTGGAGATGGACTTGTAGCCTTGAGATTGCTCATGCTTCCTCACAATTTTGCTTCTCAAGTCCTCAGACAGTTCTTTGGTCTTCTTTCTTTTCTCCATGCTCAATGTGGTAGACACAAGGACACAGGACAGAGGTTGAGTCAACTTTAATCCATTTCAACTGGCTGCAAGTGTGATTTAGTTATTGCCACCACCTGTTATGTGCCACAGGTAAGTAACAGGTGCTGTTAATTACACAAATTAGAGAAGCATCACATGATTTTTCAAAGGGTGCCAATACTTTTGTCCACCCCCTTTTTTATGTTTGGTGTGGAATTATATCCAATTTGGCTTTTTGACAATTCTTTTTGTGGTTTTCCATTGACGACAAATTAAATGAAGATATTATTACCAAAACATTTGTGATTGCAATCATTTTCTGGAAGAAATTGAGTATTATCTGACAGAATTGCAGGGGTGCCAATACTTTTGGCCAGCACTGTAGATAGATAATTAGATACTCCAGTTTTTCACACATTTAGTAGAATATTGCAAAACCCTTGACAGGCTGCAATTCACATCACAACCACTTGGAAACCGCTTATAGACAGAGGATAGACATCTTGTGACAGAGTATCATAAAATCATGTTAAGTTGTTTTAAGCTGATCATCTCATTGGATACATCTCAGGATATGTTGAGAAGAAATGCTATTCTTATACTCTACTCTCTTTAGAGAGTATAGTAAGTGGAAGATCAGGAAAGGTGCGGAAACAAAATAAACAGTCCATTGCTCCTTCATGACGTTGGTGCCCCCCACACGAGGTGCAATCACAGACCTTAGTGCTCCACTGGGGCAATAATAGCACTGAAACTAACCTGGTGGGCGAACGTCGTGAATATTCACAAAACGTCTCTGAAGATACCCCAGAGTATAGTAATAATTCATGAGTTGCAAACGCCAAAGGTTCATCCAAACTCAAGATTTTTGGAAAATTCACAATGAACTCGTATCAGTGCGAAACAGTTTGCTCATTTCTAAACATGACTAAGGAAATCATCCAATGCAGAGACCTCTATCTGTAGACAGCACATAAATGATGACACAAATACCACGGAAAGTTCTATGAATATAATTACGACCGGAACGGCCATAAAATGATTGGAATTATCCCCAGTGCCAGTGTCATTGTAGGGTCTCTTAAATGCACTGAGACATGACGCATTAGCATTGTGTCACTGCGAGACTCCCTCATTATCTGCACAGTCCAATTAGACTCCAATTTGGTTAATCCTGCATTGCAATAACGAAGACGGATTCTATATCTGTGACTAATTAATTCAAATTATTATATTTTACTAAAACTAACACATTTTCTGTGTAATGGAGTGTAGAGTTCGGGGGCTCACCGGGGAGAGTCATGAATGGGAATGGAAAGGCTTTGGTCCTCATTCGGGCTATCAGATGTTTTCTTGTACTTGTTGCTAATTTTCTACTTTATTCGTTTTTCTGTTGTTTTTCTTCCTGTTTTGTTAGTTCTAGACATGGCAATAAACAAAGCTTTATCCGATCACACTATGTCACATCTAGAGATGACCAAAACTGTTCAGATTGAACCAGCTTCGACAAGACTTTTCCAAAAGTTTTGGGGTTCGTCAACCATGAAATGGAAGCGGAATTATTATAGTCTATGATCTTTTTAGAGGTGTAAAAAACTAACAAACATTGATACTCACTTTCCCTCTGCTCTACTAGGCATCCTTGCTGCGCTTAATGTTCACTCTTGGTCATCTTACAGGCCCCTGAGTGATGCCATGTGACCATTGGTCAAAACCAAGGCCTTTGATTGAGTCAATGAGTCTTTCCTTGACTGTTCCTGCCTATGGCCATGACTATGCTATGAAGCAGATCACTAAATGCTGTTAACAGAGCAGAGGAGAAACTCAGGCAAGATGGCCGCCCCCATAATGATGTATAGAAAATAGATTAAAAAATGTACAATCAGGAAATAAAAAAAAAGATTAGATAAAAAGTGACAGATTTCACTCTCTCTGCTTTTAATATGTACATTTTTTTTTTTATAAAATGTCAACACATTGCTTTTTATTGCCTAATACAAAAATTTAAAAAATTGGCAATACATTGTAGCAACTTAAACTTAGCTGAATTGTCTATTGGGGTCTGACAAAACCTGAAATATTTCTTTTGTATCATCAGTTGCTCCTACTGTTGCTCTTTCTCTGATACTGCAGCTCTGCTTATTCTGATTAGCTCCCACAGGTGTAACTTGAAACTCCAGCAAAATTTGTAAGGTCCCCCTACCTACCTTATTCCATTTAGAATAGTGCTATATTTTATGTGGCTGAGGGACCTGTGGGACCCCCTCAGGGTCTGGTAGCAACTGCTACTTCTGCACTCTCTGTAGCTACGCTTCTGTTACCCCCTTGGTATAACCACAAGCTCTGCAGAAGTCTTTACATGAAGAGCTGGAGCCCTGATATTTTTGTAGCATTGCTGCTCATGCTGTTGCTCTGCGTTTCTTTGATACTTTAGCTCTGCTTGTTCTGATCTGCTGCTGCGTAGAAGCAGAAGCTCTGTAGAAGTTGGTGTATGAAGAGCTGGAGCCCTGATATTTTTGTAGCACTGGACTCCTCTCTAGTATGATAGAGAATGGTTATATTTTTGTAAAATTCACAATGTTTTTGTCTTTCTGGATACATTTATATGACTGACTAAGATCTAAGCGGTGTAAATCCCAGGTGTCCGAGAGGCAATCCATTAGATTTCAGCTCATGTAGGCCGATTGCCTTGTTTTGTGCTATAATTGGTTTAACTGTTTTAATGAGAGGCGGTTGAGTTATTCAGACTCTGAGACTCCCCTGAATGATCTTTCCCCTTGTATGCCAATCAGAACCTGACAACTCCTCGCCTTTTTAACCAAAGGCCAGTCCCCCGTCACTTCACTTTTTCCTCTTTCTAAATCATTCAGTGAAATGAAGTTCTTCTCTTGTGACAGCTGAATATTGGATGGAGTTGGTGCTGTGCAGGAGCAATGTTTAATTTTGTGCCCCCCCCCTCCCCCCGGCACCTTCCAGTCTTTTCTGTGGTCAGCAGATGCCAGCAAACATTGCGATGACAAATGATTTCTCGGGGTTTGACACCTGAGTCGCAGACATTGATAAACTGAAGATACAACTCGCTCCATTTTTCTCTTTAGACTGCACCAGACTCCTTCGCTAGCGAAGACGAGGCGAGGATGGATCGGAATCCTTCTAGCAATGCAAATATTGTATCAGTCAGTGACAGTGACATTCATTGCTGATGGTTTTACCTTCCTTTCACTTCTTCTTCACTTCTTGTGGATTTACCTGTTCTTGGAATGAGTGTAGAGATCCATCACAGCTCACAAGACATAGGATTGCAACATATAAATATTTTGGACAGTAAATCTGCCAACTTTTTGGATGATTTGGGTTCTAGTCAATAATTTGGGTACATGATCTCCAAGCTGTTCCTTCAATTAATATTAATGTGAAATGTTCTAGGAGGTTTAGCCCAGGGGGTTGAGAGTTTGTTGGATATGTCTGGAGGAAGACACGTTTTAGGCTGGAGGAAGGTCCCAACTCATGATTTGCCCCATGGAACGGAAAGACTAGCTATTATTTTGACTAAAACTCAGTGATGAATGAACTACTAGCTAGAGATGAGAGAATCCATTCCGTCCTTATGAATTTCATGAAATGTTGAGGGTTTGAAACCCATGGCTCTATACTGGGGACTCTTAAAACCACAGAGAATATTAACAGGCAGACCAGGAAAGTGTGGAGTAATAGAAAACACTTATACTTACCTTTCTTCACCTTTCCGGGGCTCCGCTGGTCTTCTTCCCGAGTGTCCCTGGCATCTTCTGACCTCCTCTGTGTAGTCTGTGGACCCGGGGTACTGCTGAGGCCTGTGATTTTTTTTTTTTTTTTATTTTTCCACATTTCTCTGGGGCTCTATTATATTCTGAGGTCTGGAGAAACCCCAGACTATAATAATCGGACTTCTTGTTCACATTGAACAAGTTCAGTCTTAAACTTGCAGGTGAACCTCATGAATGGCCATTATGTCTGCTAGAGTAGGACAAGTTTCCCTCATGTAATACTGCCAAATCTACAGAGGTCTGACTATGTGAGTGACAAACATGAGACTGAAGACAGAACAAGGAAGGATTGGATTGGAAGTTTCTGTAGCTTAACAAGCTATGCTGATGGCTGACCTACAGAGGTGTCCTTCTTGGGTCGATATATGAAGAGTGACATGAGATGGTCAGCTGTGCCAAAAAACACAATTTGGCAATACTCTGTCTGGAGTTGTTTATGCTTTATATGTCTGTATGTGCATTGTCGGGTTGTCATACAATGAAAATAAACATGTGTCTAAAATAAGATTAAGATGGAGACAGCTCCCCTCCCCCTCAGTGCATGCTCACTACATGCTCATACACTCTCCCATAGAAATCAATGAGTCATTTCTCATACCAGGTGCCATAAAGCAAATCATTGCAACTGCTGTTGCAAAATGGCGGCCTCCATAGTCATATAAGGAAAATAGATTGTCATGATAAAGTGAAAATGACCAATTGATTAAATCAAGGTTAAGATGGCTAATAATGCCTGGGTGACATTCTCAAAAGTAAAAATATCACAGATTATGGGAACTCAAATTTTTGGGATGGAATGTTGATCTTATGATCCTGTTCAATTTCCATATTTGGAGTTTGGAAGGAATTTTTTTGTTTTTACTCTGATGGGGCAATTTTCTTTCACCAATTGTTTTTTTTTTTTGCCTTGATCTGGATCAACCAGGTAGGTTTACAGGTTGGATTGGATGGACTTGTGCCATAAAGCACTGGAAGTTGTTGCTGCAAAACAGGCAAGATGGCTGCCCCCATAAAAAAAAAAAAAAAAAATAGTATGCGATCAGAAAATAAAAATGGGTAAGAAATAATGCTGATCCATCCCCTTTAAGGCAGACTTGAAGGTCTCTTTTATGTATTCTGCAGGATACTTAGAACTTTTAATTGATAGTGTTTTGTATTAGTATTCCGGGATGTTTTCTTAAACCAATCTGGAGAGAGGAATGAATCTGTCAATAGGAGTGAGCACTCGGACAGTGATTTATGTGGGTATTATAATGCAGGAAGAGACGTGGGGTCCCTCTCTCGTCTGTCTGTGCCAAGATGTCAGAAAAGTCTTCTTTACAGCAAACGTTTCCACCGGTCTATGCATGCTGGGCGCACGCTAGGAGCTGTGAGGATAATACACACAATTCTGGAGAACGCCAGTTATCTCAGCGGAGAGACGGCGATAATACTCTGATAAACTATTTAAATATCTCAGCAGATAAAGACCACAGTGGTGCCAAATACGGCTTACCGATAAGCAGACCGCGCCTGCCTGCCTTCTAAATCCAATGGATGTCTTTAACATGAATTAAAATCTAAAAATAAAATTCAATATTTTTGAAAATTTCATGGTTCATTTAAAGAGACAGAATTACGCCTTAAAGGGGAAATCTTGGGAAAACTAGATCTATGTGAGAATTAGTCATTTCAATCCACCACTGATTTGCAGAACCATAGGGATCATAAAGAGCTCCGATCCCTTTGGAGTAGATCTAATACTTCAGCTGAAAATTGTACAAAGTCTTAGAGGTGACGATTCCGCAGATCAATGATGGCGTGCCTAGAATGTTGTCTTGAAATTCCAGCCAATGGGCAGTGCCAATGAGGTGAGAGAGCTTTATAGAGTCTATGACTGGACTGGTCCACCAGGAAACCAAAGGGCAAAAGCTCTAACTCAATATTGAGCCACAAAGGTCCAGCACAAGGCAACTCCATTTGGAGTTGACTTTGGAGCCAATTGAGAACTATGGCGATAATGTAAAGGGGTTCTCCAATACCAGATATTAATGTTCTTCATCATTCTTAGAATTATTATTATTATTAATTATTATTAATTATTAGTTTATTAATTATTATATTTAATTATTATTATTATTAGTAGTATTCTTATTATTAGTATTATTATTAGTGAATATTATTCAATAAAATCATAATAAAATAATAAAAAAACATATTTAGTACTAAACCAAGTAATCAAGATAATTTGTACAGTAAAATGCAAAAAAAAATAATAATAATGGCAAAAGTTTTTTTTTTTCTTGGGAATGCCACAAGTTAAAAAAATAAATAAATCAGGGATAATGTAAAGACGTTCACCAAGACCAGATATTAATAGTCTTCATCATACTTAGGATAATAATAATAATAATAATAATAATAATAATAATAATAAATATTATTCAATAAAATGAGAATAAAAATAAAAAAAACATCATCATACTTAGGATAGATTATCACCCAGCACCCTACCGCTTATTAGACCATTTTGATGGTGCTGTATGTTAGGCACATGTACTAGATGAAGGGCAAGCTTCAGAGTAAAGAATCAAAGTCCGGCTCTGATAGAGTCCTTTTTCTGTGGAAATAATTAGTGGTCTAATAAATCTGAATCCAGTATCTACGATGTATCACAGGTCTCTCTATAACCTCCTAATGCATGGTGATATTATTATATGCCCTGGATGCCAGACATTAAAGCACCAACACATTCAGGAGCTGGAAATTGTGTGATCTACAGCAGACACGTATAATGGCTGGTTATTTATTTGTAATTTGTGTTATTTTGTTATGTATCCGAGTAGATTCATAAAATGATATTTTTATAAGCATGTAATGATAATAATGATATTATTATTATTATTATTATTATTATTATTATTATTATTATTTTATTATATAAATATGATACAATAAAATGTGACCAATACATATTGCAATTCATCATGCAAAAAAAATCAAGCCCTTACTATGTATTGTAAAAAAAAAGTTATATGTTATGGGTAGGGATTATAGTAGCTATATTCTTGTACGTAGGAGCAGTATTATAGTAGTTATATTCTTGTACATAGGAGCAGTATTATAGTAGTTATATTATTGTACATAGGGGCAGTATTATAGTAGTTATATTCTTGTACATAGGAGCAGTATTATAGTAGTTATATTCTTGTACATAGGAGCAGTATTATAGTAGTTATATTCTTGTACGTAGGAGGTAGTATTATAGTAGTTATATTCTTGTACATAGGAGCAGTATTATAGTAGTTATATTCTTGTACATAGGGGCAGTATTATAGTAGTTATATTCTTGTACATAGGAGCAGTATTATAGTAGTTATATTCTTGTACATAGGAGGTAGTATTATAGTAGTTATATTATTGTACATAGGGGCAGTATTATAGTAGTTATATTCTTGTACATAGGAGCAGTATTATAGTAGTTATATTCTTGTACATAGGAGGTAGTATTATAGTAGTTATATTCTTGTACACAGGAGGTAGTATTATAGTAGTTATATTCTTGTACATAGGAGCAGTATTATAGTAGTTATATTCTTGTACATAGGGGCAGTATTATAGTAGTTATATTCTTGTACATAGGAGTAGTATTATAGTAGTTATATTCTTGTACATAGGAGCAGTATTATAGTAGTTATATTCTTGTACATAGGAGCAGTATTATAGTAGTTATATTCTTGTACATAGGAGCAGTATTATAGTAGTTATATTCTTGTACATAGGAGCAGTATTATAGTAGTTATATTCTTGTACATAGGAGCAGTATTATAGTAGTTATATTCTTGTACATAGGAGCAGTATTATAGTAGTTATATTCTTGTACATAGGAGCAGTATTATAGTAGCTATATTCTTGTACATAGGAGGTAGTATTATAGTAGCTATATTCTTGTACATAGGAGTAGTATTATAGTAGTTATATTCTTGCACATAGGAGGTAGTATTATAGTAGTTATATTCTTGTACATAGGAGCAGTATTATAGTAGTTATATTCTTGTACATAGGAGCAGTAGTATAGTAGTTATATTCTTGTACATAGGAGGTAGTATTATAGTAGTTATATTCTTGTACATAGGAGCAGTATTATAGTAGTTATATTCTTGTACATAGGAGCAGTAGTATAGTAGTTATATTCTTGTACATAGGAGGTAGTATTATAGTAGTTATATTCTTGTACATAGGAGCAGTATTATAGTAGTTATATTCTTGTACATAGGAGCAGTATTATAGTAGTTATATTCTTGTACATAGGAGCAGTAGTATAGTAGTTATATTCTTGTACATAGGAGGTAGTATTATAGTAGTTATATTCTTGTACATAGGAGCAGTATTATAGTAGTTATATTCTTGTACATAGGAGCAGTAGTATAGTAGTTATATTCTTGTACATAGGAGGTAGTATTATAGTAGTTATATTCTTGTACATAGGAGCAGTATTATAGTAGTTATATTCTTGTACATAGGAGCAGTATTATAGTAGTTATATTCTTGTACATAGGAGCAGTAGTATAGTAGTTATATTCTTGTACATAGGGGCAGTATTATAGTAGTTATATTCTTGTACATAGGGGGCAGTATTATAGTAGTTATATTCTTGTACATAGGGGCAGTATTATAGTAGTTATATTCTTGTACATAGGGGGCAGTATTATAGTAGTTATATTCTTGTACATAGGAGCAGTAGTATAGTAGTTATATTCTTGTACATAGGGGCAGTATTATAGTAGTTATATTCTTGTACATAGGAGTAGTATTATAGTAGTTATATTCTTGTACATCGGAGCAGTATTACAGTAGTTATATTCTTGTACAAAGGGGGCAGTATTATAATACTTCTTGAGAATCTTAGTTCTACTCATAGGTATTTGTTGTATTTGAAGGATGTCAAAGAATCAGAGTTAGATATTTAATGGGGCAGTATACAACAGTTTAGGAGAAGAGTTGATATTAGAAGACAGATCGCTACCTCTGTGTTATCCACCTCTCACCTGTATATTCGGCTGTATGTAGTTGTCAGCTCTTCATTGTTCCTGTGCTCTAATCATATGTATTTTATTCTTAATGATAAGGTCTCTGCTTCTTATATCTGCACAATTCAGAAATGATATATTTGTGTCAGTGATGGAATAAACAGGACTCATGTGATGCTCAGTAGAATAGACAGGTTTATTAGAGACAGAATGACTGATGGCAGTGCCAGTAATTAATGATAACACAAATGTATGAGGATGATTATATCACTGCGTAGACTTCCATCTGGAGTCTTCTGTGTGTATGGCAAGAACTCTCATTCCTCAGGCGCTGGGGGACAACAAGTCCCAGGAGAATCTGAAGCTTGTATGTGAATTTAGTAGACATTGTTTTGTGTTTTGTATACAATGGCTGGTCATGTTGAGGCTTGTAGTGCTCTTTGAATATATAATTGAATGATGTCATGGTCATGTCCTGTGGTCAGGTCATGAGGGAGGGGCATGGTGTTGTATTTGGAGAGTGCAGTGGTTGGGTCAGGTTCATAGGTGTCCATGTATACTATGTACAGAACATAATATAATTGTATTATGATCATGTCTAGTGGTGGGATCATATTGGGGGTTGTAGTCCTTTATAGAATGCATAGACTAAATAAAAGCTTCACACTCCCTTTATGTTACTGTATCCTCCAGATCATTATCAGCTTAGGAAATGAACTTTCCTCCAATCCCATGAACGCTCCTAGCGCCGTGTCTTACCGATAAACAGCGGGGCGAACGTCTCTCGTTGACATGCCGCAAAGTAATCTGTTAAAAATATGGTTAATTAGCTTGGACAAATAATTGCTTTCATATGACTTATGGATTTCTTCAGCTTCAAAAAAAAAGGTCACATCTTTGCAAATGGAGGCGGTAATGTGTCGCTCCATAAATTGCGCGTCTCCCCGGAGGTTACCTTACCGTGGTGGATGCCATTCTCAATAACAGACTACAGCCAAATAGCGAAAAGATTCATCAGGCATTCATTAAAAAGTTATGAGAATCATCTCCTCCTCTGTCTACAATGTGCTGATATATGGGGGGGGGGGGGGGATGGCGCGGCGCAGATTGTCTATCCCCCATGTGCGATCAGTAGGCAGCCGCTGTATATTACAATGAGGTGTTACATTGTCTAATATCACTAAGTGCGGTCATAAATCTGACTTTATGGGTGTTATGTTTAGGGAAGTGATTGTCTACCTGCTACTGCAACTTATTAAGAGATCCCCATAGGATGGCGGGAAATATTATTACCCCTGGAAAAAAGCAACCGATATATCGCATGTAGCAACTGAAGACATACAGCCTCATTACACTTCTATTTTCTTTACATTGAGGAATTTCTTGGATGTTGTCCTTATTTTTATTGATTTTGCATATTTTTAACTTCTTTTAAATGTACGGTTATGGCTGGCTGAGCATTGTCTGTCTGACGACTATTATGGTGGTTCTCAGAGACCATGGGGGGGACCGTTGGTCACCTTGTCCATTTGGTGGCTATTAAAGGGGTTATCCAGGACCCAGACATCTTAAAATTTCTGCACCAATGAAATCCTCTTGGCAGATGAAATAAATTTATACAGTAATATATTGTTATTGCCAGAATGATCTTTTTCTTAGTAAAATGTCTGATGCTGAATTTTGGGGATTCCTAGCACAATATGAGTTGGCTTTGGTAGGGAGGAGGTGAATGTAAAAATGCCAAGGAACCTAATCCTCTTCTCATTGGTCTCAAAGCAGGCAGAGTTTGGTCTTTTTGTCAGTGGTAGAAAGGATCATAGCCATGAGTCAAGGTTGGCAGAGTTTGTTCATATTGTATGTGGTAGACAGGATCATAGCTATGGGTCAAGGCAGGCAGTTTGATCATACTGTAGATGGCAGACAGAATCATTGCTGCGGGTTAAGGCAAGCAGAGTTTGGTCATATTGTCAATGGTAGACAGGATCATAGCCATGGGTCAAGGCAGGCAGAGTTTGTTAATATTGTATGTGGTACAAAGGATCATAACTATGGGTCAAGGCAGACAGAGTTTGATCATACTGAAAGTGTCAGACAGAATCGTAGGTTTGGGTCAGGGCAGACCGAGTTTGGTCATACTGTACATGGTAGACAAGCAGAGATCAGCAGTGGACAAAACTGCGTAGACATAGTGAAATATACTGTATAAACCTGGCCAGTAACAAAAATAACAGGAACACCTGTGCAGACAGCAGGAACTAAATTGACTTTTGGTAATTTTAAGAGGCTGGGAAGCAATACAGGAGAAAAGCAGTGTCCAGGATGAGTTGCTGTCGCCGTGACAGTATAATGGACATACCAAACATTCTCTACTAATATCTATTGCTCTATAACTTTTTGAATTATGTCTATTGTGCTATAACGTTTTGCATTGCATCTATTGCTCTATAACTTTTTGCATTGTGTCTATTGTGCTATAACTTTTTAGCATTGAATTTGTTGTGCTATAACCTTTTGCATTGTGTCTATTGTGCTATAAATTTTTGAGTTATGTTTTTGACTGGGAGCTATCACGCTCTCTCCCTGTTGTTCTGTTGACGCCCTACACTTAGCAGATATTGACTTGGACAACATTCCATGAACAAACTAACTAGAACACAAAGTGAAAAGTTTCCTAAGAAGTGAGACAGACGGGAGGACATGACAGGCTCCTTATTGAATTATCACGGTTGTGTTTGTGCCTGGGGAGCAGCGGCGATGCTGCGTCTGCATTTTGGGGAACGCTGATCTTTCTAATAATGCAAGGTTAACTTTTATGGAGTCTTTTGAGGGACCTTAATTAGCCTGCGTCTTGTGGAGCGCCGAGCGATAGGGGGATACGATGAATGGGCCAACGTTTTAATATTACATTAACCAATCATTAGTCTTCAGGATTAAGCAAATAAAGCCGGGGCTTGGAAGTCGGGCATTAGCCGTGAGTGACAACAACTGTGAAGTGGATGAAATCGATTTTAATCCATGTGTCAGCTTTCTTTGTAACTTAAAGCCGTTTGCTGTTCTGTGCATTTTAATCAGAAATCAGCTGTATACTGGAGATAGAGAATCCCTCCAGGACCTCTCCACACACTGGGGTAGCCAAGCTAAATTTACTATTTAACTCTTCAGAGGACAACAGAACTATAATATGAGCAATTGGGGCCAAGATACATTTTGCAAATATTTGCAAGGTTTGCAGGAAATCTACAGAGTAAATTGGATTATTATATTCCTACAAAAATTTTCCAAAAATTTTGGCTTCTACTGAGCCTGAAATTTTTGGGTTTCCCTCGCATGAATCCAGCCAAGTAGATCATTGTACTCTGGTATCTCTTCAATATAATGATCGAAGGCCAGGGAAGGTAAAAGAAAGAAAAAAAAAGTGGTATCCTACGGCATTCTTGTCTTCTTCTAGGGTCGTCCGCCATCTTCTCCAGCTCTCTGGTCACCACAAAAACCTGTGATTGAGCCTTAGTGGTCACCTGGGGAGGTGTCAATGTCAGTGTTACTCCTGAGATCAGTGATTAGACCTCAGCCTTTAGGTGGGACTTTATAGCGCTCAAGTGTAATGACGGGGGGCCAGGGAAGACTGTGATAAAGAATATCGGAAACCTGGAGGATGCTGCGGCGGAGTCCAGATAAGACGAGTGTTTTTATTTTAATTTTTACACATTTTCCCTGGGGTCTGAAAAGACCTCAGAGTATAATAATCAACTTTGATGGTTTTTTGGTAGGCGAACCCCCCAATATTTTTGCAAAATTCATAACAAATCCGTCTAATAAACTTAAAGCCCTTAACAAGATGCAATTCACAAAATAACCACTAGGCCACATATAGACACATGAATCACTATATCTTGTGACGGAGTATCATGAAATCATATTGTTTTTCAAAGCTGCTCATCTTATGTCGAGCATCTCTACATGAGCCAAGAGGAAAGGTAAGAAAGGGCACATCATTGGAGGTCAGATGCTAGGAATACTGTGTGGGCTTCTTTAGTCCTTGTATAGTAGTAATTCCCATCCCATACAGAACGGCAGTAACATCCAGGAGCGCTTAGACCGACAATTTATTACAAGTGTTTCCTACGGCTTTAATGCAGATGGTGATAAAATAATTAAAAATCAATACGGCTTTTCATTTCTGATAGATTTTCAAATTTAAATAGGATCCCATTATTAGATTCATTACATGCAAGTATGTGAGCAGCATGGTAAAGTATAGTAAAATAGTCGCCAAGATGTAGCAGAGGTGAATCTGTATTTAATAGATATATTGGATATATAGTCAATATTGGTCATTGTAAACATCTTTGGAATGTATTTTGATTGGAAACCATCAGCAAGCAGGTTTAATAAAATAAATAAATAAATAAATAAATAAATAATTAAATAAATAATAATTTTAAAAAATGACCAAGGTGCTAATTCTGCACTGTGGCCCTTTCACCAGATTTTCTTGCACATTGTGGTCTCAGGCCTGCAAACTGTGCAGAGATCTGCAGCCATAACCACTCACTTCAGTAGAGCTGTGCTTCGATTTACATTTGTGATGTATCTTGTCTGAAAACCGTCAGCAGGCAGGTTGTGAAACAAATGAGCACACTGCTGATTCTGCATTGGGTCACTTTTCCCTGCTGATCTGGAGCTATCACCATTGACCTCAGTGGAGCTGTCCTGTGGGGCTTCTGCATGTGCAGGGACAGTCTGTGAAGGGGCATCTGTGGCCCCTTAATTTTCAGGATCCCTTGGTGGTCCAAAGGTCACCCCTCGCCAATTATAAAGTGATGGCATAGGCTCATGTTATGAAATGGGAATAACCTTTTAAAGCCATCACATAATCTGTTAACAATAAATTATAATTTATTGTTATAAATTATTTATAATTATAAATAATTTATAATTACCTGTGCCGGCTTGTTGATGGTTTCCTAGCAGCGATATGATTTTTTTTTTTGTAGAAAACAAACAATAAAAAAAAAAATATTTTGTGTAATTTATATTACATTATATAACAGGGGGTACTAGTATTTTTTGCTACCTCTTTGACCAATATTATATATGAGGCTGAGGTTCCCTTTAAGCTTTTCGAGACTTCATTATGTATTGTGATACACTGTGACTCGGCTCTGCTACTCGGATCTGTCGCTGTATACAGTACATGAAGTGTATGTATGCAATGACTTGCTTTGGATACTGTATTTACTGTGCTGCATTTTCTCGGAGCATTTATAAAGCCGCCTTTGGTGTTATTCATGTCAAGCCAATAACAGCTGTCACAAGCTTCAAGCAAACCTTGTTTAGCAATGCATGTAGTCAGAATTCTGCGCCATTCCGAGGCCGAGCAAGGTTATTCAGCGTCTATGGCGGGGTTGCAAGTTTGTTTACAATATAATGCATGGCTCGTGGGCATACAGTCAACCCTTTCAACTTCACAAGGGCATAAAACCTCTTTGAATTACTTAGGAACATAAATAGCTCCGGCGAGGGTTGTAGGCAAGGTCACGGCATGAACCGGCAGAGAGGAAGACAAGTCTGAGTGGGAAATACAATTACTGGGCAAAACGCAACATGAGAGCGAAAATTAAGGGTCAACCGGCTCACTGGAAGTAAAGTCATGTATAAGGGAAAAAAAAAGGAAAAAAAAATCAATAAATAAAAAAAATAATAAATAAAAAAATAAACTGCAGTAAGTGTATTTATTGGTAGATTCTTTTACATATGGTGGACCAGCTCTGAGGTCCTCCCCTCCTTACACCCCAAATTCAATTACTGGGGAAAACTCAGCATGAGGGGTAATATTAAGGGTTAAACGTTTCGCTGCAGGGAAAGTGACGCAAAAGCAAAAATAATAAATAAAATGTAATAAAAATGAAAAAAATATATAACATCTAAGTAAATAAAAACATCATAGAGGGAAAAAAATTTATATACAATGTATCAACCTAGAGCAGGTGTTTATTGGTAGATTCTTTTGCATGTGGTGGACGAGGACCACCCTCATTTGCATCCCAAATTCAGAAAGTTAACTTTATTTTGTTTTGTCGCAGGTCATAATTTTAATATTGTTGTTTTATGTCCTTATTTATATTGTAGACATCACATTTCCAGATATTATTATCTAGATTCATGATCCCATGTTACAGATTCTTCTTGAACTTCTCAAACTCATACCATACTGCTGGTGGATGTGTGACGCCTGGCGGTGTGTGACGGCTGGCGGTGTGTGGTGACTGGCGGTGTGTGACGCCTGGCGGTGTGTGACGCCTGGCGGTGTGTGACGACTGGCAGTGTGTGACGGCTGGCGGTGTGTGGTGACTGGCGGTGTGTGACGCCTGGCGGTGTGTGACGACTGGCAGTGTGTGGCAGCTGGCGGTGTGTGACGCTTGGCGGTGTGTGACGACTGGCAGTGTGTGACGGCTGGCGGTGTGTGGTGACTGGCTGTGTGTGACGCCTGGCGGTGTGTGACGACTGGCAGTGTGTGGCAGCTGGCGGTGTGTGGCAGCTGGCGGTGTGTGGCGACTGGTGGTGTGTGACGCCTGGCGGTGTGTGACGTATGGCGGTGTGTGACGGCTGGCAGTGTGTGGTGACTGGTGGATGTGTGGCAGCTGGCGGATGTGAGATGGCTGGCGGATGTGTGGCGGCTGGCGGATGTGTGGCGACTGGTGGATTTGTGACGGCTAGCGGATGTGTGACTGCTGGCAGATGTTTGATGGATAGGCGATGTGTGGTGGCTGGCGGATGTGTGACAGTGCTGTTGGATGTGTGGCAACTGGTGAATGTATGGAGGCTGGTGGTGTGTGGTGGCTGGTGGTGTGTGGTGGCTGGTGGTGTGTGGTGGCTGGCGGTATGGCCACTGGTGGATGTGTGACAGAGCTGGTGGATGTATGGAGGCTGTGGTGTGGTGGATGTTGAATGTGTGGAGGCTGGCGGTGTGTGGCGGCTGGTGGTGTGTGGCAGCTGGTGGTGTGTGGCGACTGGGGGATGTGTGGTGGCTAGTGGTTTGTGGTGGCTGGTGGTGTGTGGCGGCTGGCAAATGTGAGACGATTGGCAGATGTGTGACAGCGCTGGTGGATGTATGGAGGCTGGTGGTGTGGCGGATGTGGAATGTGTGGTGACTGGCGGTGTGTGACAGCTGGTGATGGTTCCCCATTTTCTAGTGGTATTTGTGTATCATGTTTTGTTCTTCCTCTTTCAGAAAATGGGCTCTGTAGCACACAATAGAAGGCATTTTCTGTTCTCTAATGTTCCCATGGGCAGAGACATAGGGGTATATGGCAGACTCCTTGGTACTGAACAGGGGGGTTTGACATTTCTGTAAGGCTTAAATTTGTTTCACATGGCTGAGTTGGGGCCCGGAATCTCAGCCCATATATCAGCCATATATAATGGTCCAAGCTCAGCTAAACTGAACTAGGCATGTCAGTGCATAAGGCTACATTCACTACATTCAGGCTACATCGATAATCCAGCCCCTATGTAGGAGACAGATAACTCACAAGTAGGCAGTGTGCATGAGGCCATAAACGTAGTGTCTCCCTGCAGTACATAAATAGAAGGGGCACACGTCCAGGCGAGTTGCACAGTCAGTAATACCCAGTGCACGCGGCGGCAGTCCAGTCCTTCCATCATCATCAGACAAGCTCACAAAAGTCTAATATTGTCTTCTTGACAGAGTGCTATCCACTAGCCGGGCCTGTAAATCCCGGCCACAGCCATCTCCAGCTCCAGCCGGCTTGTCTTTGCTCTTGACGAGTGCTGTCATATCTTGTTTCCACCGCCTTATATTAATCTCCGCTGCTCCCCCTGTGCTCGGCAGCACTTAACCAGGCACTCTGTTCTGCAGCCGGCTGTGTTACTGAGCGAGGTGGAGGCTTTATGAGTCTCTCCAGGATCTTCTGCTAGGAAGAATGATGGTGTTCACCGACAGACAGACACAGATCAATCATCCCTAACCAAGAAGTGTCTAGAACTTTCTTCTAACCCCAGGGCTGGTTATAAGGAGCTCCGAGAATCAAAACTAGACATTTCATCATCATTATTATTATTATTATTATTATTATTATTATTATTATTTAATTTATTATTATATTTTTAGTTCTTAATGTTCATTTTTTTTTTTTTACTTTTAATACCGACTGCAGACATTGTGTCCAGCAAGAAATGGGCAAACCTCAGAAGATTCGTTTAGCAAATATTCATGAGTTATTATTATACAAGAGTCCCCAGAATATAATATTCAAGATGTGCAAAAATTAAAAAAACATTCATACTCACCTCTCCTGGACTATGCCGTGGCGGGGGTCTTCTTTCCCACCTTCTTTGTTTGGGTCATGATACTTTGGTCAAAGCATCACTGTGCATGCTGAGATACCTGGTTTGGATGTTGACAAATACTAAATTCCAGCTGCATATTGACACGCCGGGGGTTTACTGACCCCAAACCCAGTGAGAGGATCCTATAAATTTGTTCCTTTTCCCTCACACCAATAAACATTCCATATAGTGCTGAACAATAAGCCTCATGCAGCATGATGTCCATGTGTTCATGTCATTGGCCACTTAATACTGGCATACAGTTATCTATATAACAAGGCTATATAGTGCCATGATCTACTGTATATACATACTGTAGTCTGAACACTGCTAAGTGCCTAAAAACAACAAAATACCCTAGCAAATAATATAACAGTAGCATATAATAGTCAAATAACAGCTGCATACAAAAAGATACACCATACAATCTGTGAATAATACTGATATACCATTCATATTATGATTCCTGGTGGACACAAGCCTCAGATATGTTCAGTGTCGCCAGTGGATGTGTCCTATGAAGCTGTGCAAAGGCTCTATGAAGGGTTGGACATTGACATGTAGGGTAATTACTTAAATTATACTGTAGGTGGCATTAGAGAGCTTATTTGCATAGGGAGAATTGCCTTAAGACTTTGTACTTTAGTCCATGTGGCAGATTTACTAATACTATCTAAAAGCTAACAGTGCAGACTGAGACTAGACAATCTTAACTGCACCAGATTTATCACAGTGTCTGATGCTGTTTGATAAATCTGGTGTATTCTTAGACTATCTAGTATATTGGTTGACTTAAAAGTTCTTGGTGTAATATTGGTGCAGCTTAGGTCACGCCCTGTTACTGCCAGACCACACCCCTTTCCAGCAAGGTCACTCCCCTTTTCAGTCAAATTGGAATAATGTCTAAGGCACTTGATAAATATGGCACACAGCATGCTAGACAGTTTTTTGGTGCCCGAATTTTGGCACATTTTGCTTCAAACCCCCAGAGAACTGTACATATTGGCAGACAAAAAAATCATACGGAGATGGATTCTATACAAATAAACAGTCTGAGTGAAGACAAGGTGGAGAAGAACAGCCTAATAAGTGGAGAAGGAAACAGATTTCTTTAATAAGATATATTACAAAGTTTCTTCTATTCACCTGAACTATTCATTTATGAAACATTGTTTTATGATTGAAGGTAAACTTTAAGGGGTTAACAACACAAAATGTTATGTCAATGGCCCAAGGTTAACTTTGCTACATCTGCACTTCGTTTGCGCTTCTAATATATTCCAATGAGTTGACGTTCATTAATCTTAATACAATGCGCTCATGATTATTCATCAGATTGTCTATTTCTTTGTTGATGAATTTTATGTATAAATACTCGATACATTCCGATGAATATTGTTGGCTGTTTTTGTGAATTTGGCTTGCAAATACACCTACGTCTTCCCCCTCCCGTTCTTTACCTTGGCCCTGGCTGAGCCCACTACATCTGCTCCTCTATCGCTCCTGGGCCTTTTGTAAGGTGTCCAAGTATCAGGCTCCATCTGGCATATGGAACCTGTCAATCACTCCTTAAACAAATCTGTCAAATCATTCAAGAGGAAAGAATTAAGTGTATGCCGGAGCAGAAACACTGCCGATGACAAAGGAACTCATCTACAAATCCAATGACATGCTCCAAATAGGGATGATGACTGTCCTAGTGTGAACTGAGCAATGTATCTTTGCTTCACTGTAGTCTACGCAGTCACAGAGGTAACCCTTGACCATATGACCTTTTAGGGTACAGTATGTTGACAATGTCTCTCAATGTCAATCAACGTGATTCAGAATATTGTACATTTACTGTGATGTCCACCATGGCATCTACAGTACAGTTTCCTGTTGATCTTTACTTTAAATAGTCTCCAATAAAGAGGTCATGGGCTGACTAAAGCTGGTTATATACATTAGATGATTGTTTGCCGACTCTTCATTGATGGCAGATGTCAACAAGGTGACTAAAGGTGGCCATACACATTAGATGATCGTCAGCAGAAACCAACAATTTCGATAGATCTGGCCAACTCTTCTGCAGCATCAGATGTCAACACTATGGCAAGGTCTGGCAATACACAGTACATGAACATCACATTTATGAAGGGACTGACTGACTCTTCTCCAATGGAAGATGTCAACTATCTGTCCTGATAAGATAATTAAAGCTGACCATATATATAAGATGATTGCTGGCCATACTTGAAAATTTTGATGGGATGGGTCAACTCTCTGACAATGACGGATGTTAACAATTTGTCATAAGATGACTAAAGCTGTCTATAGATCATCACAGTCATTAGATGATTGTTAGTAGAACCCAATAATTTCAATAGGACCGGCCAACTCTTCCCCGACATCAGGATATGGCCATGAACATTAGATTATTATTGACTTAACCCAACAATTTCAATGGGACTGACTGACACTCCTGGCAGATGTCTACAATTTGTCATGATAAGGAAATTAAAGCTGGCCATATATACCAGAGGATTGTCTAAACTGACAATTTTATGGAGCCGGGCAACTCTCCTCCAATGACAAATGTCAACAATCTGTCATACTAACTTAATAACATAAATCATAATATGACTTAATTAAATGATGGTTATCAATTCAATGGGACTGGCCAACTCCTCCATAACATTAGACGTAAAAAATGTGTCAGGATAAGATGACTAAAGCTTCTTATACACATTAGATGATTTTCAGCAAAGTTCTTCTCTGATGGCAGATATAAAAAGTTTGTGATAAGATGACTAAAGCTGCCCATACACATTAGATGACTGTCAGCAGAACCCAACAATTTGTTGACAAGTTGTCAGGATAATATGACTAAATCTGGCTAGATGATTATTGGCTGTTTTGATAGGACTCTCTCCCAAATGTCAAAAAAAATTCTCATGATAAGAAATTTAAAGCTGTTCATTCATATATTAGATGACTGTTGGCTAAACCTGACAATTTCGATGGGCTAGGCCAACTCTCTTCCAGTGAGGAATGTCAGCAAGATGAGATGACTAAAGCTGGCCATAGACAGTACATCATTGGTGGCCGAACACTATGAGTTTGAAGAGACCAATCGATTCTCATCTGATGGCGGAGATTGGATACCATGTTGGGTGGAAGCTTGACTACCGTGGTCAGGACATTTAGTCTAGACTGACCTATGACCATCAAAGTGATGGTTTATCTGATGACCCTCCATCATCAGAAATAAATCTCAATCAGGATCTGTTGATATTTGTAAGAGGTGATAAATACCTGAACATTTTTCCAGCTACCTATGCAAATGCTAAAAATTGGTTGATTGGAAATTCACCTGAGGGAGATCCATACATTCCCAGATATATTAACATCCATGCAAATGAAGAAATCTTTCCTGATTATAAATTCTGATAGATACACAGTCATTACTGTCTACAGCTTCTCACCTGCTCAGAGGTGCTAATTCTGACGTGGGCTTGTTAATATTTGGTGGAAATACATCTAATGGGAAACCCTGGAGTTTGCAAACAGCATTAATAAATAGCTACACCATGTGTCCCAGCTGAGAGAGCCTGCTGCAACATACAGCCCCGAATTCTTCAATCCCTAAGAGTAATTCAAGGAATAGTTTGGACATTTAAGTCTTAAAGAGAACATTTAACAAATCTGATGTAGAGATTTATGGATATATTGTATCTTAATGATATAGGGGTATATCTGATGTAGAGATTTATGGATATATTGTGTCTTACTGATATAGGGGTATATCTGATGTAGGGATTTATGGATATATCGTATCCTACTGATATAATAGTATATCTCATGTAGGGATTTATGGATATATCGTATCTTACTGATATAGGGGTATATCTGATGTAGGGATTTATGGATATATTGTGTCTTACTGATTTAGTATATCTGATGTAGGGATTTATGGATATATCATATCATACTGATATAATAGTATATCTGATGTAGGGATTTATGGATATATTGTGTCTTACTGATACAGTAGTATATCTGATGTAGGGATTTATGGATATATTGTGTCTTACTGATTTAGTATATCTGATGTAGGGATTTATGGATATATTGTGTCTTACTGATACAGTAGTATATCTGATGTAGGGATTTATGGATATATTGTATCCTACTGATATAATAGTATATCTGATGTAGGGATTTATGGATATATTGTATCTTACTGAATTCAGGGGCATCTGTCCTATTCTTATTTCTCATGCATGGTATAAGCTTTCATTGCCCGACTTCGAGGATTACATTGGTCTGATGTCCTCTGAATCTGTGTCTATAATATTATGGACTATGTATAATAATCCATTATCACACTTTGGGTACTGACTACTCCATAACAGGGTTGGGGATCTCTTTCTATAGCATGTAAAGTTGGCCGTACACGAGGGGTTATAGAAGGATGTCTTCTGAACATCTTGTGGTTTATAGCCGGTCTGTGTAAATTGTCTACCTGGATGACTATGCTGTAAGTTACAATGATAAAGCATAGATCGATCTCTGGCTTGGTCTGTGTAGTGGTCTTGGTTATTATTTATGGGATGCAGATCTTTTGTTTGGTAAAAACTGTCCCAATGATCTGATGGGCAAAAATGACTACAACGGTGACCATTGTGGCTATCTCATGTATCCTGTATACTATGCACTGTAATAATAATCTTATATAATCCTTCAGTCAATTTTTGGCTTGGTCTGTGGCTTGGTCTCTGCTATAATTTATGAGAAGCAGATTTCTTGGTCAAGTTGTGTCTTGGTCTATGGACTGTTTTCTGAACATCTTGTGGTTCATAGCTGGTCTGTGTAAATTGTCTACCTGGATGACTATGCCGGAAGTTACAATGATAAAGCACAGTTCAATTTCTGGCTTGGTCTGTGCAATAGTCTTGGCTATTATTTATAAGATGCAGATCTCTTATTTGGTAAAAACTGTACCGATGACCTGATTGGCAAAACTGACTATAATAGTGGCCATTTGAGGCATAATGTGAAGCTCCTGGGCCCTAATGCAAAATCTGTAATGAGGTCCACACTCATCATTTTATATCTATAATACTGATGTCTACCTTTGTTGTAGAGAATCCTTTTGACCCCCTGAATCTCCGGGGCCCAGTTGCGATTGCGACCTCAGCACCTTCTATAGCTACACCCCTTGTGGCCATAGTGGCTATCCAATGTATCCTTCAATTGATTCCCTCCTTGGTCTGTGGCCTGGTCTTGGCTATGATTCATAGGATGCATTCCTATTGTTTGGCACAAATGATTGCATTACTAGATAGTAGAAGAAAATAAAAATACAACAGCTTAACTTTTTCCGGGTATCCGCCATCAGTTCACATCTATTATGCTATTTCCAGAAACCTAATAAAATGTAAAAATCTTATAAAGTCCTTTGATAATTTTCCTTCAATTTTGCATGTAAAGAACAATGACAATTGATGGTCACCGTCTCCGTAAGTCTAATACTACAGCATATAGGCTGAGCCCCAGTGTAAATATTCTGTCTCGTCCTACACGCCCCTGCTCCATACAGTCTTATTACTACATCAGTCTCCTGGATTCAATGTCTTTAAGTAGTAAATTATAGTTATTGTTCCTTCGTCAAATCAAACCATTCCAATATTCAATGGGAGGATGACAATGACTTGTGCTCATCTGTTTTCCTTCTTTAGTGGCTTGTTGAAGCTGTCGGAGTCTCTGTTTTTAGCGACGTGAGCTTAGCATGTCTGTAGTCAAAATGCATGAAGGTTAATGGGATAATAATCTTTGCATATTTCAGGATTGGTGCTGGGTGTTGTCCTGTTGGGAACAGGCTGAGGTGACATCTGTGATATAAGTTATTCTAAGGACGCTAAAATATGTTTACACAGTAGGTACTTGGATTAATATCGCAGTCTCCGGGACAAGCGGATTATACGTGACAGACGACAAGAGAGATTTTTCTTGAATCACTTTCTTGAATTATACAATGGCCTAGAAGGTAGAAAAAATGGACCACAATGGGGCAGATTCACTAAACATCTACATCACTTCTGTGACATGAAGAAGTGACAGACCTTGGGTTTATGACTTTTTAAAAATAGCTTACAACAATACATGAAGCGGTGTAGGAAGGAATGAGGCGAATTCTCCTTCATCACAGGGGACATCAATACCTGCATAAAATGATGAAGTCCCCCCAAAATGATTATTTCTTTTCAAGATGGCGGCCCTGGAATATCTACATTGTTTCACTTTATTAGCCTCACTTTCTAGTCTGAGAGAAGAGAACAGCTGCCATATAACAGGAATCACTGTGCTATTACCTGTTCATGGTAGAGAAGACCAAGTTACATGTGATTAAGCATTATTCCTTTTTGTCTTTCTTTCTTTCCATCCATCCATCCTTTGTTCGGACCTTCTTCCTTTCTCTTTCTCTCTGCTTTTTTCTTCATATGATTCTTGTCATTCCCTCCCTTCCTTTCTACCTTCCTTCATCTATTCCTCCCTCTCCTCATCTCTTTTATTCCTCCCCTTTACTGCCCTCCCTACCATCCTTCCTTCTTTTCTTTTTCCCTTCCTTCCTCTCTCCCCTACTTTCACCCTCCTACCCTCCTTCCTTCTTCATCCCCTCTAACCCTCCTTCCTCTCACGCTTTCTCTTCCTTCATTCCTTCATCACTCCATTCCTTCCTTCATCCCTCTCTTCCTTCATCCCTCCCTTCATCCCTCCCTTCCTTCCTTCCTCCCTCCCTCCCTCCCTCTCGTCCTTCCTTCCTTCCTTCCTCCCTCCCTCCCTCTCTTCTTTCCTTCCTTCCTTCCTTCCTTCCTTCCTTCCTTCCTCCCTCCCTCCCTCCCTCCCTCTCTTCTTTCCTTCCTTCCTTCCTTCCTTCCTTCCTTCCTCTTTCCTAGTTTTTCTCCTTCTTCTTCTCCTTCAGTATACGGACTAACCCCATTTCTAGTCTATAATAAACTCCTTTACCTCTCTGATCTTACTCAGAAATGAATCTGCCCAATAATATCAATATTAATTTGTGAGATTGAGCACATGAAATAAATATGGTTATGGGAAGGTTTGTGAGGTTTCGGCCTCTCGTCTTCCTCCTCTCTCCTTCTAGATTGCATTCCACCTTCCGCATTAATGTATAAATAGGAGGTCTTTCATGCACTCAGCAGGAGTGAACCGGAGTACAACCTCCCCGTCTTTTCTTTAACCTGACATCTACAAAATATTTATTCAGCCTGAGCCGACAAAGGAGCCGTGAGGTGATAAATTCATTCATTAAGGTGATGAAAAGGCTTTGGCTCCAGAAAGTAATTTTACTAAATGTAAAAAGGTGACTGTAAATTGTGCACAGTGTGAAGTCCATCGAAATAGGTTTGGAATAGAACATGAGCCCAGATGAGGCGGTCATGGTGTGTCCTTAAAAATGTGGGTATAGTAACACAATGTATTGTGGTGGTATTTCATTTGGAAATCACTTAGACGTTTCTGAATTGACATCTTAACTGTTAGACCCGTGTACACTTTGTACAAAATCTGGAGCTGAGCAGAATTTGCATGGCAGGAACCCTTGGGCAGCGAGGCCACTGCTGGCACAATGATCACATTCTCAGTATGGTACATTAATCTAGATGTAGTCCTACTGTAAACTGGCCATGGCCCATAGACGTCAGCCTGGCCATCAAGCTGAAAATAAACCTGTCATGCCGTACGGTGTACTTGTGTCTAAGGATAAAGCGCTGCTGTCTTGTGTCCATAATAGTCATCTTTACTTCTCCTATCAGAGATGGTCATAACCCCCACCTCGTAGATAAGACAGTCTCCACTCTTCTAGAAAGGCTTGCTACAAGATTTTGGGGTATGTCTCTAGGAATTTTTTTCACAATCATCCATAAGAGCATTGGTGAGGTCAGACACTGATGTCCGACATTCAGAGGTCCCGGCTCACCATCTCTATTCTAGTTCATCCATTGTGTGTTGGATAGTGTTGGGGGAATCGGTTCACTGGGGTTCGACTTGAATATTCCAAATTGTTCGGTTCTGTTCGGGATTCATCTCAGACAAACTAAAATGGCCGCCGCACATGATTTGTGGTAAATTATTATATTGTGGGGTCTCTTCAGACCAGAGTATGATAGGTGGAGGCCCAAGGGAGGTGTAAAAAATAAAAAACATTTATGTTCACCTTCGGTTACCTCTTTTGGGGTTCCTTGTGGTGTCCGGCGAACTGTGTCTTCCTCCTCTGGGCATTCTGGTTCTCTCATGTGAAGTCATACATTCGGGGTCACCACTCATTGTGTCCATGTCACTATTCGGGCCCAATCACAGGCCTCAGCAGTGACCCCGTGCACATGACGTCACAGAAGAGCGCCATACGCGGTGTGATGTCACGCGCACGGTGGAGGAAGACACAGATGGCTGGATGCCGCAAGGAGCCCCAACAGAGTTCACGGAAGGTGAGTATAGATGTATAGATGTTTTTTATTTTTTTCCACCTCCTTTTGGCCTCCACCTATTATATTCTGGGGTCTGAAGAGTATAATAATTTCACGTTCGGTTCTATCCAAACAAGTTTGGACTGAACCGAACTGGAGGATCACTTCTTCCGAACACCAGACAAAACAAATCTTAAGAGGATTGCCCATCTTTAGTGTTGGATGGGGTTTAGGTCAGGGCCAGTCAAGTTCTTCCACGCAAAACTCCTCCAACCACGACTTTATGGGCCTTGTATTGTGCACTGGAAAAGAAAAGAAGCCTTCGCCAAACCGTTCACGCAAATTGGAGGCAACAATTGTCCTAAATGTCTTGGTTTGCTGCGGTATTAAGTTTCCTTGTCACTGGAACAAAGGCCCCGAGACCAACCCCTGAAATTAACCCCACAGCATTACCCCTCATCTATCAAACATGAGAGTTGGCACAACATAGACAGGTGGTTATGTTGTCCTGGCCTTCACCAATCCCAGACTGGTCCATCCTTATGCTCGGCATTGTGCTGTGCATTACTGCATCTGACACTTGGCATTGTGCTTTACTTCGCTCCATCCAACGCCTGGCATTGTGCTTTACACCCCTCCATGTAAGGCTGGCATGCAGCTGCTTGGCCATGGAAAATCCATGCCAGGAAGTTCCCGGTGGGCACAGTTTTTTTGCTGCTGTTAATGCCATTGGAGGTTTGGACTCTGCAGTTATGGAGTGTTGGTGACTTTTCAGCACTAGACTCCTTAACATCGCACTTGATTTGTGATGTGGTGTGTAATGAACCCCAAAAATCTTGGCTTCGGCCAAACTCTAAATTTTTGGAAAATTCGTAATGAACCCATTTTGTTATGAACTGGTTTGCTCATCTGCTAGGCATGGTATAGTATGTGGAAGGGGGGAGCAGGAACTTCATGTTACTCCTCTGATAGTATTATAGACGTATCCGCAGTCTTCTGTAACATGGCAGATTACTTATCTCAATATCGTAATCTTGATTTTCTTTGCCACAACACTCTCAGCTCTGCTATATACAGGAACCCAATTGTATGCTGCTGTCTTGTTAGCGGCGTTTCTCAGATATTCTGTTTATGGCTCGACAGCAATTGTTGCTGTTTGCGAGTCCAGTTAATTCAGTGACTGTCACACAGTTATTACTAAATTACTACTTTTGCTGGAATGTGACAGGCTGATGGCGATTCGCTGACATTTCCTGGGAGGTGCGCACACCTGGGTCACTACAATGCTTCTCATTGATTAGTAAAACAGGAGACTCAAGGAAAAATCTGTCCTGCTGCCGATTGGGAAATGGAAAATTAATTGTCGCTGCCTCCCATTTTATAATTTCAGTTTAAAATCTCAGGAAAGCGAAATGCGTCGAGCGTCGACCGGCAGAAAAGTCCAAATCTTGATAAATCTGTCAGCCAATCCTGATCCTGATATCTGAGGGCTAGGTGGCGGGCAGAGATTGTTTCCATGAAGATGATTTAATATGTAGGATTTATAGGAGATTTTATTTACAGCTTCTCCCTTTCTCTCCTTAATTTAAATTACGCGACCGCTCCATATATCTGCACTAAAATCCCGCTCCTTAAGATGAATTTCCCTTTCATTACAACATATGAAGAACATAGATTATCCGGAAGGGATTTGCAAATGTATTCTGTAAAAAATATGTTATTGTTCGCAATCTGGGCTCTTGCCAAGGAGATATGTCCTTAAAGGGATAGTGCCACCTTCCGAAATGTTTGAGTATTGATACAATAAGACATCACTTTGGAGGTGCAACTGCAGAGATTTCACAGTTTTACACTCTGGGCAGAGACCATGTAACATATCTACATTCACTATACGGACAAATCGTATAGGGGTTCTACCTTTCTTTGGGGGGTGGAGGTATATGGGTCCTACAGGTGGGACCTCCAACAAGCATGAACTAATACTAATAGCCCAATCTACAGATGGCTTCACCTTGAACTGTCTTTTAATTTGGTGAAGGGATAGTGACAGGTATATCTCACAAGTGAACCTTCGGTCTGAAGAAGAAGTGCTATTATTATACCCTGGAATACCTGGGCATATATACATTGTGCATTATGTGTTATATACCGCGTTTCTCTGAAAATAAGTCCTAGCAAGATTTTTCAGGATTCTTGTAGTATGCTTGAAATATAAGCCCTACTCCGAAAATAAGCCCTAGCTACGGTTCATTAAAAAAAAGTGTCCAGACAGCTATATATATAAATATATGTAAAAAAGTGAATAGAATACAACAGAACAGATACAGTAAACCCTTCATTGGAAAGCAGACACCCCAAAAGAATTACACCCCCAAAAGAATCGCACATTGACTTTAAGGGAGCTTCTGTACAAGATGGCACTAGTGAGATAGTTCTCCACTACAGTAAGGGATGACTACCGGTAGTGCTGGGTTCTCCCACACAGATCGGGTAGCCCCACTGGCATGACTGCGTTGTGGCTGCCTCCGGTCACCAGGGGGAGCTAACTGCTATACTTGGCTGCAGTGGCTGCAATGGCAAGGGGCCTGAGACAGGAGTGACAGATCTGTGTGTGAGAGCCCGGCCACCATTAGCACTTACCAACTCTAAATTGTTTTGGGTGTAAAGGCAGTCTGGTGAGTGGATTGTTGTTCATGGAAAAAAATAAGACATCCCCTGAAAATAAGCCCTCACTTATCTTTCAGAGCAAAAAATAATATAAGACCTTGTTTTATTTTCAGAGAAACACGGAAGCACAAGAGCAATGCCCTGAGGACATATATACAATGTACATTATGTGCTATATAGTACAAGAGCAATGCCCTGAGGACATATATACAATATACATTATGTGCTGTATAGTACAAGAGCAATGCCCTGAGGACATACAGTCATATGAAAAAGTTTGGGCACACCTATTAATCTTAATCATTTTTAGTTCTAAATATTTGGGTGTTTGCAACAGCCATTTCAATTTGATATATCTAATAACTGATGGACACAGTAATATTTCAGGATTGAAATGAGGTTTATTGTACTAACAGAAAATGTGCAATATGCATTAAACCAAAATTTGACCGATGCAAAAGTATGGGCACCTCAACAGAAAAGTGACATTAATATTTAGTAGATCCTCCTTTTGCAAAAATAACAGCCTCTAGTGGCGTCCTATAGCTTTTAATCAGTTCCTGGATCCTGGATGAAGGTATTTTTGACCATTCCTCTTTACAAAACAATTCCAGTTCAGTTAAGTTTGATGGTCGCCGAGCATGGACAGCCCGCTTCAAATTATCCCACAGATGTTCAATGATATTCAGGTCTGGGGACTGGGATGGCCATTCCAGAACATTGTAATTGTTCCTCTGCATGAATGCCTGAGTAGATTTGGAGCTGTGTTTTGGATCATTGTCTTGCTGAAATATCCATCCCCGGCGTAACTTCAAATTCGTCACTGATTCTTGTACATTATTCTCAAGAATCTGCTGATACTGAGTTGAATCCATGCGACCCTCAACTTTAACAAGATTCCCGGTGCCGGCATTGGCCACACAGCCCCAAAGCATGATGGAACCTCCACCAAATTTTACAGTGGGTAGCAAGTGTTTTTCTTGGAATGCTGTGTTTTTTGGACGCCATGCATAACGCCTTTTTGTATGACCAAACAACTCAATCTTTGTTTCATCAGTCCACAGGACCTTCTTCCAAAATGAAGCTGGCTTGTCCAAATGTGCTTTTGCATACCTCAGGCGACTCTGTTTGTGGCGTGCTTTCAGAAACGGCTTCTTTCGCATCACTCTCCCATACAGCTTCTCCTTGTGCAAAGTGTGCTGTATTGTTGACCGATGCACAGTGACACCATCTGCAGCAAGATGATGCTGCAGCTCTTTGGAGGTGGTCTGTGGATTGTCCTTGACTGTTCTCACCATTCTTCTCTGCCTTTCTGATATTTTTCTTGGCCTGCCACTTCTGGGCTTAACAAGAACTGTCCCTGTGGTCTTCCATTTCCTTACTATGTTCCTCACAGTGGAAACTGACAGGTTAAATCTCTGAGACAACTTTTTGTATCCTTCCCCTGAACAACTATGTTGAACAATCTTTGTTTTCAGATCATTTGAGAGTTGTTTTGAGGAGCCCATGATGCCACTCTTCAGAGGAGATTCAAATAGGAGAACAACTTGCAATTGGCCACCTTAAATACCTTTTCTCATGATTGGATACACCTGGCTATGAAGTTCAAAGCTCAGTGAGGTTACAAAACCAATTTTGTGCTTCAGTAACTCAGTAAAAAGTAGTTAGGAGTATTCAAATCAATAAAATGATAAGGGTACCCAAATTTTTGCAGCGGTCAAATTTTGGTTTAATGCATATTGCACATTTTCTGTTAGTACAATAAACCTCATTTCAATCCTGAAATATTACTGTGTCCATCAGTTATTAGATATATCAAATTGAAATGGCTGTTGCAAACACCCAAATATTTAGAACTAAAAATGATTAAGATTAATAGGGGTGCCCAAACTTTTTCATATGACTGTATATACAATGTGCATTATGTGCTATATAGTACAAGAGCAATGCCCTGAGGACATATATACATTGTGCATCTACAGTATATACATATATACATTCTTTGGACATTATGACTTTTGTATTACTTAATATATATAAGTCAGGGTATTAATACTGGTGCACATTGTGATGATAGATGAGATTTGCCGCCAGTATCTCCGTAGCTATAGCTATAATGGTTCTGATAAGAAAGATACAGTCAGTCAACATTTCCTTTGTACACAAACAAAACCCATTATATATATATATATATATATATATATATATATATATATATATATTGATATATTTACCCTCTGCATATAAACAGTAATGGATACTAATGGATATTACGTCAGTCACTGCCCTGCTGCAGAATTCAGTCTCATGGTACATTATATACATTATATACAGTATGAGCAGGGTCTGGTTATGTGTCTGTCTATAGTGGAGGTTGTCACCGGTGCTGTCCATTGTGCTGATCCTGCTCACTATCCTAGTGCTCTGTGTTGTACCGTAGAGGGTATCACTGTGAGGCTACACATTCCTCATTATATCTACCATAGCCATTACATATAGGACTTGTCACGTGGCCCCATTTGTGATACATATAACAGGCTGTTTAATACATGTTAACATATAGTCTATGCGATATTATAATAGACCTTCTCATAGTCACTGTCCTTGGCGATCTATATACTGTATATACTGATATAGTGCGCTGTACGGTGTAATCGAAACATTACGCTATGACATCATATGACTTTTCCATCCATTAATATGAGAATCCTTTCAGCCCAGGGCTCGCTATTTCATGACTTGTGAGATCTACGACTCATGTAATGGATTCTTTTGTTAGTCACTGTCTAAGATGCTGAATACTATATACTAATGGATTTTATATCAGTCGCAGCCGGTGGTGGAATGCCATAAGGTTGCACAGAGATGGTCTCGTCACTACAGAGATTATCTAAAAATACAAATGTAAGTTGCTTTCTGCTAGAAATCCGGGATTTTAGTCAGCTAAATTTATTGACATCAACAAAAGCCACAAAACTAGACACATCCAATGGACACGAGACAAGGGGGGATGAGTCCAGAAAATAGAAAATCTGTTGTTTGATCAGTTAGTACAGATAGTTTTCAGAGACACTGTCCATGGTGCTGGATCCAGATAATACACAGTATAATGGCATGTGCTGCAGAAGAACAGTGTAGAGTGAGACAGTACAGATCTATCTATCTATCTATCTATCTATCTATCTATCTATCTATCTATCTATCATCTATCTATCTATCTATCTATCTATCTATCTCATATCTATCTATCTATCTATCTCATATCGATCTATCTCATATCTATCTATCTATATCTCATATCTATCTATATCTCATATCTATCTATCTATCTATCTACCTCATATCTATCTATCTATCTATCTATCATCTATCTATCTATCTCATATCTATCTATCTATCTATCTATCTCATATCTATCTATCTATCTATCTATCTATCTCATATCTATCTATCTATCTATCTATCTCCTATCTATCATCTATCTATCTCATATCTATCTATCTATCTATCTCATATCTATCTATCTCATATCTATCTATTTATCTCATATCTATCTCATATCTATCTATCTATCTATCTCATATCTATCTATCATCTATCTATCTATCTATCTATCTATCTATCTCATATCTATCTATCATCTATCTATCTATCTCATATCTATCTATCTCATATCTATATATCTATCTATCTCATATCTATCTATCTATCTCATATCTATCTATCTAACTATCTATCTCATATTTATCTATCTATCTATCTATCTCATATCTATCTCTCTATCTCATATCTATCTATCTATCTATCTATCCCATATCTATCTATCTATCTATCTCTTATCTATCTATCTATCTATCATCTATCTATCTATCTATCTATCTATCTCATATCTATCTATCTCATATCTATTTATATATCTATCTCATATCTAACTATCTATCTATCTCATATCTATCTATCTATCTATCTATCTATCTCATATCTATCTATCTATCTATCTATCTCATATCTATCTATCTCATATCTATCTATCTATCTATCTCATATCTATCTATCTATCTATCTATCTATCTATCTATCTATCATCTATCTATCTATCCCATATCTATCTATCTATCTATCTATCTATCTATCTATCTATCATCTATCTATCTATCTATCTATCTATCTCATATCTATCTATCTATCTATCTATCTATCTATCTATCTCATATCTATCTATCATCTATCTCTCTCATATCTATCTCATATCTATCTATCTATCTATCTATCTATCTATCTATCTATCTATCCATCTATATATCTAGAGACTATTCAAAAAGATTAAATAAGGAAGAAGGGGTCACCATGGTTATACACATTGGGAGACAGTGTTACTGAGGGGTAAGATGAGGGACAATGGCAGCCATATTGGGGACATCATCTATACTGGGGGAGGGGGTGATTATAATCTTTCCTTTGCCCTGCACTATTGTATTCCCTTCATGTACACAGTGTTGTATTTCCTAGATACTAATGGATATAAACACCACATCACAAGATGCATTTACTATGTAGAGTGTCTCTGACTACACTAATGTACTGTAGCGTCGCCTGAGTCACTCGCACTTGTGTCGGCTTTATCTAATTTCCAAATGACTTTTTATGCCCAGTAAATGCTGTTTTTATATCAATTAATAATTCAGCTAATAACACAATTAAGGAATTTGCCACTTGCTGGGAGCCATTTGAGAGCAGCTGCGGGGGGAGGAGATGGATGGTGTGTGTATAAGTGTCTGCAGGAACAGAATGGGCAGGGATCCAGCGCAACGCAAAGGTTTCTAACTGGGATTGTATATTGACTCTGGTGCCTGTTGGTTTTGGACTGTACCATGGACGGACCCAGGGAGAGAAGCAGCGTCTGTACTGGGTCTCTACTGCCTATTGATCTTACCCTAGAGGACAGATACAATAAATCAGATACATGGATTCATTAGAATACCCAGAGATGCAGCAGTGCTCTGCGGGCGCTAAGATTAATGCAAAAATAGATTAACTAGAATATGTTGCATTGCATTAACTATAATGGGAATATGTCGCCATAAATGACCTTTTTTTTTTTTTTATCAAGTTTTATGTTAAATACATTTTTTCAATAATGGTGAGGTTTATCAAAATTTGCCATGTCAATATCTATATTTTGCAAAATTCCTAGAAATTGTGCAGTTACAACTCTGGCCACTAAGCCAAATAATATCCTGAGACTTCCTGTTTTCTGTAGGAGATTTCTTTGCAGCAGTCACCTCACTTACAGCACACTGATGATCACAGCGATCATGTATATGTAGATAAGACTCAGAATCCACCAGTCATAATAGGTGATTTCCCTGCCCCCACCACCGTGCAATGACCTCTGCACAGGTCACAGAGCAGGCCAAGAAAACTCTTCCATAGGAGTCAATAGTGTCTGCTCCAGACCATTTTGTCTATAGACCAAGGTCCATCTCCATAGGTCATTTCCTGGTGACACTTTCCCTTTAAATATACCATAAGTATGGTAAAACAGCAGGGAAGGGTGTGGTGTTCCATATTTAGGGTCCTAATCTATTTAGCAGAGTAGAGACTGACTCCATAGATCACGTTTCCCTTTGTAATGTGCATCACATCTGTGCATTACACCGAAAATCCATTAATTTGAATAAGAATGGTGTAATTCCCCATATATCCTGTAGGAGTGCTATAGAGAAATTGAACACTTGCTGCCAGGTTCTCTGTAGATTACATCTGATTGCTGGTAGCTGAAGCAGTGAGACACCTAGTGGTCAGTTTATCATCAACAGAATATTTCTAGCAAGAAGAGCTTGTTTAAAGCGGAGAGCCCCTTCAAGATGGCTTGACCCTTGCAATTTTTGTTCAGGTTTTAATGCAGTTTTTTGAGCAAAAGCAGGTAGAAGAGGTGGCAGGTTCAAGATACTGCACCAAAAACTGCCACAAACCTGCATGTGTGATTCCAGTCTTAGGTGGAGTCCAAGATAAAATTTTTGTTGCAGATTTTGCTGTGTGTTTTTTTTTTTTTTTTTGAGGAGTTTTCAGAAGGAAGAAGTATAAGACCTTCATATATATGTCCCATTCATTTGACTCAAAAACTGCAACAAAATCTGCAACAAAAACCACAGCTTTTCTGCAACGAGTGGCATTAGCCATAAGGGAATTTTTTAAAGACTGGAATTCACATTGGTGCTATGAATTATGTCATATTAAAGGGGGATTCTGATCGCAACAAGTTAACCCCTATACACTGAATAAGGGGTAACCTGCTGGCCGAACCATTGGGACCCTCCCCCGATCACGAGGACTGTGCGTGAGCTGCGCTTTGTGTGTTTAGTGCAGGTACTATACGTCATGCCTATAACGTTAAAAAACAAATAAACCTTGCAAATCTGAATTTTACCATAATTCCATAATTTTTCTGCAATCGGTGTGAATATAGTATATAGCATTAGCCCAATAATGAACAATGAGAAGTTGTCCAGGGCTTTGTCTGTCATGACTTCTGTCATCTGACAACTTCTAATCCAAGAAGGACCAAGAAGATATCCCCTCCCGCCTTCACACCTTGCAGTCAGACTAGCTCCTTGGATCAATGCCTCCATTACTACTTGATTGATAGCTATTGATACCATTCCTTGTAAGAAACGTATCTAGTCCTTCCTGACATGTGTCCACTGAACATCAAACTGAGCTGTAAACTCCACCATTCTGTATTTTAGAGTTAAAGGACTGTTACCAAAAATTATTATTATTATTATTATTATTATTATTATTATTATTATTATTATTATTTATTTATTTATTATGCTTACTTATATAGCGCCATCATATTCCGCAGCGCTTTACATACATTGACAGTCACTGTCCCATATAGGGCTCACAATCTAAATTCCCTATCAGTATGTCTTTGGAGTGTGAACTAAAAGTTAAGCTTATATTTTAAAAATATTTTTAAGAATTTTTTATGATTTTTTTTTAAAATTTTCCTTGTCACTATACATACACACACACATATACAGTGGGGAAAAAAGTATTTAGTCAGCCACCAATTGTACAAGTTCTCCCACTTATAAAGATGAGGCCGGCCTGTAATTGTCATCATAGGTAGACCTCAACTATGAGAGAAAAAAATGAGAAAACAAATCCAGAAAATCACAGTCTGATTTTTTAAGAATTCTATCTAGCTGCAGCCACAACTAGGGGGAGCTCTGGAGCTTACTGCATACTGCGTTATTATTGGGTTATCAGTATGCAGTTAGCTCTGAAGCTCCCTCTAGTGGGGGCTGCAGAGACCTAGGATTTTATGTGATTTCTATGACATCATCACTGCAGGACCAGCAGGATCTACAGGAGCAGTGGAGGATTTCAGTAAGTAATGGCTTTGTTTTTTTTTTCTTTATACCTACAGCACTCTTAAGCAATGTCCTTAAAAACCATTTCAACCTCTTTAAAATTGTAATTAATTAAAATTATAATTAATTTTCCACCTCCAACAACTCCAATTTTGTAGTTTTTTTTAATAGCCTCCCCTCCACTGATTCCAGCACAGTTGGAATTTTTTCTCTGGCACCCACCATTCCTGAACTATCAGTGCTCTTAGTTTCAGCATCCAATATGCTAATTAGGATCTCTCTACTGTCAATTGGGTGGTCCTAGGATGGAACAGATATTCTGGGACCGCCCACCTGACATCAGAGAGCCTCATTGTGCTGAAACTAACAGACCAATTGCTTGGGGACGGTGGAAACCCCTTTAACCGTTCGTTTTCGAAGCCAGGATTACAATAACAGCTCCGACCTTTGTGAAGATTTATGAAGAAATTAATGGAACCTACTGAGATTTGTTTTAAGGTGCTGAAGGCTGGCCATGTAATATCTTTGTAACTAGACAGTAAAGAATCCTCTTGGTATTCTACAAGCTTCCTATAACCCTATGGCAAGGTCCAATGTAAATTAGGAATTAATTGAAGGACAAGATTGACTAATGAGCTCGGAATATGAAATGAAGGTAATCCATGGGGAAAAATTATTAGAGAAGAGGACAATAGACAATGGGTAATGAAGGAAACTTTCCGGAAAGCCTTCACTTCGGCTACCATGACTATAAGGCTGTAGCAACAAAGTCAACAAGAGAATCCATGAAACCTCACCTTGGATCACTTGCCAAGTAGGGATAGAATCTGATAACTTGCTGCAGTGTGATAACTCACCATAAACCATTGAAAAGTCATGTTAAGGTTTGCTGTCACTGTTTATTTAACTCATAAAGTGTCAAGTTAAAGGGTGGTGCAGGATATAGGTTTTTATGGCCATAAATTACCAAGCTGTTCAGGTCCTATTGAAGTCAATGGGAGCTGAGCTGCAGTACCTGTGACCGGCCACAAGACTGGGGATGGAGCCAACTGCTTACAGCCCCATGTTGTGTATAGAATGGGTGCTGGATTGGTAGGGGGTTGCCTGTTGGGGGTATACCCTAAAAACCTATATCCTGGACAAGCCCTTTAAACGTTGCTACATCTGTACATAATGTAGCAAAGTTTAACTTGAGAAAAGCCAACTTAATTGTCAGATTAAACTTTGCTATATCTATACAAGATCCTGGGGACTCAAATACAGATCCCTATTCAGCACGTCGGCCTCCGTTGCCTTCTATCGCCCAGTACGAGGGAATTTTCCCATTTGCAGACGTCGATGAGATGATTTTTCCCGGACTTGCTCATTTTCGCTGTCTATCATGTCTGTTTTTGTGGTTTTTCCTTGTTTATGTATCTGACCTGTATATCCTGCATATAGTAACATCATAGTCATTATGCTCAATGGGAAGAGCCGAGCCCGGCGTATATTACACAGCTCAGTCCGGGAGGATTACAAGGACGCTTTATATACTGCGCAGATGAATTACAGATCTGCAATTGTGTTTCTGACAAAACGTGTAATTGAAAGATGTAAATGTATTATTTGCTTCCATTACCCACATTTACTGTCACTTAGTGGTTTTTTAGGAAATGGTTTTGCAATAACTTCATAAGGAGCGTGCCTCCGTAATTGTATTCGCTAAGTCCCGGGGTTCTGATTTAGGTCTTTAACTTGAAGAGCAGTAAAAATCTATTAATCTGGAATTCCTGTTAATCTGCCATCCAGCACAAATGGCTCCAGTGCAGATTAGCAGGTGGAGGGACAGGAGGGTAAAGGAAGGGTTAAAGGGGATTTATGGGATGATCTATAATTAATGCAGGTCATCAATTGGGAGGTCAGTGCAGGTCTGATACCCGTGACCCCATAGATCAGCAGTCAGTGTGATGTTATATTGATTGGTCACTTATTTTTTGCAGCCAAGTCCCATTCAAGTGCAAGGGCTGAGCTGCAATACCAAGAATAGCCAAGAATAGCTGGGAGGAGGTTCAGGGTGTCAGACCCCACAGATCATGAACTGATGACCCATCCTAAGGATCGGTAGTCTGGAAAAAACCTTTGATTCTTAGTCCTCATGCACATGGAGGAGCTGTGTGCATGGAGCTGGTGTGATGGTACATGTAGTCCTTACTACAGAATAATATGCAGATATTACATCACTTTGTGTAATGCTATAGGGGTCCATCTATAAAGCAGTGCTGCCCCCTACCTTACCTCACCACTACTGCACATGTGAATATACTATCGATGTAAGAGGAGGGAATAGGGGATTGTGGTTAGAATATTTATCACCTCTCTACTGTATAGGGAATACATGCTAGATAACTGGGGGGGTCTGAAGGCTGAGACCCCCACACATCACGTTTCCTTCAGTCTCATAGACTTTGAATGGAGCAGGGAACATTCTCAACCACTGATCCTTTTATTGGGGGGGGGGGTGCTCCATTCTGATGATTTCTGGTGGTCCCCGTGATCAGCTCCAACATTTACCATCTATCTAGTGATAAATGCTTCTGGGCACGGACCCCATTAATATAGGTGGACACTGGTAAGATATAGCCAAAACTCCTTGATGCTATGACCTCATATTCAGTATTTTATGACCTCACTGTACAAAGGAAAACCATAAACATGGAAGCTATAAAAGATAAGACCCATTTACAGGGCTGTATATATGTATCACAAACAGTAAGTGCTTTTTTCAGTAACAGCGCCCCGCTTCAGTAACAGCGCCCTTCTTCAGTAACAGCGCCCTTCTTCAGTAAAGCGCCCCTCTTCAGTAACAGCGCCCCTCTTCAGTAACAGCGCTCCTCTTTAGTATCAGTGCCCCTCTTCAGTAACAGCGCCCTTCTTCAGTAACAGTGCCCCTCTTCAGTAACAGCGCCCCTTTTCAGTAACAGCGCCCCTCTTCAGTAACAGTGCCCTTCTTCAGTAAAAGCGCTTCTCTTCAGTAACAGTGCCCCTCTTCAGTAACAGCGCTCCTCTTTAGTATCAGCGCCCCTCTTCAGTAACAGTGCCCCTCTTCAGTAACAGTGCCCCTCTTCAGTAATAGCACTCCTCTTCAGTAACAGTGCCCCTCTTCAGTAACAATGTCCCTCTTCAGTAACAGTGCCCCTCTTCAGTAACAGTGCCCCTCTTCAGTATCAGCGCCCCTCTTCAGTATCAGCGCCCCTCTTCAGTAACAGCGCCCCTCTTCAGTAACAGCGCCCCTCTTCAGTATCAGCGCCCCTCTTCAGTATCAGCGCCCCTCTTCAGTAACAATGTCCCTCTTCAGTAACAGCGCCCCTCTTCAGTAACAGTGCCCCTCTTCAGTAACAGCGCTCCTCTTTAGTATCAGCGCCCCTCTTCAGTAACAGCGCCCCTCTTCAGTAACAGTGCCCCTCTTCAGTAACAGCGCCCTTCTTCAGTAACAGTGCCCCTCTTCAGTAACAGCGCCCCTCTTCACTAACAGCGCCCCTCTTCAGTAACAGTGCCCTTCTTCAGTAAAAGCGCCTCTCTTCAGTAACAGCGCCCCTCTTCAGTAACAGTGTCCCTCTTCAGTAACAGTGCCCCTCTTCAGTAACAGTGCCCCTCTTCAGTATCAGTGCCCCTCTTCAGTATCAGCGCCCTTCTTCAGTAACATCGCCCCTCTTCAGTAACAGTGCCCCTCTTCAGTAACAGTGCCCCTCTTCAGTATCAGCGCCCCTCTTCAGTATCAGCGCCCCTCTTCAGTAACAGCGCCCCTCTTCAGTAACAGTGCCCCTCTTCAGTAACAGCGCCCCTCTTCAGTAACAGCGCCCCTCTTCAGTAACAGTGCCCCTCTTCAGTAACAGTGCCCCTCTTCAGTAACAGCGCCCCTCTTCAGTATCAGCGCCCCTCTTCAGTATCAGCGCCCCTCTTCAGTAACAGTTTCCCTCTTCAGTAACAGCGGCCCTCTTCAGTAACAGTTTCCCTCTTCAGTAACAGTGCCCCTCTTCAGTAACAGCGCCCCTCTTCAGTAACAGCGCTCCTCTTTAGTATCAGCTCCCCTCTTCAGTAACAGCGCCCTTCTTCAGTAACAGCGCCCCTCTTCAGTAACAGCGCCCTTCTTCAGTAACAGCGCCCCTCTTCAGTAACAGCGCCCCTCTTCAGTAACAGTGCCCTTCTTCAGTAAAAGCGCCTCTCTTCAGTAACAGTGCCCCTCTTCAGTAACAGCACTCCTCTTTAGTATCAGCGCCCCTCTTCAGTAACAGCGCCCTTCTTCATTAACAGCGCCCCTCTTCAGTAACAGCGCCCCTCTTCAGTAACAGCGCCCCTCTTCAATAACAGTGCCCCTCTTCAGTAACAGCGCTCCTCTTCAGTAACAGTGCCCCTCTTCAGTAACAGTGTCCCTCTTCAGTAACAGTGCCCCTCTTCAGTAACAGCGCTCCTCTTTAGTATCAGCTCCCCTCTTCAGTAACAGCGCCCTTCTTCAGTAACAGCGCCCCTCTTCAGTAACAGCGCCCTTCTTCAGTAACAGCGCCCCTCTTCAGTAACAGCGCCCCTCTTCAGTAACAGTGCCCTTCTTCAGTAAAAGCGCCTCTCTTCAGTAACAGTGCCCCTCTTCAGTAACAGCACTCCTCTTTAGTATCAGCGCCCCTCTTCAGTAACAGCGCCCTTCTTCATTAACAGCGCCCCTCTTCAGTAACAGCGCCCCTCTTCAGTAACAGCGCCCCTCTTCAGTAACAGTGCCCCTCTTCAGTAACAGCGCTCCTCTTCAGTAACAGTGCCCCTCTTCAGTAACAGTGTCCCTCTTCAGTAACAGTGCCCCTCTTCAGTAACAGCGCCCCTCTTCAGTATCAGCGCCCCTCTTCAGTAACAGTGCCCCTCTTCAGTAACAGTGCCCCTCTTCAGTATCAGCGCCCCTCTTCAGTATCAGCGCCCCTCTTCAGTATCAGCGCCCTTCTTCAGTAACAGTGCCCCTCTTCAGTAACAGTGCCCCTCTTCAGTAACAGTGCCCCTCTTCAGTAACAGCGCCCCTCTTGTCCATAGGCTGTGTCTAGACCCCATTCCACTGAGCAATATTTTGTTGATAAATCTCTATCAGGTCATTTGGATAATTCACTCTTTCTTCTCTTTGTTTTGTCTCCATAGGTAAGTGGTTTTCTGTCTCTATGAGAAGCTTTGGATTCTGGGAAGCCTCATAACTAGTGGGACAACGTGTCCGTCCATTTCTCCAGATTTAAGGTTTGGAACACTGGGATGGGATTACTTGACTTGTGTTTGTCGTCTCTACCACGGAACGTGATGGTAACAAGTGGTGGATCCATTAATCGATTGTAATGACATGTAGCCAGTGAAATCTCTAGGATTTTAGTAGGGATGTTAGATGGGATGTGTAACATTATGTTATCCTTGACGTCCTTATCAATTTACTGATCAGATAGGTAATAATGTGACAGAGCGAGTATGAGACAGACGGATCCCTAGGGACTTACTAAGTGACAACCCTATAAAAACAAGACAATGTATCCTTAGCAACCACAGAAAGAGATAAGATAAGTTGATTGTAGTCACTGCCTGATATATCTATATATATATATATATATATATATACAATCTGATTTTTCACCAGATGTTATTAGATATTGTATGCTGACTTTGAGTATGTTTGTAGACAGATCTGTCAATCACTGAGTAGGACCGCCCACTGGACTCCTAAGCTTAAGTGACTATATTCTACAAATCCTTTTCGCTGAATATACTGTATATACATATCAATCTGCTCAGCATCCCCTGCTCTACAGCCTGATCTACATGAGAACATCCCTGTAATGTGCAGGAAGGAATACAAAGGTTATATCCCTGTATAAGTGAATTGGTTGCCTTGTGAGAAATCGTTTGCAGCTGGAATTTTGATCCATTTTTAGACTCCTATTGTATATTTTTATGATATACTCGCATTAGTGCACATTTTTGGGATTTTGTTTTTTTTAATGTAATTTCCATTAGCCTGGAACTGGTAAAATCATAAGAGGTTTTATGTTCTATATCAATATGTAGGGCTAAACCCTCTGCAGGTAGGGTAAGGATTATATGGATTTTGTATTACTGACTTGTCTAAGTGCATGTTTTTGGAATTTTTGAAATAATATCATTTCCATTAACCTGGAACTAGTAATGTCATAAGAAGTTTTCTATATCAAATATTTAGGGCTAAATAAGGAGCTGCATAGAAATAGTTGTAAAAGTTGTTCTCACAATCCAGAATTGTCTTCTAAAATTATAAACTGTATCAAATTTTGTCCGGTAAAGCCATTACTGGGGAGGTGAAAGCTGGAACAATATACAACCGCAGATGATAAAATTATATCAAAACTCAGTGTATTTTGTGCCCGGGCATTGCTGTAACTATAATCTATTCATCTGACAGTTTGACAAAATCCTTCATTTCGTCGGGCCCTCGGGATATCCTAACTGATTAGGACTTTCCATCAATGTGATTGAATTCAATTGACTGACTTCAGACCGGGATGCCCTTAAGTCTGGCCTATTAATAGCCATTGACCAGAGCGCTCGGCAGACATTGTAAATACACTTCAGTGTTCTGTAACTTTCATGTAACCTGGTGATACATCGCTCTATTGTTGGGAAATTAACCTCCACCTCATCTATCACTGCTCCGCAGACACAGGAACGAACTCAGCGTAATGCAGGTTATAGGAGTCACAAAATGGAAAGACTAGTGGAAGGATGGGCAGCATTTATCATGGGGTATCTGAGAAACATGTGCAATGGTTTACCTCTACCACTCATATTAGTTATTTCTGCCATCAACTTGATTTCCACTGCTGGAGACCATTTTTCTAGCGTGTCTACAAAATGTTCTGTCGTCTGGTTGGTTCTCCTTACGTCTTCAAGGCTTTTTCATGATTTCTTTGACCAATGTTTCCAGAAATCTTCTCCATAATTCTCTATTACCAATGGTTTATGTCAAGGGTCCCCAATCATTGGCTCTACAGTTGTTGCGTTACTCTCAGTGTGCCTTGACCGTCCGCTTCCTATGACTTCCTATGACTCTATATGTCCAGAAGGAGATGTAACTTCAGTGCAGACATTGATGCTTGAGCTCCCAGGGCATGATAGGAGTTGTAGTTGGACAGCTACAGGTTGTGACCACCAGTGAACACAGTCTGCTGTTTAATGGCCACGTTCTATCATCCACCAGAGGACAAACTCCAAAACCCAAATTTTAATAACCATCAGTTGTTAAGTATCAAATATACACAAAGTATATGGCCAGAGTATACAACATGGCCATAGGAATAAACAGCTGCTGAATTGTATGCAGACATGGGGGGCTAGGGAGTGTCCCTCAAACAAAATCCTGCGCCCTAATAGAGGGCCATGTTATGTCTTTCCTATCATTGTATTCTCTGAATTCTTTATATATTACATTACAACTTCTTAGACTCTTCATAAGTTAATGAAATGGAAATAACTTTACTCAACCCAATTCAATCTCATGTCTCCATTTTGCTTGAATTAGACCGACAATTTGCTCAGCGAGTAGAAGTTCCTACAATTTGCAAGACAATATCCGTTAATACCATTTAGAGTCTTACCCTCTAATGCATATTCTCAGCTTGCAAAATGAAATTCTGCAAACCTTATGGGGCCTGCATAGTCTATTCCTGTAAAAGGAGACGGTTTCACTTCAGTTCGCTAGAATTAATAAAATATTCAGATCTAACTTGTTTTGTTAAAATAACTTTAAAGTCTACCTAACCTTTAAAGAAACTTTGCATAAATCAGGAGCACAGTGTGCATACCCGAGGGGTAACACTAGTTCTGAATATTACATGACTTGTATTCTGGATTTTTTGCACTCTTTATCCTTTGCATTCTGTAGCTGCAGTTTGCAGTTCTCTCTGAGCTGCTGGGTGAAGACTACATACACTGCGACCATATACTGCTACCATATATTGCTGCCATACACTGCTGCCATATACTGCTACTATACACTGCTACCATATACTGCTACTATACACTGCTACTATATACTGCTACCATACACTGCTGTAATACATTGCTACTATACACTGCTACCATATACTGCTACCACATACTACTACTATACACTGCTGCAATAAACTGCTACCATACACTGCTGCCATACACTGCTACCATATGCTGCTTCCATACACTGCATACAATTCTGTCATACACTGCTATCATATAGTGCTACCATACACTGCTGTTGTACACTTCTACCATACACTGCTGCCATACACTACTACCATATACTGCTACCATATACTGCTACCATATACTGCTACCATACACTGCTGCAATACACTGCTACCATACACTGCTTCAATACACTGCTACCATACACTGCTGCAATACACTGCTACCATACACTGCTATTATACACTTCTACCATACACTGCTGCCATACACTGCTGCAATACACTGCTATTATACACTGCTACCATATACTTCTACCATACACTGCTGCCATACACTGCTGCCATACACTGCTACCATACACTGCTGCCATACACTGCTACCATACACTGCTGCAATACACTGCTATTATACACTGCTACGATATACTTCTACCATACACTGCTGCCATACACTGCTACCATACACTGCTGCAATACACTGCTACCATACACTGCTATTATACACTTCTACCATACACTGCTGCCATACACTGCTACCATACACTGCTGCAATACACTGCTATTATACACTGCTACCATACACTGCTGTCATACACTGCTATTATACACTGCTACCATATGCTGCTGTCATACACTGCTATTATACACTGCTACCATATGCTGCTGTCATACACTGCTATTATACACTGCTACCATATGCTGCTTCCATACACTGCTTTCATACACTGCTATTATACACTACTACCATACACTGCTGTCATACACTGCTATTATACACTGCTACCATATGCTGCTTCCATACAATGCTGCAATACACTGCCACCATACACTGCGGCCATACACTGCTATCATATACTGCACACAGCAATCTGCTCTATAATTGTTTTTATGTAATTTAGAAACAGCCCAAGTACTAACAAGTCCTCATATAAATAAACTACATTGGTTGTAACAGAAAGGTTCTATTTAGCTCCAGCATCATCCTATACCTCTGTCTTTATCTCCCACAGCTTCTCTACTTTCTCTATAGACTTCTATAAACATGTATAAACTGATACTTGTGACTTGTAGTCCATCTCAAAATTTAAGGGTAAAAGTGAGTGTAGCATGAAAGGAGCTGCAGGGAAATAGCCTGATAAGTGGAGAAAGAAGCATTTTTCATGGATAAGCTACTTTAAAAAGGTGCTTATATTCCCTTGTATTGTACGGCTTTTTGTGCATTTCTTGTTAAAATTATAGCGAATCTTCAAATCATGTTAGAACATATGTTAAAAGAGAAAAAAGTCACAAAACTCCGCTTTCCTGTTATGTAATAATATGTAAAACAATGAAAAAAAATATTGATATCTCAACTGTATTGACCTTAATTTTTCCAGCATAGTGAAAGGAATAAAAAAATAAAATAGATTTAAAAATTCCAAAACTGCTGTAAATCAATTCTCCCAAAAAATGAAATAAAAATGTGTTCAAAAAATTGTATATGCCCCAAAATGGTAGCAATAAAAAATATAGCTCGTTCCCTTAAAAAAAAAAATCATCACAAAGCTCTGTCAACAGACTTGAAACAGAATAAAAAATTACTAAAACATAAAAACTATAAAAAAAATTTGATATCACCAGACTCATCCTGACCCACAGAATATAGATAGCCTGCTATTTATACTGTAAAAACGAAACACAAAAAACTTGCTGTTTTTTTCCCACCAGCCCAAAAATATTGTCTTTTACCTACCCATATTATGAAGCTATCACATTGTATGACATTTTATGGGCTAGTAAGCTTGTGTGCTACTATATGGCGCTGTCCACACTGTCGTAAGTTACCCGCTCGTTACATTGTATCATTGACGTCTCTGACCTTTCGAGTCCCTTATTAATGATCCGTGCCAGTGTGTCACTGTCTTTCAGCTTTAATCTTATCAATTCCTACTTAGTTAAGGATTGCTCTCTCCCATTACAAGCTATGGAGAGCATTAAGTCTGCCTAGACCATTCCATAACTTAATGGAAGTTAAGGCTTCTGTATCTAATTGGGCCCTGAAATGCCTTAATCTAATTGTAATCCACTTATAGGACATTGCTTTCCAATGGGAACCCTAAACGTTGTAAACCAAAATACAGTAAATTATTAGAGCAGAGGCCTCAAATGACAAAGAGCAGAATATTTCCAAGAATCAGTGAATGGAGGAACAAAAAAAATCAATGGCAGTCATCGCTGATCATCTTAATGTATGTATTTTCCATTCACATAGGACAACCTCAGCCACATATTAGCATCAGTGATACAGAAGATATCCGTAATTTACATAGTGATGTTCAATGGAGAACTGATCTGAAATTCTATTAATCATTGGAGGTTTTTTGTTTACTGTAATCATCGACCCCTGCTGAGATATAGACGTTGTATGAGCAGATAGGAAGAGCGGAGGTGGGAAAGTGTTCTGGAAACATTAATTGTGCAAAAAGTCCATGTATCCCCCTATGCACAATTATACATCTACTGTAAAATGGCTCCCTAGGCATAAGAATATAACTACTATAACACTGCCTCCTATCTACAAGAATATAACTACTATAATACTGCTCCTATGTACAAGAATATAACTACTATAATACTACTCCTATGTACAAGAATATAACTACTATAATACTGCTCCTATGTACAAGAATATAACTACTATAATACTACTCCTATGTACAAGAATATAACTACTATAATACTGCTCCTATGTACAAGAATATAACTACTATAATACTGCTCCTATGTACAAGAATATAACTACTATAATACTGCCTCCTATCTACAAGAATATAACTACTATAATACTGCCTCCTATCTACAAGAATATAACTACTATAACACTGCCTCCTATCTACAAGAATATAACTACTATAATACTGCTCCTATGTACAAGAATATAACTACTATAATACTGCTCCTATGTACAAGAATATAACTACTATAATACTGCCCCTATGTATAAGAATATAACTACTATAATACTGCTCCTATATACAAGAATATAACTACTATAACACTGCCTCCTATCTACAAGAATATAACTACTATAATACTGCTCCTATGTACAAGAATATAACTACTATAATACTGCTCCTATGTACAAGAATATAACTACTATAATACTGGTCCTATGTACAATAATATAACTACTATAATACTGGTCCTATGTACAAGAATATAACTACTATAATACTACTCCTATGTACAAGAATATAACTACTATAATACTGCTCCTATGTACAAGAATATAACTACTATAATACTGCTCCTATGTACAAGAATATAACTACTATAATACTACCTCCAATGTACAAGAATATAACTACTATAATACTGCCCCCTATGTACAAGAATATAACTAATATAATACTGCTCCTATGTACAAGAATATAACTACTATAATACTACTCCTATGTACAAGAATATAACTACTATAATACTGCTCCTATGTACAAGAATATAACTACTATAATACTGCTCCTATGTACAAGAATATAACTAATATAATACTGCCCCTGTGTACAAGAATATAACTACTATAATACTGCCCCTATGTACAAGAATATAACTACTATAATACTGCTCCTATGTACAAGAATATAACTACAATAATACTGCTCCTATGTACAAGAATATAACTACTATAATACTACTCCTATGTACAAGAATATAACTACTATAATACTGCCCCTATGTACAAGACTATAACTACTATAATACTACCTCCTATGTACAAGAATATATCTACTATAATACTGCCTCCTAGGTACAAGAATATAACTACTATAATACTACTCCTATGTACAAGAATATAACTACTATAATACTGCTCCTATGTACAAGAATATAACTACTATAATACTGCCCCCTATGTACAAGAATATAACTACTATAATACTACCTCCAATGTACAAGAATATAACTACTATAATACTACCTCCTATGTACAAGAATATAACTACTATAATACTGCTCCTATGTACAAGAATATAACTACTATAATACTAATCCTATGTACAAGAATATAACTACTATAATACTGCCCTCTATGTACAAGAATATAACTACTATAATACTACTCATATGTACAAGAATATAACTACTATAATACTGCTCCTATGTACAAGAATATAACTACTATAATACTGCCCCATGTACAAGAATATAAGTACTATAATACTGCCCCTATGTACAAGAATATAACTACTATAATACTGCCCCTATGTACAAGAATATAACTACTATAATACTACTCCTATGTACAAGAATATAACTACTATAATACTACTCCTATGTACAAGAATATAACTACTATAATACTGCCCCTATGTACAAGAATATAACTACTATAATACTACCTCCTATGTACAAGAATATAACTACTATAATACTACTCCTATGTACAAGAATATAACTACTATAATACTACTCCTATGTACAAGAATATAACTACTATAATACTGCTCCTATGTACAAGAATATAACTACTATAATACTACCTCCAATATACAAGAATATAACTACTATAATACTACTCCTATGTACAAGAATATAACTACTATAATACTGCACCTATGTACAAAAATATAACTACTATAATACTGCTCCTATGTACAAGAATATAACTATTATAATACTGCTCCTATGTACAAGAATATAGCTATTATAATATTGCTCCTACTGTATGTACTTTATTACTGTGCTATATATGGTAAGTATAAAGATATACTGTAGGTGTAGTATAATACATTATTACAGCACAATATTTTCTAACATTCTTGGCTGAACCATTTTGTTTTCTTAAAAACATGAGTAAATAAAAACTTTATTTGTCAGTCGGTGTCAGGTACATGACATATAAACATGTCCGCTGCCAGTCAATGAGTCTCATGTTTGATAAACCGTCGAGCATTACTCACCAAGGCAAAATACAAACACATGTGACAAGTAGAGCAGATTGGTTCGCTAATACAATAAGGCTGAGATGCAGCTTCCTGGCATGGACCACAAGCTTCGCAGCCTCTCTTCTATTTACTGACTGCCACACCAAAGCCAATCTCTTTGGCAGCCATTTTAATTTACAAGACAACTTTGTAATCGAGCCAAAAATTTTCTGGGATTTATATGGACAAAATCTCTGAATATGTTCTGATTACATTAAAATAAATCCATGGGGGGAAATAACAATCTGAATAGAGAATGGTTAAAATGTGGATCCAAAAAGTTGTGATTTTTCCAAGAAATAAATAACATAACCGGTGTGGTTTTGTTACTTGAGGCTAAAAATAATGCGAAGAACATTTGTGGGTGACATGTGGTGTTTAGTTGTAATTTGCCAATCCCGCTCATTCCCTTTGGTCGCCCATATGTAGACAAGATACATTGAAGGAAGATTCTCAATATATGTGTTGCCACTTGGGTCATTACCGGAAGGGTTATTCGGTTTTGTCATATTATACACTTTTTCGTATGTTACAGTGCAGTGTATAGAATGGATCTTGTAAATGTAGAGCGTATTGCACTTCTTTTCTCCTGTTGACAAATTTTTGAAAAATTTTTGCGCAGTTTCAAAAATTTTGCACAATTCAATCCCAATGGAAACCTCCCAGGTTACAGGACTGTTGTGCCAAGTGGTTTTATTGCTACACCCTAGCCATGCCTTATTTTGCCTTAGTCATAAAGAAGCTTATCCACTTACTCTTACTTTATTTAGTAATTTTTTGGTGTTGTTTTCAGCTCCATTAAGGTAACTCATCCATGTTGTAGGCCGTAGACTACTGGAGTCACTAAACCACTAGTTGCCTTATTTCTGTCTGATTTGTTGCTTTTTATTCCTTCCACATTTTCTACACTGAAGCTCTGCCTGTTCTGTTTGGTTTCTGTGTACAAGCACGAGCTCTCCAAAAATATCAGTTAATGGAGATCTTTTTGGATAATCCTTTAAGACATATTAGGTAATAGGGGTCCCTTTGAATTCAGAGCTCCTCTATCTTTTGTGGATGATGTAGTACTTGCATTAGTTTCCTTTTCATGTCAATGAGATAAGCCCTTTATGTTGTTGTTTAGAAAATTCAAGCTACCTTACGGATGTATTAAAGGGATATTTTAGTCAGTAATTTTTCAATGACTCAAAATGGCATAAAAAAACAAAAACAACAAAGAAAGAAAACAAAAAAACAATCCCCTGATGCTCTTCTTCTAGTGCTTTCTGGTTTACCACTGGTCTCTACATCCTGGTCTCTCTCATCAAACAGGGAATGACTGCTCAGCCTATCACTGACTAAGACGAGCCATTACTGTGGCCAGTGATTGGCTGAATTTGTCATTTTCTGTCTAATGAGAAGAACCAGGAAGTAGATTTCAGTAGGGGCCATGGAAGGAAGAAGACATCAGAAGGGGCCATGGAAGGAAGTAGAGACAAGTACGGGCCATGGATGGAAGTAGAGACCAGAAGGGACCATGGAAGGAAGTAGAGACTAGAAGGGACCATGGAAGGAAGTATAAACTAGAAGAGACCATGGAAGGAAGTAGAGACCAGAAGGGACCATGGAAGGAAGTAAAGACCAGAAGGGACCATGGAAGGAAGTAGAGACCAGAAGGGACCATGGAAGGAAGTATAGACCAGAAGGGACCATGGAAGGAAGTAGAGACCAGAAGGGACCATGGAAGGAAGTAGAGACCAGAAGGGACCATGGAAGGAAGTAGAGACCAGAAAGGACCATGGAAGGAAGTAGAGACCAGAAGTGACATTGGGAGGAAATAGAAACCAGTAAGGGATAAAACAAGCAGCAGGGGTCAGTGAGGTAAATTCTGTTCCAAAAGTAATAAAAAGTACAGGTTGGACAATCCTTGCAATCTTACAATTCCTTTAATCCAACATCTGATTATCCAAAAGCTCTGATAACCTGGCAAATATTTTATGCATTAATTTTTATACGCTTTGCTTTTGTCTGTCTACTTTTATACCCTTAGAAGTTTAATGTACTTTTCTATAACTGTCTAGGATATATGTCAGTCTATCACACTGGATCAAGGTGGTTCTCCACTTTTGAAACCCCTTTTTGGAGAGGAATTTCCTGCAACAAATAATAAGCACTGCTGAAACCTCTATCAGATACAATGTATATAAAAATACATTCAAATTCCATTCAGCACCTCCGCAGGCGAAATATAGAATTACACATTTGCCATTGAAGTTAATGGTTTCCTCTGCAAATAAAGGCACTTATTGTGGCTGTTTTCCACTGTGGGTCCTAAATAGTTACTTGAAAAAGTTTCCTAAACCTGACAACCCCTTTAAGTAAATTATTCCTGTACTTCTTAGTCCTGACATAAATCTGCGCCGCTCCGCATGCCGGTGTGTTCTGCCAGGCCTTTAACCTAACATTTATACTTGATAACACAAGTTTCTGCTTTGCGGGATGTAAATAAAAGGACACGCTGTCATTAAACATAACACCAATCTGAAACAAGCTCGGCTGCCCTTGACCTGCTTACATTAGTAAGCGATTTGTGTAGCAATTAACCGGAGCATTGATGTGTTAAGTGAAGGAGTCATGTACTTCAGATTGGAAGCGTTTGTATTCAGGGTCAGACTCCTCCACAATGTGCTTCTTCTTTAACCTGCTATTTCCTGCGCCCGACCAACCTGAGAATCGGATTAAGATCTTAGTCTACTCAATGGAAGAAGAAAGAGACTCAGTCCCATAAGTAATAAGTCATGAAACTTCTTGACATTTTCCATTCAGTATCTCTTAAGAACTAAACTATGTTATCCAGGTCGTTCATTTTGGGTTGTTTTGAGAAAAAAAATTGCCAGAATACAATGTATCAAGTCCTACTGTATCTCTGATACTTGGAGAGAGTCCACCAAAGATCCAATCTTCTTCCAGTGCCCTTTAAAGTCAACCCTTTGGTTATTTTGTGGAACCCCTTGTAGAGTGTGGGATGGAGATTCCTTGGGTCTATCCAATAATATTATTCTGGGGGCGCACTATGCAACAATCTCTAGGAAGCAGACTATAGTACCTAGAGATGGGCAAACCTCACAAGATTTGTTTTGTCAAATTTTCATAAGGTTCTGTCTTCCAGTTTATTTTATGAGGTTCAGCACAAACTGGAAGTGCTATTATTATACTATGAGGTCTTCTCTGGGTTAAAGCTTCATGACGTTGAGGCCTCGGGGAGCATGACATCAGCTACAGGCTAGAAGAGGTCCAAAGAGGATGACCAGATGACCAGCAGACTTGAGGTAAGGTGAGAATAACTTATTATGCACTAGGGTCTGAGGAGACCCAGATTATAATAGTATTTTGTGGGTGATGAACCCCAAAAGTTTGGGTTTAAGTGGAACTGGAAACTTTTGGAAAGTATTGGTTGAACCTGAATCTGTTGAAATCGGTTTGCTCATCAATAATAGCACCCTTCAAATTTGGATATCTTCTTTTGGACCAATATTGTGTTAGAGAATGGTCTAAAGATTGACCATGGGTATGTCTCAACCTTGGTATCTCCAGGAGAAAAATGGCCTAAGAGTTTAGTGGAGCATTTTGTCCCCTTCACTGCAGCACCTGGTGTAGCATTGTTCTCACCCATGCTGTTGTGTTTAGTAGAACATTTTAGTCATGTTTACTTTTATGGGTTTTCTGGGGCTGTATATTGATGACCAGTCTGAAGAGTTATGTCTGATCCATGGGGGTCCAAGCTCAGAGTCCCCCACCATTTAGCAGTATAAAAGGATCGCATTGATCACTGGGGTGGTATTTTTTCAGTCATAGTGGTCCCTTTGATGAGGATCTACTGATGCCTAAGCCTTTTAGTGAATATGATTGACCTGCAATACCAAACAGAGAAAAATGTTATCTGATCATTGGGGTACCTGAAGATTGGCCCACATCCAACATTCATCATGCTACATGGAGATTTGGTGAGGGTCAGGTGTATGACAATGTTGCAGCCTTTATAGGGTCCATACTCATCATACTGTATGTTATAGACCACCTCTCCTATGTGATCTTTCCATTTTTCAGTTTTCTCTTTGTATTTGCACTTTTTTTTTTGTACTTGTTTTGTATTTTATATTATAATCTGCCAGGAAGCATTGACTGATCGCCTTCGGATATTGCACAGATCTGTTCTGTAAATAAAGCTTATTCCATCTGATCAAGCAGCGCTCAGTCTATCAAGGTCCCTGGAAGGACGGATAAGGTAGACAAGCTGATGAATAACTCTATAGGACGGTATTCATACATGTGATAAAAGGTGGTCCGCCAATGCATCAGTGTCTGCTGGAAGACCCTGAATAGTTGTGATTCTCTCCGGCAAACTGGATGGACCTGGATGTAGGAAAACAAGGTCAAAGAGACAATGTATTAAGAGATTGTCTGCTCTCAAGCGAGAAACCTAAAGTGACAAACAGGGTAAATATAGAACACGCTAGAAAGAGGAAAGTATGGATATTGATTTACTGTAAGTCATTGTCTGCAGGAGTGGGATAGGCATTAGGAAGGCTACAGTGTCTAAATCTATCTATCTATCTATCTATCTATCTATCTATCTATCTCATATCTATCTCATATCTATCTATCTATCTATCTATCTCATATCTATCTATCTATCTATCTCATATCTATCAATCTCATATTTATCTATCTCATATCTATCTATCTAGCTATCTATCTCATATCTATATATCTATCTCATATCTATCGATCTCAGATCTATCTCATATCCATCTATCTCATATTTATCTATCTCAGATCTATCTATCTCATATCTATCTATCTATCTCATATCTATCTATCTATCTATCTATCTATCTATCTATCTCATATCTATCTATCTATCTATCTATCTATCTATCTCATATCTATCTATCTCATATCTATCTATCTATCTCATTATCTATCTATCTCATATCTATCTATCTATCTATCTATCTATCTATCTATCTATCTCATAGCTATCTCATATCTATCTATCTATCTATCTATCTATCTCATATCTATCTATCTATCTCATATCTATCTATCTCATATCAATCTATCTCATATCTATCTATCTATCTATCTATCTATCTATCTCATATCTATCAATCTCATATTTATCTATCTCATATCTATCTATCTAGCTATCTATCTCATATCTATATATCTATCTCATATCTATCGATCTCAGATCTATCTCATATCCATCTATCTCATATTTATCTATCTCAGATCTATCTATCTATCTATCTATCTATCTATCTATCTATCTATCTCATATCTATCTATCTCATATCTATCTATCTCATTATCTATCTATCTCATATCTATCTATCTATCTATCTATCTATCTATCTATCTATCTCATATCTATCTATCTATTTATCTATCTATCTCCAATTACCCATTGACAAGTCACTAGAGATACTGTAACTCTTGGTCCATCCATTCTTCCTCAGACTGATAGATCTATATCCAACATAAAACCATCATATACTTGATCCGAGCAATATTTACAAGCCGCCCGTCTTACATGTTGATCTTATATTCCTTTGTCGTGACATTTCTTGAACCCTGATAATGAGATAGATTAGTAATAAGCCTAAGTAGAAGGTGATGTCAGAGACGCAGAATCCAGAATGAAATAGCCCGTATCCATCGCCATCTCTTGTGCATCATTATCATTACCACTAATGTCGTCCCCCTGGGGAGCTCGGTGGCCCCCGGCTGTTTGTGGCATCGAGCGGCACACAGTAATGAAGGATTACCATACGACACTCCTCATTACAGGAATATTTCCTTCTTTCTGGTATTTTTCTTTATTTTTTATCTAGAAGATGTAACATGTAACGTTCTTTGCTGGAAGCTATTGACCTAATTTGAATTGTGTTTGCAACAAAGCTGAGATAAAGCGTCTATCTGCCGCGGCCCGAGGTGCATGTGCTCCTCTGGATCATCTCCGGGGAGACGCAAAGGTGCAGACATTGATAGCTGCTATCATTGAGATTGGTTTATTGTGGTTATAGATAAACTCCGATACACCCCTTGTATCTCATGTATCTGCCTAAACCACATCAGCATCTTCACACTTGTATTGATTTTGGGTAACTTTAACACTTGGCCTCCAGATACTGACAATAGATCCAGAAAGTACAGATGTATCCAACATGAAATCGCCATCTCTTCTGATCTGTGATGCATTCCACATAGAAAAAGTAAGACACTGCACTATATTTTCTAACACTAGGTGGAGCTTTGGAGTATTGGGGGTAGATGTTTCTTAAAGGAAATGCCCTGTGTCCTTCAATGCTCCTTAGGGGTGAAACTTAAATTCTTTTTCTTTTTTTGTGCCCAAAAACCCATGAAGCAATGCAGAGAAAATCCTCTTTTTATGGATAAGCAAATCACCTTATAAGTGCACTGGGGGTGGGGCCTGATGTGATAGAGTTGCCTACAGACAGTCTCCTCCTCCAATAGTACACGATTCAGTCTCAGCCTGCACCAAGGCTGTCTGTAGGCAAATCTGGCAAATACGGAAAATCCGTCTCGCCACTAGTGCACTTGCAGACTGATATCCATATACATAAAAGATGGCTATCTCTGCAGTGCATGATGGTTAGTTTTTACTCCTACTGAAGGCCCCTACATAATACTATTGGCGCCTTTGGTGACATTTTGGGTGTGATAGATTCCCTTTAAGTAAAATGTCTCAGTTGAGTCGACCAAGTCTCTGCAAGACTACTGTATGTATCTGCAGACAGCTACAGAACTTCCTGCTCCAGAGACTGAACGTAGACGTTTGGAACACAAATATCATCTTAAAGAAAAAGAGACTGCACATAGTAAGAGCAATGTCACAATAAATGCCCATCTCCCATATGTGGTGCCTCCTCTTTAATCTCATGAGCTTCATCTCTGATTTCTAGTCCCGTCTTCATCTCTGTACAATGGCCATCAGTTTTTCAGACTAGTCTATTTACACTGAACTTTGGTACTCTGCGACATTTTAACAGGTGACAGCCATGGTCAGACTGAAGCTCCTCTAATTTAGTGAGTGAATTGCTATAGAAGTAAATATGTATCTAAGTATACATTATCAATACTTATATAATATAATTAAAGATAATTAATCATTTTATTTTGAAGTTGGAGCCTAACCCAAACCCAAAATTGGTCCCAATTCTGACTCCAACACTCCAACTTCACAGCCCTGGTATTGACTCTGTTCCAGGCAAATACATGGTCAGTGGACAAGCCAAGGTCAGGACAGGCAGATTTTACTTGTTATTATATTCAGCCAAGAGCTCAGGATAGGTAGTAAAAAGTCAATAATGTTACTAGCAGAGGTGAGGACAGGTAGTAGAGAGTCAATAATGTTACCAGGCAGAGGTCAGGAAAGGTAGTACAGAGTCAATAATGTTACCAGGCAGAGGTCAGGGCAGGTGGTACAGAGTCAATAAGGTTAACAGGCAGAGGTCAGAGAAGGTGGTTCAGAGTCAATAAGATTACCAGGCAGAGGTCTTGGCAGGTAGTACATAGTCAATAATGTTACCAGGCAGAGGTGAGGACAGGTAGTACAGAGTCAATAATATTACCAGGCAGAGGTCAGGACAGGTAGTACAGAGTCAATAATGTTACCAGGCAGAGGTCAGGGCAGGTGGTACAGAGTCAATAAGGTTACCAGGCAGAGGTCAGGGCAGGTGGTACAGAATCAACATGGTTACCAGGCAGAGGTCTTGGCAGGTAGTACATAGTCAATAATGTTACCAGGCAGAGGTGAGGACAGGTAGTACAGAGTCAATAATATTACCAGGCAGAGGTCAGGACAGGTAGTACAGAGTCAATAATGTTACCAGGCAGAGGTCAGGGCAGGTGGTATAGAGTCAATAATGTTACCAGGCAGAGGTCAGGGCAGGTGATACAGAATCAACATGGTTACCAGGAAGAGGTCAGGGTGGGTGGTACAGAGTCAATAATGTTACCAGGCAGAGGTCAGGGCAGGTGGTACAGAGTCAACATAGTTACCAGGCAGAGGTCAGGGTGGGTGGTTCAGATTCAATAAGGTTACCAGGCAGAGGTCAGGGCAGGTAGTACAGAGTCAGTAAAGTTACCAGGCAGAGGCCAGGTGCAGGTGGTACAGAGTCAACATGATTATGAGGCAGAGGTCAGGGCAGGTAGAAAAAGGTTAGAGTGGGATATATAGCCAAAGGTCAAAACAGAATCAGAGTGACTATAGCGTAATACACCTTCATAGGAAGTAGCAAACTAGGAACCTGAGTGCTCAGGCATCTTCCTGTAGGTAAAGGTGCCTTAAATAGCAAACAGGAGCAATAGAGTGGGAGCTTACAGTTTCTTAAAGGGCAGACACCCTACATTTAGGAACAAGAGTAAAGAGTCTTTGACCTGAAAGAGCAGTGAGGAGGGCACAAAACTGAGACCAGCGGCTGCAAACAGGTGGCCCTACCACTACTAAAGCACAGAATACGTAAGATGGATCAGCCAAGAGCTAGAAGTATCCGAGACTATCAAAGAATAGTGTACATAGGGTTGTATAGAGATGGAAGTAATGCTTCCATATACCGTAGAGACCTCATACACCTCTAAGGCATCCTTATAATATCACCAAACAAAAGCAATCTATAATACGGTCATATACAGTAAACTAAGTTATCAGTAAATGTCTTTGTCTGGCGATCCACCATTCATAGGCCGTGGATAATCAATAGTTGCAGTGAAACATTGCATGGAGGATAGTGTCAGTGACTGATCTCCAGCTGTCATCATCCAGAAGAAGAAAAAGCATGCGCCATCGGGATGAACGATCGCTGTGACATCTGCAATTGGTTCATGTCTCCGGAGCTGCTTACCCTTGGAAAACATCAGAGAGAACTGAATGAGCCACCTGTAATATGACTGGAAGCCGCCGAGTACACACTATTGAATGTCAGACTGGTTATCATGTCAGTATATGATAAGAGACAGGTAATCTGGGTGAGGCCATGAGATAGCGGGCACTCTGCCCTCCGGGTATACAGGAGCGTACAGCAGATCTGCAGACATTCCCAAGACTCCTCGCCTTTCTTGGAATATCAATTCTCTTGATTCCCTCAGCTTTTCTGTCCATTTGCCATGACCTTTAGTCCTCATTAACTACACATACATATTGATTCACCATCATAATATTGCTTTATTGGTTTTCCATTAAGCGTCGCCTCCATACTGTATGTATCTTGGCACTGAGTTAACAAGCAGTGTCGGTTTTATGTTCTTGTGTCTCTAATGTGTTCTCTAGCTAAGTGCATACGCTCATCACCTGGCTCATCTAGAATGATGTTAAGGGTGAAGGGAAATGTCAAGGGTCATTGAGAAACAGGGATCAGCGGAGGAGCCAAAAAGTCAAGAAATCCCCAAAGTCCTAATTTTACATTCCTCCCATGTTGCACAGTTGAGACTAGAATGGAATGATTAAAAGTAGGTTCTCCTTGTAGCAGCGTGGATACAGGAGAAGGTGGTGTCTTGACTCCGGGTTTGTTAGCTGTGTGGTCTGGTGGGCTTTGGCCCCCCAACCCGTCATGGCCACCTTTGCACTTGCTGATGCAGCATGGTCTAAACTAAAGGTAGGTTCGCATGGTGTCATTTAGAAACCTATGTGAGTGGTCTTCCACCTCAGATTACTCAACGAATTCCTTTCCACAATGAAAAGTCGATGCAGAGCTCTGGCTTTCCAATGCAGGTTTTCTTTCTGATTGGCCTCAGACACAAAAGGTCTAATCAACATGAGTCTTACACCGCGGGTTCTGAGGTCGAATCAGTCGTAGAATCTGCCGCAAGATTTTTTTCATCATCAGATTCCAGCCAAAATTTGAAGCTGATTTTAATGCGAAACTATGTTCTCATTCACTGACAGCAGAGGTCTTCAAAATGATACAAAACTTTTTGTGATACAGTAATTCCTGGATATTCACACATTTTTGGCATGTCCACTATTTACGCATTTATGACATGTCCACCTAATTTCTTTTAGCTGTGTATTTTTTGTTTTATAAAACTGGGCTGTGCCGTGGAGTTTCAGTGTTCTTCCCAGACAATGCGCCATCCTCTTCTGCCCCTGAGTCACTGCTGAGGCCCTATCACAGGCCCCAGTGGTGACTTGGGGGCAGAAGAAGTGTACGGACCAGGAAAAAATACCAGAACACTGGAGAATGCCCGGCAGATCCCAGGATTGGTAGAAGCAGAAATTTTTGGAAAATTTGCAATGAATCCAACTTGTTGCAAACTGGTTTGGCCATTTCTATAGCATAAGAAGACATCATATGAAGACTAGCTCTGCCCATGTGACCTATTTTGACCACCCACTCAGAAATCTCCTTTAGTGACTAGAGGTTATAACTAAGATCATCTCCTATTTGGCAGACCCAACCTATAGGCAGGCACTAAGTAGTCAACCATTTTTTTCACTATTCTCCTGTTGCCAACCCCTTTGAGTATAAAGCGTTAAGGACTTCCAGGAGTATGAGGTGGAGATGCTGGTAGTATTCTGAGTAGAGATGGAAAAGTCTTAAAGATTTGTTTAGAAAATTTTGTGAGGTTTGACCCTCCAGTTCATTACAGGTCAAACTTGCTCGGCATGATCTAGAAGAAACCTCAGAGTATAATCAATGGAGACCAAGAGCACCTTGCCTCACCTCTCCTAGTCATCCTTGAGGCATCTTATGGTATTTAGCGTCCTCTTCTGGCCTCGGGCTGACGTCACATGCTGGAGTCACCACTGAGGCTTGTGATTGGTACTCAGTGGGACGCATTAGCATCATAAAGCTAGGCCACTGAGATCCCAGGGTACATGATGTCAGCCACAGGCCATGAGGACACCAGACATTGCCATATGCCTCGAGGATAAGCAGAGGAAAGGTGAGTATAACTGTTTGTGATGTTGCTGCATCTCACCATGGCCTCCAAAGAGACCCCACAGAATATTAGGGTTTTGTGGGTGACAAACCCCCAAAGTTTCAGGTTTGGTTTGAGTCCGAAGCTTTTGGAAAATTTGGGAAATCTGGTTCACTCCTCTCTGATTCTGAGCCATGTGTTCTGCTTTTTCTCCTGATACCATCAGATATAACCGTGGTGTGATATACCGGCGGTGGAGTAATGGATTTAGCTCTTACCTTATTGAAAGTTACTTTCAAAAAGATCAAACTCCGCAGATTCTGAGGGGTGAGAAACCAAAGGGGACCGCCAGTGGGAGCGCACACTCCCTAAGAGCTGGGACGGAAATCCTAATTTGCTGTTGTATAACAGATTTGGAGACAGATGTTTCATGTTTCATGCGATTACGCTCCATGTTATTAACTGCTAGTGACAACTTTGAGGATGAGTGAATCAATGGTTTTTCAGATTTCCCCGGGAGATAATCAGAGGTGGGAGGGCGTCCTGCCAGCTCCATCAATGAACGCCGAGATTTTATGTTACACAACCATGATACACAAAAACAATATTATAGCAAGCACAGACACAGCTGAAAGTATTTACCCTGATGTAGCAGAGCTGACTGTGTCATTTGGAACAATTCCTAGATTTTGTCAACTTATAATTTATATATATATATATATATATATATATATATATATATATACTATATGTGTGTGTGTGTTCTATCTGGCTGTTGCCATATTGTACCCTCAGTGATCAGACATTGATGACATGGTTAGACTAATTATTATTATTATGTAAATAGTTTTTTATGATTAATTTATTATGATATCTTTATAGCTGTAATAAATCTGTCATTAATACAGAGCTCCAAATTCCTACATAGTCATATAATTAATCATTGACATTGAGATGTCTACAGCCAGCACTAGGGGTGCTCAAGAATTTACTGCATACAGAGCTATTACTGAGTGCAATGTTTGAACAGTATTCATTAGGCTTCTGAGCTCCCCCTGGTGGTGACTGTAGGCAGAAAAAAATGAGTCTTGGATTTAAAAAATTGAGCTTTGGATGTGTGAACAGTATTTAGACTTTACAGAAACGTTTTGCAAATTTTTAAATTTTGGATAAAATTTTCAAACTACTATTGATATTTGTGATGTAGATAAAAAAAAGTAACCAAAACTCATGATAAACTTAGTGCATGCCATGGATTTCTTTTCATTTTCTTTTGTTTAAATTTTGGGTGTTAAAGTGGGGGTGTAGAATACATTTCCTGTAACCATCAGGCTACAGATACAATCATTTGTGACCCTTGAGATTCTTTTGTTCATGGTTATAAAACATAAGGAAGATGCATAAAGATGAGGGATAAAGGTATGACGGTATATTCACACCCAGTTTTTTTGAAAGCAGAAAGAAACCTGCTCTAAAAAAGTTTTTGGAATATTTATGGTGTGATTTTTGTGTCTTGAGAACCTAAGTATAGTTTTTGACTTAGAAAATGTACTATAAGACTAAACAGGGGTTTTCTTTTAACTGTTGCAAGCCTGCAACAAAAACAAGCCCTTAGGTTGGAATCACACATTTATATGTAGTTTGGTGGGCTAAAGCCAGAAGTGGATCCAATAGGACATGGAAGTACAGATGTGCCCACCATTACGTTACATCAAACGTGGTTAATGACTGTAATTCCTTGGGAAAACAGTTCAATACAATATTAAGACATGATAGCAAAACCCTTGACAGGCTGCAATACACATCACAACCACTGGGAGTCCGCACATAGACACCTATACAATAGACAACTTGTGCCAGAGTATCATGAAATTGTGTTGTTTTGAATAGCCGGTCATCTCATGCCACACTTTTGGAAATATCCAGCCAAGAAGAAAGGCAAAGGAGGGCACATATGTATAAAAGAAAGGAAATTATATTTCCTTGAAGTTGAATCCCATTTGGTTTCGGCTTACAAAACCACATATGACCCAAGAACTAAGTGACCCATGAAAACAAACCATAGCTGGAGCGGAAGGAGCACTCCACAAAAAACACCAATAAGCTCTGGATACAGCATATTGCGATAGTTATTCACATTCTAAGGTATAACTTGACACTGATAACTTGCTGCAGTGTGATATGTGATAACACAGCACATAACAGTCATTGAAAAGCCATTGAAAGAGTCGGGTTAACTTGACCGTATAGTCAAGTTAAACTTTGCTCCATCTGTAACTATATTGCCTTCTTTTAGATTTTCTTCCGTGCAGACTGATGCTTACCAGATGTCATTTAATCTCTGATCTTTGGGGATGTTAATTATATAAAAGCCTATAATAATGAAAATGTCAAAAACAAGGTAATTTCGGCTGATAAAATGTGATCTGCTAACCTTGGCGAAGGCAAAGTTTTGTAAACATAATTTTAGCACTACAGAAAATGAAATATTGCTCCAGCAGGTGCTTGTGTTTTCTGGATTAATTTACGGGAAGGAAACAAGGTTAGCAACGTGGGGAAAGGGAAAAAAAAATAGAGATGTTTTTGTGCCAATGGTTCTGCGATATCAAATTGTTTTGTTGACAAAAACGATGCAGTAAACACACATGATTGAAGCGACGGCCATTATACCTGCACATGGATAACCTTTCCGTCTCGGAGTGTCAAGATCTATTTCTGGTTCCAGAAGAAAGGGTTCTCTCTAGACAATGGCGACACAATGGCTGTGCTCTCGACATGAGGTCCCGAGCAGCAGACCCAAGTGCCAGTCTCTCAGAAAGTTCCTTAATTAGCCACATTGGCTTGGAGTCTGCCAAGTACAACAGGCACACAGAGCAGCTGTGCAAAAATCAGTTTGTCCAAATGCACCAAAACAAACCTAAGAAAAGCCCGACAATCTTGAAAGAGATGAACTTTTTGGCCCCGAGTCAGCTGTAATAGAAGGAAACAGCTGGACATTGTAGAGCAAATTACACGGCAAACAACCTTTATTCATTTCAGTTTTATGGGCCTAACAAAAGAGCTTCAATGACTTGTTCCAGGAGGGAAGAGAGAGATAAAACCTAGGACTTCACTTTTTACCTAGTATAGATGCCATAAAAAAAAGTTCTGAATACCCGTGGAAATAAAAAATAAAGTAAATTACAATAAGAAATATTTTCAATTACATTCATTCATGTATTCTATTCATTAGTTTTTTAATAGCCCCCTCCAAACTAGAGGGTGTGCTGTAAAGAGAATAAATGATCAGAGGAAACATCAAGAGAAAAATACAATTTTAAGTGCAATACCCCTCCTGACCTCAGGGTGTGCTATGTAGGAGAAAAATAACCATGAGAAACGTAATGAAACAAATAGCTTTAAGAGCCATACCTCTCCTGAATACAGGGGGTGCTGTGAAGGGAAAATACAAGAATGAGACACATAAAGGAACAAATAAACTTTTAAATGTAGTACCCCTCCTGACCACAGGGTGTGCTGTGAAAGGAAAACATGATAGTAAGAAACATAAGGGAACAAATACATTTTTACATTTAATACCCCTCCTGACCACAGGGTGGGCTGTGAAGGGAAAACATGACCATGAGAAACATAAAGGAACTAATAAACTTTTAATTGTAATGCCCCTTCAGGGTGTGCTGTAAAGGGGAAACATGATAATGAAAAAAAAAAACCATACAGGAATAAATGAACTTTTAAATGTAATACCCCTCCTGACCACATGGTGTGCTGTGAAAGAGAAATATATCCAAGAGGAACAGAAATGAACTTCTTTCATGCCCATGAAGTACAATACACTAAAGCTCCACCTTGTGGTGGGTGCAGTTATATAAAATTGTGCAACAAAACATGCTTTGGTATGACCTGAACAGTCTATCCTCCACAGCCTGAATACAAAAGGATAGGGAAAGTGTAAAAAGAGAAAAATATTTTGAGTATAATTCCTGGGTGGTCTATAGTTTGCTCTGAGCCCCTTAGGACTCATTTATTTGATACTCTAAAGATTGTTGCACTATATAACAATATCATAGCATTACCCTGGAAACATTGTAAGTGGGCACCATCAGTATAAGGTATGATGCTACATAGGAAACCATATATTGATGCAGACTGATCTTCAGATTGAGTGTGCTACAATTGTCTCCAGTCTAAGTGATCCTCTAGTATTTAGTCCACATTTTTAGCTATAATGGGATAACGGTCACTCATTTTTCAACAAACTTTGCATAAATCAATAATCCTGGCAAATATAAGGAGCTTTGTAATACAACCTGTCAGAGAAAAATACCTCTTTCTCCATGTATCAGTGTATTCTTCCAACCTCATTGTCCCTAAACTGACATTCACTCTGAAATCTCTGCTGAATCTGCTTTGGTCTCCCAAGATGTGCTGATAAAAGTCTTTGGAGAGTAGGGGGGGCCATTGGGAAAAAGGAGAAAGACAGATAAGGATTGATGGAGCTAAGAGTAAGTCTTGCATCTTACCCCCATGATAGAAAGGTAAACCCTAACCTCACAATGCCTATCCTCCCCATGGGTGTGGGTCCCAGACATTCTGTGAATATAGCTTAAATATTCAAGGTAGGAACATCCCTTTAAGATATATTCTTCCTTCCTAAAGAACCCAGTGCCCCTATGCTCTATGCAGATAGTATATTGCTGTCAATGGGAGCATTTCTATCATCCTCATAGATACCAGTTAATCGCTGGGGGTCTCAGTGGCCGGACATCATATGATAATGACCGTATTATGGCGATCTATTTTACAAGATTAGATAAGCCCTTTCCCTTTTTTGCATGTTTTTGCCACTTTTTTTAAACTTGCATAATGTGTTAAGCAGTTTCCTTTGTTGGTCACGACTAATGTGCTAAAACAGAGAGATTTGCAGGATTGGAATCATTAGCGGAATTGATCATAGTAAATACATATCACATAAAGCAGCGGTAGGGGCCCCGCACAAGGAGGAAAAGTGAGGAGGAAAATGAGAGACGTTATTGAAGAATGAAATGCTCTGCTCTGTGCCCATTAACGTCAGACCACATTGCCCTCACGGAAAGCGAGCCGAGGCGCAGCCCTGGAAGCTAGGAATACATTAGGCACGATTCTAACAAATTGTCATTACTGTTTCCATGACAACCTGAATAAAAAAAGGTCCATGTATGATATTTGTGTTCTATGTGCCTGGCTTGAGGAAATCAAGGTTAATGAGTCATTAGCTGCGACCATGGGAAATAAAAGAGAGATTTCAGTGTGTGCATGAGAGGGCAAGCTCCTCAAGCTTTTCTAAAAGTCTGTTTACACTTCTGGTTCACCTTGGCAGTGTTGGAGGGCATCCTCAGCCGTGATTGACATAGATCAGATTGTCGCAGCATTTTGAGAGTCCTGATAGCTGGTAGAAATGAGTCAAGAGCAGGTACTTAGTCTAAGCCAGCCAAATTTTGCTAAGTGTCTTACATGCTAGATGTTGGAAGTCAAAACTTCGACTTCCAGTTTGGTCAGAGAAAATAACAGCTTTTAGGCTGAGGCCCCACGTTGCGAAAACACAGCTTTTTTTTGTTGCAGATTTTGTTGTGGTTTTTTTGAGCCAAAGACAAGAGTGGCTACAAAAGGAATATTAGGAAGGTCTTATATTTCTCCCTTCAGCTCAATCCACTCCTGGCTTTGGCTCAAAAAACAGCAGTAAAATCTGCAAAAAAAAAAAGCTGCGTTTCTGCAACGTGGGGCCTCTGAGTTAATGGTCACATCCTACACAAAAACTAACATTATACGTGTTTCCTCACCGTCATAGACTTAGTAGCACAAGTTGTTGACTACGTATCATTTTCTTGATGTACTTTGACTGCTGGTGGGTATTTTGCTGGGACTTCTTGCTTGGAGAGAGGTGAGGAGAGCTGCTTCATTCAGTTAACTTTGCACAGAGTTGCTTACACGTGGCTTTAGAGACTATGAGCTCTGAAATATTGTTACATTGTTAATAGAGGCTGGAGAATCAGTTGGTAACAATCTGGGTTCATAATAAATTTTTTAAAAATGTTGGGTTTGGATGAACCCCAAATTTTTGGAGTAAGTCACCCATGAACTGTTGTTATACTCTGGTGTCTATAATTTTTGGCAATTCAATAATTGTTATTATACTTCACATCATTTTTATAAACTGGGTAGGACACATGGGCAAATTTATTATTAAATTTATTATAATTTACTATCTATTAAAATACGCCAGATTTCTGGAACAATTTATGCCAAACACATGGGGGATATTTAATAAGGCTGGCATTTCCTCTGCCAGTCCTAATAAAGTCCCTGACTGGCACAAGGAATGCCTGAATTATTAAGAGACTCTACGTAATTTATGGTCACTCCCATGCACCAGAATAAAATCTACGTCAGTCTGCAACTGGTATAAATTTCTCATGTAACTCATGCCAGTTTTCTATTATAATAAATTTGTTGTGCCGAGGCCAAAATCATGTGAGCAAGAAAGGACCGTGCGCCAAAATTACTCCACATATTAACACCCATCTAAACTAGAAAACTGGCGTAGATGGGTTAATAAATTCCCCCTTAGTGAACATGCCTTGCACCAAATTCCTTGTAGACATTTTTTGTGGCTAGTCCAATAAGAGGGCTTGACTGAGTGGAAAGGGCTTGGCTTATAGAAATGGGTTTGGTATAAGATGCAAATGCATATTCCAAAAAATATTTTAAAAAGTTTAGCACTGGTGGAATAAGTTGACAAATAGGTAATGTCAAGTTAGACAAAGATGCCTAAGGATGTGTCAGATTCATCATCAAGTGAAAGTTGTCTATACTCCTCTTATTAGTGAATTATCCTTTTAAGCATACAGATTCTACCCCAAACTGTATTCAAGTCTGGTAGTTCTGCAAGACCCTTAGGACTTTGTGGCCAGGTGTAGACATACTATATTTGTAACATGTGGCTCTGTACAGGGACCCAGGAGATAAGGGGGATCTGCTATCCAAAAATTCTCTGGAGGTTACAGAACCTATTGTCTATCAGATTGCATATAAGAGATTGAGTTTGATTTACAATTACAAGTGGATTGCTAAAATGAGGGACTATATGATGAGCTATTGGGGAGCATGAGGCCCATACACTGATCCTGAAAAATGGCCCTAAGTTATCTGTGTCCATTCCTGCTCATGAACCAAAGACGTTGGCCAAATTTTTGAACCTTCCATTTTCCACTACCACCAAGAACATACCTTTCCCATTGTGTCATGAACCTAAGCAAGCAGTGGCAGAACTTCAACCTCCCGGGCCCTAATGGAAATTATGTAGCAGGGCCCCTATGTACCATGAGCCATTTAGAATACCTTCTTATGTAGTAAAGGAGCGACTTCTACCTGTGCATGTTCTGATTAGTAGTGGATAAACCTTGTAAGAGTCGGTTATTGTATATTTTCGAGGTTCTGGTTCGGACTGAACTAGTAAGGTCAGAAGCTGAAGTGCTATTCAGACCCCAGAGTATGATATTCAGAGGCCCTGGGAGGTGTAGAAAAATAAAAACACTGATGCTCACCTTTCCTTACTTTTCTGGGGCTCCATTGCGGGATCTGATATTCTTCCTTTGACATCGCTATTGTCTTCTGCCCTCTTTTGTGAAGGATCACCGCCAAGGTGTGAGCCATCATATGGTGGCCATTGACGCCATGATGCTTTGACATAAGTATCATGACAACAGAGCCCCGATGTTACTGCTGAAGCCAATCACAGACATCAGCAGTGTCTCAAGGATTATGAGGTCACAAGATGATGGGCTGCCACAATGGAGCTTCAGAGAGGTAAGGAAAGGTATGAGTTATTTTTTGGAGCACATTGGAGTTTGAAGAAACCCTAGAGTACTGTATAATAACAATTTATCTCAGGTTTGGCCGAACCCTAAATTTTTGGAAAACCCATCATGAACCCGCTTTATCGTATTGTGCTGAACGGACTTCATGAGAAATTGTATAGCTTAACCAAACTGTAGATCGATTAAAAGTGTAGACATCTGTAGATACTTAAGTTTTTGAAAAAGCAAAAGAAAACAATAGAAACTTCTCACAGCTGTATATTCTCATAGTTCCCCGGTCTAGGAAATACCACGACGGTCTATCAACACCAGCCGGCACCGCCGCCATCGTCAGACTAATGTAGAGATAATTACTGACATTCCTCATTGCTATGTCTTGCTAGTAAAATAAGACCCGGTGCCTGCGAACAACACAAACTAAACATTATTAAAAAACACACACACACAACATCCATTAGTTCATCTTGGGAGAAGATTGCAGACTTCTTACTCATTGCACCTTCGGAGGATTTTCTAATTGGTTTTCATTACTTATAAAAAGCCTTTGAGCGCGGCAGCGGCATACACATTTACCAACTGTGATACTCGCTCATCAAATGCTCTCACATCTTCACGGTGCTTCAGGTTTTTGTCAGCGGGATGAGAAAAATGAAATGCCATAGAGTAAACTAGAGGCTGCCCCGGGGAGGTAAAATGGGAGGGATGGGGAGGGGGGGCTTGTCTGTAGACTCACATGCCATTGATAGCCATTGAGGGATAAGGATTCCTCTCTTCCATCGCTCCAGCGGGTATTTTCCTAGCAGGCTGATTGCACAGTGCAGTGTCAGCCGTCTCCACAAAGCCACAGGGCCAGATCTGAGAGTAGACGCTCCATCACAGCTGCCTGTTTCTCATACAGTCAGCAGATGCAGTGGGAAGGGGAGTCCGACTCTTGTTTTTGTATTATTTTTTCACGCCAGGCACTTAATTACAAACACTATATCAATGTACATTGCACTTATGGGATTCAGAGCTTTCGTTTTTTTAATTATGGCAAAAAATTCTGAAATATGGGTAAATTATCCAAGCTGTAAACTTTTAATATAGGATGTGATAGCAGAGAGGTTCTGTTCTTACAACTCCAAGATACAATCCAGCAGGCAAAAATGGAGGCAAAACGTAAAAATATTTTGACCCAATTGGGTTGTATAAATAAGAGTATATGGGCATCTTAATGGGGGTCCCAACACTAAAGGCCCCCTACTATTATCCAGTGTGGACAGTCTCTATCATCGCAGGTCCAGTTGACTTGATGACATTCTTCAATTGGATGGTCATGGGTTGGTCTGGCCTTTGCAAAGGGTTAAAGAGGTTTTCAACCTAATGAAATGGTCTAAAATGAATACCTCACCAATTTCCTGCCGCTCCCATGCCAGTGCTACACCTGGGCAGACATGGCATTCTGTTTTTACAGCTCTAGAGGTGATGTGTCATCTCACCAATTGACCCATGGAGCCAATCACTGGATGTAGAGGTGACCTCAGTGGTTGACTATAGGGGTCATATTTGACATACCACGTAAGCAGCCTCAGGCTACAGTTAGACTTGCGTTTGTAGACCGTTTGTAGAATCTGTCGTCCCCCATTCTGCTTAAAATATGCAAACAGGACTTTTCTCTCTGCCGATTTTGGGTGGAAACCCCATTATAGTCCAAGGGGTCCGTAGGTAAACATTTTTTAAGATGATCGGGTTTTCCTGAAGAATGGAAACCCGAACACAGGTGTGAACCTAGCATCAGGGCTCTATGGAGAGGCAGGGGATTGGTAGGGGGATTACTACACCTTATGTCCTTATACACTGTTACCAGCTGTTTGTAAATGGCTGAATGGGGCTAGAAACCCTTTTGACTTCAGATTGGGAACTGGACAGTCCCCGTAACACAATAATCAATAGTTTCCTTTAAATAATTTTCTAAGACTTAAATATCAAAGCTTTATCCTTAAAACCTTTTCCGGAACTAGGATATTGATCAATTATTCTTAGGATAGGTCACCAGTATCAGATTGATAAGAGTCCAATATCCAGAACCCCCACTGATCAGCTGATTGAAGAGGCTGCAGCATTTGGACAAGTGCAGATGGCCAAGCACAGTGCTATATATTGTATAGTATTGTATTGTGGCTGTGCCATGTATTGCAGGACCGATGAACATATCATGTCACGTGACCTTATTTGTTCAGGTCCTGCAGATCATTGAATAGGACTGTAGCATGGCCTTGTGACCAAAGGACACATCAGGAAAATCCCTTTTAGATAATCCATCAATACCAATACAAGATTTAATTTATGAGGGCTCTGACCAGAAGAAAAGAACCCCCTGGGTTGGCCCTTTTCTGATCAAAATTTGATGTATGGTCCATCAACGGTTAATGGGATACTCCAGGACTACAAAATAGATGACCTATATTTAGGAGAGGCCATCAATATTAGACCAGTCGGGATCCCTTTCAGGACCCTTACTAATCAGATGGGGCCATGTTGGTCCAGCGAGAGGCAGGTCCCCTTACTTGTTTTCCAGGCATTAGACCCCACCACTTTGGTATGTCCCAGAGACCTCATTAAGTTCTGTAAGAAAACTTTTATAGAATATTATATTTTTTTCGAGGTTAGTAGATCACTGTACACACTAGGGTTTACCCATGGTATTGGGACACAAAAAATTATATGAGAATTTCTTGGTTTATACTCCCGTAATTTCATCACCACAAAAAACATAATCACAAGGGTCGGTCATTGTATCCCGGCACATAATATGGCTGTGAAGCCCTGGCAGGTATCTCAATGAACACTAAACTAAACCACCGGTGTACGCCTATCGCCTCTAATGGGATTCTCTAACATATATGGGCGTAGATTCGCCACTGGCTAACCGGCGCTGTAATTATAGAAAACACCAGAATCTGGAAATGAAATGAATGATGATACTTTAGTCTTCAGGATGGCGCTAATTATAATCCCCGCAGCTGGCGTCTCCTGACGTATATTATTTCCTCTAGCTGTCATTGAGCCGTCACTTCCCCTATAAACCGATCTCATAAGAGATAATACCGGTGCTTTGTATCTGGGAACGGCTCTGCGTCCCGATGGAACAACAAGTGTTAATTACAGAAATCGTTTATCCTTTGTTTGTTATCTGCTGGATTTATTTTCATCTCTGTTCTCCTGGCGTCCCCTGCAATGTGCCCAGTAACTCCTTCACTGCCACACTCTCGAGGTGAGGTATGTCTCTGGTTCTCATAATATGGCAAATGAAAATACTTTATAAAGATACAAACTGAAAAAATCCATTTGAGATTCTGCAGCAGTAAAGCTAGATCCATGCCTGCAAGAGTCCATGGCACATTAGTTTTCTTGGCTGTGGATGCCACGACATTGATCTTGTAGTCTTGGAGTAAGCATATATAATGGAATTGGTAACTTCTGCTTATCCTTTAGTCTTTCCGTATAGTGAGACTTTTTGTGAAGTACAGAAATTTACTATGAAAGATGTCAGGAGAGGAGACAACTCTTCTACTTATCCAATGATTCACAGGTGACATCTTTTTGTAGCTATTCTCTATCTTTTTCTTCTCCATCCAATCCAGACGACCATGACAGCTTCTTCTTTCAACTGCAGACTTGGCTGCCAAGACATATTTGGCTTCTGGCTTCTTTAGCCAAGTCCAGCCTCTAAAGCAAGAAAATACAGATGCCAGACCTCCAAATTAATTCAGTCTCTAGACCTGACTCCTAAATTATTTAAGTTCCAAGCTGCCTGGGAATAAGGATGTAGAATGGCAATTGTAACATCTAGTTGTCCATTAGTTTTTCCCTACATAGAGAGTTTTTGTGAAATATAGGGATTTACTATGACACAGTAGCGTAAGTACCACCGTAGAGCCTTAACGTGACCTAAGGAGGCCTGGTGGGCCTTTGCTTTTTTTTTTTTTTTTTTAATAGACGGTTACCAAATGGAGTAATCACAGCAGATAATGGGCCCTATTTACTTCCTGATCTCCGTTCTTAATCACGGCCACCTCCACTTCCCCTTCTCCCCTCCAGGGAGCCCCGGGCATCCCAGCAACATGATATGGGACACACAGGGCCCCCTGGAGAGCAGAAGGGGAAGCAGAGACGGCTGTAAGCAGGAGTGGGGATCGATAAGTAAGGCCGGGGACCCGCAGCTAGAGTATTTGTTGGGTGAACCACAACAAATACTACTATTATTATACTCGGGGTTTTTTTCAGATCCCCGAGTATAATGATCAGAAATCCAGGGGAGGTGACAAGCATAAAAAAAACTGTGGTACTCACCTCTCCTGGGCTCAGGCACATCTACATGCTGTCCTCTGTAGCAGGTCTTGGGTTCTAGACTATGATAATAGTTCATGAGTGGTGTACCCCAAAAATTTTGGGTGCTGCCAAATGCAAAATTTTTGCAATATTTGCAATGAACACCATAGTGGCCACGATGGGACATAATACTGTGTGGAGGGGCCATTATGTGACATTATACTGTGTGAAGGGGCCGCTATGGGACATTATACTGTGTGGAGGGGCCGCTATGAGACATTATACTGTGTGGAGGGGCCACTAAGGGACGTTATACTGTTTGGAGGGGCTGCTTTAGGACATTATACTGTGTGCAGGGGCTGCTTTAGGACATTATACTGTGTGGAGGGGCCACTTTGGGACATTATTCTGTGTGCAGGGGCCGCTTTAGGACATTATACTGTATGGAGGGGCCACTTTGGGACATTATACTGTGTGAAGGGGCCACTATGGGACATTAAACTGTGTGCAGGGGCCGCTATGGGACAATATACTGTGTGGAGGGGCACTATGGGATATTATACTGTGTGCAGGGGTCACTGTGAAACATTATAAAGTGTGAAGGAGCCACTATGTGACATCATACAGTGTGGAGGGGCCATTATGTGACATTATACTGTGTGGAGGGGCTATTATGTAACATTATACTGTGTGGAGGGGCCACTATGGGATATTATACTGTGTGGAGGGGCCACTATGTGACATTATACTGTGAGGAGGGGACGCTATGGGATATTATACTGTCTGGAGGCCACTTTGGGACATTATAGTGCGTATAAATGGGGCATTATACTGTGTGTGTGTGGGGACCAAGTCAAAAGTTTGCTATGGGGCCCAATATTTGCTAGTTACGCCCCTGCTATAACAGATATGTCAGGAGAGAAGACAGCTCCCCCAGTGATTCACAGGTAACTTCTCTTTTATAAATATTCTCGTTTTCTTCTCATCCATCCCAGACCATCATGATGAATTCTCCTAACAATGGCAGACTTTGCTGCTCAGGCATCTTTAGCCTCTGGCTTCTATAGCCAAGCCCAGCCTCTAACACAAAAAAATTTGACCCCAGACCTCCAAATTAATTCAGTTTTCAGACCAGAATAGTTTTCCGCTTCAAATTCCTCTCCAAAAACATGCCCTGTGGAACCTGCAGAAGAAAGGCAAATCCTAGCCTCATCTCTCCACCATAGGTTTCAACACTGATTAGCTTCATATATAATGGAGCAATTCAAGCACAAGCCTCAAATCTTTGTTTCATGGTTGTTCAGCTGCAGAAACTGCGGCCAGATCAAGCAGAACACTTAAAAAAACATCCATCACTGCCTCCCATTAAAACAATAGGAGGCAGATTTCAGGTGGAATTTATAGCTGATTTGGAGTCAGATTCTGCTCCAAATTACTCTGTGGGAATACAAGAATGCATACAGACCCCTACCCCAAACAAATACAGATCCCAGAGCCCTAAACTGCTACAGTACATAGAACAGACATACACAGATATAGATACTATAAAAACAGACTCCCAGCCCAAATCAATTGCAGACCCCAGACCAGTCCTCATATACTTACTGTAAAGAGGTTTTTAAGAGCAACAGGACCAATGCATGTTTGGTCACATGACCTTATGTATGCAGGTCCTGCACATCATTGCACAAAAACATTTATTCATGTTTGTCCTATGATTTGCAGTGAAAACTGGTAAAATTCCAAGGTACTTAAGGCTGGCCATATTATAATCCATCACCGAGTGCCAAAATATACTGAATCGATGTACAGAGATGACTGATATCAGCCCATGATCCTAGCAGAGCTTGCAATCTAATCTCCTATTTCAGATGCATACTAGTGTATAGGGGAGGATATAGCCAGTATGGGATAATACCAAAGAACCTGTTAGCCCCCTGGGTAGGCTGGTATAAAGAACAGGACAGTGATTGTGCCCAAATCTATTACACAAACATCACACGGATGTATGCTGGCTTGGATTAGGACCCCATTGTATATTAAACAGTTATGCCGACCTCTTGTGGGCTCTGTTGCGTAGTCTGGTGAAGGTTCCTGTACTCTTTGGGCTCTTCTGGACTCCTGAATGATGTCAGTGACCCCAGGGAACCTCCAAGGCCTGAGATTGGGCCTCAGTGGTCATAAGAAGCTTACGTGCTGATGTCATTCAGGAGGCCTGATGAGGTCCGAAGAGGATGGGGGAGCCCAGGAGAGGCGAGTATGACTTTGTGTTATGTTGACGCTCCTTCCCGGGGCCTCTGCTTATTGCACATTGGGCTCTGGAGAGAGTTTAGTATTAAGTGAACCCTCAAAATGTTGAGTTCTGCTGAACCTGACATTTTTAGAAAATTTGCTACCAGTTCAGCTCATCCACTTCACTCGTCCCTAACCTTTACCCTGTGTACAGTATATATTATGTAATGTATTATCGCTGCTTGCTTTTGAGGCCATTGCAGCCGATGAAATATCCAACCAACAGGACTATTTTGGTCGCCAATTACCGCTCCCGTCTTTAATCAAAGCTTTTACATATTTTGGCGTTAAGAAAAAAAATCTAATCTCTCCAACATGAGGTTAACAAGAGCCCCGCGGCATCCAGCCGACCGTTCACAATGATCATCGGGGAGCGCAATAACACGCTATGAAATGGTGCGCCTTCTCTCTATTGAGTTTGGCCTTTTGTGTTCTATTGTAGCTGTGAAGCACTGGATAGAATTACTAGTGCACATAATAGTCGCTCGGGATTAAAGTGCTCTATTTGTACACCTTATATAGAAATATAATGAGGAACCATCAGCAAGACTTCACTAAGAAAATGTACCAGCGCTTGCCTTGCTTCTGCACAGTGGGGTATAGATGAAGAATAATAGACAGCTATGTCAAGCGGTCGTCCTGTCACAATAATGACAGTCATTTATTGCCATGCATGCGAGTGGCAGGAGATAGCATTCCTCCTTCATACTGTGATACAAGGCCTCATTCACTTAACAAAGTAACCGCAAAAAAAATCACGATAAAAATAATAATGCAAATAACAATAATAATAGACCTTGTAGTAAATACTCCAATGTAGAGGCTTTCAATAGAATACACAGGCTGGATACAAGAGCTCACCGAGAACGAGCAGAGCTATTATGAGCTGCAATGTAAAAAAGAACCCACAAATACTGTAACTAAACCCTCAGTGACTCCATGTGACATTGGATTGAAAGTTAACTATACCTAGAGTCTTCCGTAACCACATTGACTCCGCATGACATTATATCTAATGACCTGGGACCTTCACCTTGACCCGAGTGACTCCACATGACATTGTATCAAATGATAACAATACAAGGGACCTTCCCTAACCCCCAGTGACTCCACATGACATTATATCAAATGATAACAATACAAGGGATCTTCCCTATCCCCCAGTGATTCCATATGACATTGTATCGAATGATAACAATACAAGGGATCTTCCCTATCCCCCAGTGACTCCATATGACATTGTATCGAATGATGACTATAACTAGTGCCTTTCCTTAACCTCCAATGACTCCACATGACATTGTATCGAATAGATGACAATACAAGGGACCTTCCCTAACCCCCAATGACTCCACATGACATTACTGTATATCTAATGACCTGGGACCTTCACCTTGACCCGAGTGACTCCACATGACATTGTATCAAATGATAACAATACAAGGGATCTTCCCTATCCTCCAGTGACTCCATATGACATTATATCAAATGATAACAATACAAGGGATCTTCCCTATCCCCCAGTGACTCCATATGACATTATATCAAATGATAACAATACAAGGGATCTTCCCTATCCCCCAGTGACTCCACATGACATTGTATAGAATGATGACTATAACTAGTGCCTTTCCTTAACCTCCAATGACTCCACATGACATTGTATCAAATGATATGTTAGGAGTAGAGCTGTAACCTCAGTGGTTGCTGCTATGAGTGTACCAACTTCCCTTTAATGTCTTTCCTACTTGGTGTGTGTTCCCCTTTAAGGCGTAATCACCTGTAGCTTTCTGGCCCTTTTAAAGGCCTTTCCTGTTTCACCTGGTTGCTGGCTATTTAGTTTTTGTCCTGTTAGTTGGGTTTTTGTCTCTGCACCTAGCTTTTGTGTTTCTGACCCCTGACTTTGCTGTTGGACTTTACTCCTGTCTACTGACCGGGGCTCTTGTATCTGTTTTGCTCTGACCATTGCTCTGCTCCTGGACCTGCCATTTCCTTATGCTCTGTACCTCGCTGCCATCTTGCTGCCGACCGGATAGACGACCACTCTGTTTCCTTGTCACTCCGAGCCTTGGAGCTCTCATGGAAGTCACCTTGTCTTCATCTGCTAGGAAAGCTCTGGACGTCTGAATAGTTTAACCCTCCTACCATCTGTCAGGTCCTACAGTGAGTGTCTGAGATTCTGGGTCCGCTGTTACCTGTGGTGCGCCAACTTGCAGTACACTGTTTAGTTGTTGCTAACGCGGGCTGAAGGAACCTGCAAATTCCACACCACCACTAGGGGCATTGGTGAAGATGTCCGGAGGCTGGTTTTGGTATCAATTTAGCTGTGCAATATCTTTGGAAGCAGCTTTTACCATAGTAAAAATGGTAAAGCTGAGTAAAAACTGTATTTGAACGTAACATGATGATTATGCCTAGGATTTTCCCCTAACTCCTAGTGACTTCACATATTATTGTATTGAAGGATGACTATATCTAGGGCTTTCCTCTAACCTCCAGTGACATCACATTGTATCTAATGATCTAGGATCTTCACCTATCAACCAGTGACTTCACATGACATTGTATCAAATGATGACTTTACATAGGGCCCTCCACTAACCCTCAATAGGTTTTCCTTAACCCCCAATAATACCAGTTGACATTGTATTGATTAATCCGGGACCTTCACCTGCCCCCTAGTGACTTTACATACCATTATATTTAATGATGACTATTCCTAGGATCTCTGCCTAACCCTCAACACCCTCATATGATATTATATCTAATGATGGGAACCTTGACCTAACCCCCAATCACTCCACATGACGTTGTATCATGCTGCAAGGCAGGATGAACTTGGCTGCTCTGGATCCAGATTTCAACTGCAGAACAGAAGAATATGTCAGAAAACAAGCGCACTTGCAGACTAAGGACCAAACCAGAAAACTTATGGCAGGCAGAGAGAGTAAAACATTAGCCAGAATCAAAAGCCATGAGAGTATGGGAATAGCCAGGGATATCAGAAGTCAAAGTCACAATACAGTCCATGAGGTGCTAGACAAAATCAAATCAGCAAGAGAGGGGTTAACAAGGAAAATAAGCAAAATCAGTAAATCCAAAGCAAAAAAAGGGCTGAAGCATTGGGGGTGAGCTCTAAGAATAAGGGGAGCTGAGATACCAGGGGGCAACCACAGGCAATAAATTAATGCCAGGTCTAAACACCCCGCCTGAGCCCTGGATTCCTTCTGTGTCTCGAGGTTCCAACTGCTTATATAGACCCAGACAAAGTTTGGCTGGTAGGCATGGAAATCTTAAAGCGATGGTTACGAGCACTACTGCACTGGACGAAACGATGGCTGCTGGGTCTGCAATGTCTCTATGGCAAGAGCCTACTGTCAGCTATAATCTGTGAGGAGACCTGGTAGTATGTGCCCGATTCCCCTGCAGCGCCACCATGGGGGGAATGAGGCATTACACAGTACCCATTGATATCCATAGGTTCTATGTGTAATGCAGGACAGGACAGGTTCTCTGGAGTGCGAGACACTCTTTGCAATTGTGCTCCACTCTGACCAAGAGATGAGGACCCTGAAAAGAAGTCCACCCTCTATCTTCTAACCTGGACAACCCCTTTAAGTATATTAAAGTGCAGTCATTTTAGTAGTTGGCTGATCAGGACTATGTTAGGCCCCCGGCTGCAGTTCTGTAAGCTCTCCTCTAAATATGGAATGATTGTAGTATTCATCCACCGTGCAGATAACTGGGAATGGTTATTACCTCATAAACTACAATCACCCCCAAGCTATTCCTTAATCACCTCCATCAGAAATGCTGAGTCATGTACAAGTCCGCCGCTGTCCTCATCTTCATCTGTAGCATGCGTTCCAGAGACGTAATGGATGGAGCTTCGGTGTAAGGAGAGACGCCGCTCATCCTCACCATGGTGCATAAGGCAACTTTGTGCATTAGATGCCAGAAATACAGGAGAGACCTTTGGCATTGTAGAGTTACAGTATAACTAGACCGCCTGCTCTTGCTCTACTATTGTCAATCTTGTCTCATTTTAAAGGGGTTGTTTCATTATACTGTAGACTACCTATTATGATGACAGTGATCAGATGATCGTCGCAGGAAGTAATTACCAGCTTTTCCATTGTGCTGCAGCGGCCACTAAAGGGAAAATGTAGTATTACATGTGGCTAATCACAGCAGCTGTCCATGGGGATCGCCTCTGCTTGTTAGTGGCTCTCTGCCTTGGCTCTTCATGGGTTTATAGACAGGGCTTGGCCGCTTTGGGTAATTTTTTTGTGAACAATGGCTGATTCCTCCCACCCGCTGGACTAGAAAACTGCCCATAAAATGTCCTGGCCATAAAGATCCTGGCTACTAAACCCCTTACACTACAAGCGTCCACATTTCGGTAGATACTCCTGGATGCACATGTGTCCTTTCTGCCTGGCTTGTAAAGTGAAGGCTACATTTAAGTGACTGCTGATTGGCCGTCTCCATACAACTGGAGAAGTAGCGAGCAGGGTAGGACCAAGGAAGACATTACTGGGTTATACTGAAAGGGCATTGTGACTGGCACATCATTACACCCACCACCATATGTATAGTATATATGTATACGCTTCTCTGGCTGGTACATTTGTATAGGCATTGGCATAGCAGGAAAGTGGACACTGAGATACGACTGGTACACTACTGGATTGGGGCTAATATTAAGGTATTGCCTTGTACCTGGCATTGTGCATTTGGGACATTCAGGTTTTGGGAGGTGCAATGTATTGGAGTATGGTTTGTTATGGGGTGTAGTTGCTAGGTGCGTGAGAGAGGGTGTCAATACATCATGGTGGTGCCCAGTGCCAGGGTAACAGGGGTGAAGTCAGGAGCGAGGAGAGGTAGAATAACATTGGCTCTTAGCTGTTGGAAGAAGGTTAGTGTTTAGGGTTTGGGGTTAGAGTTAGAAATAGGGTTTAGGGTTACAGTTAGGGTTTAGGTTTTGGGATTACAGTTAGGAAAAGTGTTTAGGGTTAGGGATACAGTTTTAGGTTGGGATTAGGATTAGGGTTGGGGGTACAGGTAGCGGTTTAGATTAGTGGGGTTAGAGTTAGGGTTAATAGAGTTAGGGTGACCAATTGAAAAAAGATAAAATGTCTGTCCCACTATATAGGGATAGTGCTCAGGATTAATATTTGCAGGGGCTGCCCTTAAAAAAATAGGGACAGTCTCAGCAAGTATGTTATGGCCAATTCTGTGCAGACAGTTGTGTGTTGAGGTTATTCTGTTAGTATTACTATGTTACCTTCTTATCTTCGTGGCCATCACATAACAACATTGTATCAATAATGTATGACTTTAGTGCGAGGGCGGACACCTTGTGGAACCATTCAGGGGCATCATTTGTGCACAGGATTGTCTTGAGGATACTATTAGTTCAGTTTTTGAGCGTGGTCAGAATATTCAGGGGTGGGATTAGGGAGGAGCCTGTGCTATGTCACATGCTCCTTAGCGGGGGGTGCAGCGGTAGAGGAGGACACATAAAGACACCAGTATTTTAAATGGCACATGGTAAATGGGGCCCAGCTTGGGTTAGTTGATCTGTAGCCATGCTGTGTTGGCCTCTCCCTGGTATGTACATGATGGGAGTTATACTTGTATGTCTGCTCCATAGTTACAAGTCTCTGCTAATACTGCAGTTTATAGTAATCGATGTCTGGTCCGAGCCGCGACGTGATGTTTTGTTTGCAGAATCTGTAATTAAACTTTACCTGTGTTGATCATTGATGGCCCCAGGCTACGGAGAACTCCGCTAATACAGACAGAGTCTCCAGAGAATCCACCACACACAACGTGCTATTATCCCAGAAAATGAGGGAAACGTCCACAACAGCTATGGAGATCAATCCATAGAACTTTATGTGAATATTTAATTCCTGGTATATCAGGATCTCTGCATTCTGTGAGAGTGAGGGGTTGTTACAATGTATCAGTTCAGGCAAAGCTTAGTGTGGACATATCTTACTGCTGTGCTACACTTCAGTCTCATTGCTCTTATTTATACTGATACATTGAAGCAAGTCCTCAGCAGGGAAAGTTGAGATAGATGTTATTTAGAGTCTACTGCAAAATGTCACATGTTGCTATCTATCTATCTCATATCTATCTATTTATCTCATATCTATCTATCTATCTCATATCTATATATCTCATATCTATCTATCTATCTATCTCATATCTATCTATCTATCTATCTATCTATCTATCTATCTCATATCTACTGTATCTATCTATCTCATATCTATCTATCTATCTATCTATCTATCTATCTATCTCATATCTATCTATCTCATATCTATCTATCTATCTCATATCTATCTATCTATCTATCTATCTATCTCATATCTATCTATCTATATATCTATCTCATATCTATCTATCTATCTCATATCTATCTATCTCATATCTATCTATCTATCTATCTATCTATCTATCTATCTATCTATCTCATATCTATCTATCTCATATCTATCTATCTCATATCTATCTATCTATCTATCTATCTATCTATCTATCCCATATCTATCTATCTCATATCTATCTATCTATCTATCTATCTATCTATCTCATATCTATCTATCTCATATCTATATATCTATCTCATATCTATCTATCTCATATCTATATATCTATCTATCTATCTATCTATCTATCTCATATCTATCTATCTCATATCTATCTATCTCATATCTATCTATATTTATATATGCCTCATATCTATCTATCTCTCTCATATCTATCTATATTTATATATGCCTCATATCTATCTATCTATCTATCTATCTATCTATCTATCTATCCATACTACTTTCTACAGAGACTATTACCAGCATGCACCATTTGTCATGTCCCTTTCTTTGGGGCAGTTGTCTACTCCCCCATGAATCCAAATGTGCTGGATCCCCCTGGTCTGTTACATTGTGCTGGGGTTCCTACAGGGCAGGAGGTCGGAGGACATTACACACAAGTGTGCACACAGCCGTAGTATCGGATATATCTATAAGGGGGTGCAGTATATTTATATACGGTTTATCCACATTAGTTGTGACTTGAAAGAAAGGACAAATAAATGATTAAAAGAAAACAAAGACTTTGATAAAAAAAAAAAATAATAATAATCTAAATGAAACACAATGGGATGTGAGGAGTTATTACGCTCTACGCAGACGCCCATGAAGTCTGACAACGTTGCAAACCGTTTCGGGCCTCTGTGTAATGTCATAGCCATTTACACCCCCTCGTGTCTAATTACCTAAACCCACCATCTGCCACAGCAACATTGGAAAATACTACACACTATCAATCATGTTATTGGCTGATGTTTCCCGGGTTTTGCTGGCCGCGTGTCACACGGCAACACAGACCCATTCATTTCCCGATACATAATTACAAAACATATCTGGATGCTGGAAAATAGCTGCCAGGGATTGTAGCGCGAAAACGCTTCTCTGGCGGCTGAAAAATGGGGAGTTTTATTAACCTGTTCCATCTTCTACGTGCTTTTTTTTTTTTTTTTGGTTTATTCCTTGGAGGAAAAGCAATACAAACGAAGGGTTAAAGTACTGTACATGGCAAATTAAAGCTCTCAATTATACAGAACACAAGGATGCCCCATTAGAAGGGGTCGTAGTGTACCCTCGAATTCAGACAAAAATTGTTCCGCGCTCCGCTGGATGACACATGAAGTCAATATTCTTCCTTATAAATATTGCATTGCTCCTAAGGTAGAATATCTTGCTCATGTGATGCCATAGAGCGCACCGTATGATGACCCCTCGAGCGCCTACACCTTCTACTACACAACTATACGGGCACGACGTGCCAACGAACAAGCTTTAACAACTTCAGATTTTTTCTTAGTTTCATTTGGTTTTTGTTTTTAAAACAAATTGTATTATAAAATCATAATATAAAAAAGCATAAATAAATAACATAAATAAATAAATAAAATTAAAAAAAAGAAAAAAAAGTTATTTTAGTATAATTGTTTCCTTAGAATCTCCTCTCCCTCCCATCTCCAGAGACCTGGGTTGAGGCTTGTGTAGGAACTGCCAGGCCTAGAGGATGTCCATAGAAGAGACAACGGCCTATCTTTGCATTATTTTATTCATATACGTATTTAAATATTTATCCTATTTAAATTTAAAGAAGTTTTCTGAGCGAAGCCTATAGCTCATACTGCACGTTTATGGGCACCACTGGCCAATGAAGAGGCTCGCGCAGCCAAAGTTGAACATTTTTTTTGTTTTTTCTTGTTTCTGCTTAAATTATAAATAAAAAAAATACAAGTAATTTTCATGTTATTTTTCCTAACAAAAAAGGTTAATTTATAAGATACCCCTCCCCCCCCAAAAAAAAGAAAAATTAAAAAAAAAAAAAAAAAGTTACTTTTAGTATGATCTACAGTACAGACCGAAAGTTTGGACACACCTTATCATTCCAAGAGTTTTCTGTATTTTCGTGACTATAAAAATTGTAGCTTCACACTGAAGGCATCAAAACTATGAATTAGCACATGTGGAATTATATACTTAACAAAAAAGTGTGAAACAACTGAAAATATGTCTTATATTCTAGGTTCTTCAAAGTAGCCACCTTTTGCTTTGATTACTGCTTTGCACACTCTTGGCATTCTCTTGATGAGCTTCAAGAGGTAGTCACCCGAAATGGTCTTCCAACAGTCTTGAAGGAGTTCCCAGAGATGCTTAGCACTTGTTGGCCCTTTTGCCTTCACTCTGCGGTCCAGCTCACCCCAAACCATCTCGATTGGGTTCAGGTCTGCTGACATTGGAGGCCAGGTCATCTGGCGTAGCACCCCATCACTCTCCTTCTTGGTCAAATAGCCCTTACACAGTCTGGAGGTGTGTTTGGGGTCATTGTCCTGTTGAAAAATAAATGATGGTCCAACTAAACGCAAACCGGATGGAATAGCATGCCGCTGCAAGATGCTGTGGTAACCATGCTGGTTCAGTATTCCTTCAATTTTGAATAAATCCCCAACAGTGTCACCAGCAAAGCCCCCCCACACCATCACACCTCCTCCTCCATGCTTCACGGTGGGAACCAGGCATGTAGAGTCCATTCGTTCACCTTTTCTGCGTCGCACAAAGACAAGGTGGTTGGAACCAAAGATCTCAAATTTGGACTCATCAGACCAAAGCACAGATTTCCACAGGTCTAATGTCCATTCCTTGTGTTCTTCTTCTGCTTGTTGCCTGTCCTTAGCAGTGGTTTCCTAGCAGCTATTTTACCATGAAGGCCTGCTGCACACAGTCTCCTCTTAACAGCTGTTGTAGAGATGTGTCTGCTGCTAGAACTCTGTGTGGCATTGACCTGGTCTCTAATCTGAGCTGCTGTTAACCTGCGATTTCTGAGGCTGGTGACTCGGATGAACTTATCCTCCGCAGCAGAGGTGACTCTTGGTCTTCCTTTCCTGGGGCGGTCCTCATGTGAGCCAGTTTCTTTGTAGCACTTCATGGTTTTGGCCACTGCACTTGGGGACACTTTCAAAGTTTTCCCAATTTTTCAGACTGACTGACCTTCATTTCTTAAAGTAATGATGGCCACTCATTTTTCTTTACTTAGCTGCTTTTTTCTTGCCATAATACAAATTCTAACACTCCATTCAGTAGGACTATCAGCTGTGTATCCACCTGACTTCTGAACAACACAACTGATGGTCCCAACCCCATTTATAAGGCAAGAAATCCCACTTATTAAACCTGACAGGGCACACCTGTGAAGTGAAAACCATTTCAGGTGACTACCTCTTGAAGCTCATCAAGAGAATGCCAAGATTGTGCAAAGCAGTAATCAAAGCAAAAGGTGGCTACTTTGAAGAACCTAGAATATAAGACATATTTTCAGTTGTTTCACACTTTTTTGTTAATTATATAATTCCACATGTGTTAATTCATAATTTTGATGCCTTCAGTGTGAATCTACAATTTTTATAGTCATGAAAATACAGAAAACTCTTGGAATGAGAGGGTGTGTCCAAACTTTTGGTCTGTACTATATTTACTTAGAATCTCCTCTCCCTCCCATCTCCAGAGACCTTGGTGGAGACCTGTTTTGGAACGACCAGGTCTAGAGGATGTCCTTGAAGAGAGACCTATCCTTTACACTCTGTTATCCATATACATATCTGAATTTAAAGGGATTATTCTGGTTTTTATAAAAAAAAAAAAAAAAAGGTGTGAAATGGCATAAAAATGATAACAAAAAAACTTGACTTTTCCACCACTCCAGCTTTGACACTCCAAGGCTATGCCAGTTTCTGCAGTGACAACACCACAAACACTGTCCATGTGACTGCTGCAGCCTATAACTGGTCTTGTTGGCATATACATGTTGGGTTATCTGGTTTACTATGTTAATTCAAGTTGCTTGTGAATAGGGGGCGCTAATAAGCAGGATCTGACTGCAGAGACCCCACCAATAACAATAGGGACTCCACTTCCTGGTCTGAATGGAGCGACAGGTCAAGCATGTGCATTAGTGCTCCATTTATTCCCTATGGGACTGCCGGCAGTCACAGAAAAGTGAATCTACTGTACCTTTAACACGTGTGACCAGCTGATCTATTCATCTGGGGGTGCAAAGTTGGACCCCAGAAATCAGCAAGTTACTTAAAATGCCCATTTAACTCAATAATAACAGAATATGCTATAAACTCCATAGCTCCCTCTAGTGGTTGCTGCAGAGGGCATAAAATCATGAAGAGAACTGTGATACCTGTACAAGAGAGAACTCTGATAACCATATTGTAACTTTAAGGTTCTGTGTACACATATGTTGTGACATATCAGGGAAATTTGTGGAAACTTAATGACAACCATTGACAGATGCTATTACACTGACAGTAGCAGTTGTCATCCAGCTTTTCTAAGACCCTGAATGTCACTTTGCTCATTTCTAAGCCTGTGTGTTGTGGATGAAGAGTCATTGATCAGCCTCACATAGGAGATTATTACACTACATGGAAAATTTAGAGGACACGTCGTGTAATAAAGAGATTTATAGCTTCCAGGGTCCGCATGTACTTCAGTATAAAGTATAGTAGAGACGATCACGTAACTTGTCTATGGTTTAGAAAAGGACACAGTCTGAATGCCATATGCAAGGCAAACATTATACCGCGATCTGCAGTGTACAGATGGTTTATTAATCTATTATTTCCATAAGCCAATTAGACTTAAATCAAACAAATGACAATAAATTAGTAAGTAAGAGCGGGGTTTTTTTTTTTTAACCAAATTTCCCTGGGGGTTTTTTTTTTTTTTTTTTTTTTCTCCTTTTTTTTTTTTTTTTATTTTTTTTTTGTTTTTTCTCTTGTTGTGTATTATATAGGGGTGTTATTTTATTATTTTTATTTTTGTACATAGGAGGTGTATTATAGTAGTTATATTCTTGTACATAGCAGCAGTATTATAGTAGTTATATTCTTGTACATAGGAGCAGTATTATAGTAGTTATAGTCTTGTACATAGGAGGTAGTATTATAGTAGTTATATTCTTGTACATAGGGGGTAGTATTATAGTAGTTATATTCTTGTACATAGGAGGTGTATTATAGTAGTTATATTCTTGTACATAGTAGCAGTATTATAGTAGTTATATTCTTGTACATAGGAGCAGTATTATAGTAGTTATATTCTTGTACATAGGAGGTAGTATTATAGTAGTTGTATTCTTGTACATAGGAGTAGTATTATAGTAGTTATATTCTTGTACATAGGGACAGTATTATAGTAGTTATATTCTTGTACATAGGAGTAGTATTATAGTAGTTGTATTCTTGTACATAGGAGTAGTATTATAGTAGTTATATTCTTGTATATAGGAGGTAGTATTATAGTAGTTATATTCTTGTACATAGGAGTAGTATTATAGTAGTTATATTCTTGTACATAGGAGCAGTATTATAGTAGTTATATTCTTGTACATAGGAGCAGTATTATAGTAGTTATATTCTTGTAAATAGGAGGTAGTATTATAGTAGTTATATTCTTGTACATAGGGGCAGTATTATAGTAGTTATATTCTTGTACATAGGGGCAGTATTATAGTAGATATATTCTTGTACATAGGGGGCAGTATTATAGTAGTTATATTCTTGTACATAGGAGCAGTATTATAGTAGTTATATTCTTGTACATAGGAGCAGTATTATAGTAGTTATATTCTTGTACATAGGAGCAGTATTATAGTAGTTATATTCTTGTACAAAGGAGCAGTATTATAGTAGTTAAATTCTTGTACATAGGAGCAGTATAATAGTAGTTATATTCTTGTACATAGGAGCAGTATTATAGTAGTTATATTCTTGTACATAGGAGCAGTATTATAGTAGTTATATTCTTGTACATAGGAGCAGTATTATAGTAGTTATATTCTTGTACATAGGAGGTAGTATTATAGTAGTTATATTCTTGTGCATAGGAGCAGTATTATAGTAGTTATATTCTAGTACACAGGAGGTAGTATTATAGTAGTTATAGTCTTGTACATAGGAGTAGTATTATAGTAGTTATATTCTTGTACATAGGGGGCAGTATTATAGTAGTTATATTCTTGTACATAGGAGGAGTATTATAGTAGTTACATTCTTGTACATAGGAGGTAGTATTATAGTAGTTATATTCTTGTATATAGGAGCAGTATTATAGTAGTTATATTCTTGTACATAGGAGCAGTATTATAGTAGTTATATTCTTGTACATAGGAGGCAGTATTATAGTAGTTATATTCTTGTACATAGGGACAGTATTATAGTAATATTCTTGTACATAGGAGGCAGTATTATAGTAGTTATATTCTTGTGCATAGGGGCAGTATTATAGTAGTTATATTCTTGTACATAGGAGGTAGTATTATAGTAGTTATATTCTTGTACATAGGAGGTAGTATTATAGTAGTTATATTCTTGTACATAGGAGCAGTATTATAGTAGTTATATTCTTGTACATAGGAGCAGTATTATAGTAGTTATATTCTTGTATATAGGTGCAGTATTATAGTAGTTATATTCTTGTACATAGGGGCAGTATTATAGTAGGTATATTCTTGTACATAGGAGGCAGTATTATAGTAGTTATATTCCTGTACATAGGAGGTAGTATTATAGTAGTTATATTCTTGTACATAGGAGTAGTATTATAGTAGTTATATTCTTGTACATAGAAGCAGTATTATAGTAGTTATATCCTTGTACATAGGGGCAGTATTATAGTAGTTATATTCTTGTACATAGGAGCAGTATTATAGTAGTTATATTCTTGTACATAGGAGATAGTATTATAGTAGTTATATTCTTGTACATAGGGCAGTATTATAGTAGTTATATTATTGTACATAGGGGGCAGTATTATAGTAGTTATATTCTTGTACATAGGAGGCAGATTTCTAATAATATTTTACAATTTTACAATCTATTGAGTGAGATATTTAACCTTCCCTAGACAATAATGACCAGATAATTCTTTAGTTCTTTTTCTGGGATTTGTCCACAATGACTGAACATTTTGACTCTTCTGATGAAGGGTGGGTGGGGGGGGGCAGGCGGATGTCACATTCTCCTCTGCCACAAATTATTTTGTTAGCGACGTTTAAGAAATTGGACTTTAATGTGTTTTCAGACGGATGTGTAAATGCCAATGGACGCAAATTTAATTCACCTCATTTATCCTTTTATCAAAGTTCACGAGGGGGCAGGAGGGAAACGTGCGAGGCATTTAGCTTTTTTCTTACTTCTTTTGACCTGTTTGAAGGCCACAATGTGCAGTAATTTATCTCGCCCCCATAAATGTCTGGACTGTTGTGGTACCATCACAAATCACACCTTTCCTCCAGGAGGGAATGGCACCTCTCTTAGATATACTGTATGTATTAACCCTTTCCTGCAGATGCATGTATGGAATAAACGATGAGACTGATCTCGATATATCTTTACCCCAGACAGTTGATCATGGCCAAATCTTTGGTTCTTCTGAAAAGCCCAATGTTTCTTGTATGACCTGTTAGTTATGAAGGGCTCTGATATCCAGGACAGTATTACTGGCATGAACATAGGGACTAAAATACCTACTTTTGGCCAGATGTTACTTTGCTAGCCCAGGTTCATCATCGGAGAGTCAGAACATAGTGAGGAGACAACTAGCCACTTACTCCTACTCTACTGCTCCCATTCCCATTATGTCTCCTATCTTCTGCTGCAACTCTTCAGGTCACAAGTCTTCTGCACTAGCTGCACAGCAGTATTGAGTTGGCAAGGCAACAAGCCCTCGAAGTCGATGTACTATTTAAAGGAGAGGCTGACATTGAATCCATTGAATTACCTGCTACATACAAAATATACATAAATATGGATCCTTGTGTTCCGGATTCTTGTTTCTGATTGACCCTCATCTTAACTTTAGCTTTTTTTATATATCAAGCCCACCTCTCCCTTGGGGTTGTTCACCTGGTACATGTTGTTCTACCGTTCCCTTTATTCCATTCCTGGCTATATTCTCCAGTCTCCTGTTGCACCTTGAGCAATCCTAGAGAAGACCCTTGTCTCCATTCTTGACTATGCCACTGCTGTATTAGCACTATCGCCGCCAAGTGGAGACAATTCTGAGGACTACGGCCAAGAATCCAACTGGGATAATCCATTTCTGGCAAAGTTAAGGGTGAAGAACAAAAAGATTCCTTAGACTGTACATCCCACCCTATCCAGAGTTAAAGAGAATCCATATCTCTGGTAAGAGTAAGCATGAGTGACCAAGTTCCTATTAAGCTGAATATGTTACAATTTTTTTAAAAATTTCGTATTCTAAGGAATCCAAATTTTTGGGGTTTGATATTAACAAATAAATAATAATAAAAAGTACTCATCTCTCCTGGATTCTGCTGTGGCGTCCTCCAGTGTCCCGACCCTGTTCTGTGGCCGTCTACCATCTTAATGACATAATGTGATTGAGCCTTAGTGGTCACGTGAGGGGCGGTGTTTGTCAGTGCAATGATATGTGTTGATCCTCATACGACTGCTGAGACCCAGCATACGACTGCTGGGATGGGGGGGGCTGAATGATGTCATTAAGATGGCGTACGGCCCCGGGAGAGGATTAGAACACTGGAGAATATTGCTGCAAAGCCCGGATAAGGGGAGTAATATTATTTGTTCTTACTTTTGAACACTCTCCCTCCCCTCCAGTTATTAAATTCTGGGGCCTGAAGAGAATTAATGTTTTGCCGACATCTTGCAAGCCCTTGCAAATGTGAACTTTTTGGGTTAGCTTATCTCTAGTAAGAGTCTGCTTGTCTTGTTCTCTGGCCAAGTTTGGGGTCTTTGGGCTCTTCTTTCTGGACAATATTGGGTTTCTGCTTCACTTAAAAAAGTGGGATAGATGTCAGCACAGAAACTCAGAATTGTTCCCCAATCTACTGGAACTCCCTGAGAACTTTTTTGTTTTCACCTACTGTAGCTTTCCTTTCGCCAAGTATAAGTAAAGATTTTTTTTTTCCTCTTTTATGGGTAAATAGTTTCTTTAAGTGATGTTCACAGATATTTTGTAGCAAATACTTCCTGAGTCATGTAATATTCCTCCACCTTGTAAGATGTTGGATACATTTCCTTCTCCGTTGCGTTTGGTATTTTTTTTTTATTTGCCTTAATAAGGCAATGGCGCCCCGTAGGCCGTTCATGAAGAAAATACCGTAACAGCTTTGTCAATGTAGCTAGCAGATGGACTGTGAATAATACGGTAGCATTCAGCCTGAGTGGGAGGACGAATCCATAGAATGCTCTGAACGACTCACAGGTTTCCTTCTCTAATTAATGCAGAACTTTTTTTTTTAATTATAATTCTTAATGGATCGAGCTACAAACTTGTTGTTTTCAAGAACAGTCATCAATTTCTCTGGCTACAAAGGAACCTTACCTCATTCGGTCCCAGTGAGTAGATGCAGCCTAGAAAAACAAAGTCCACCCTCTTTATATTATTTGGTTTTATGTATCAGGATATAATAATAATAATAATAATAATAATAATAATAATATTATTATTATTAATAATAATAATAATAATAATAATAATAATAATACGGTTCTTAGAAGGTATTAAAATTAGGTAAATCGAACCTCAGATGAAGAACACACAACAGATACAACTATGCCACTATTTATTGAACAAAAAGCTAGGCCAATATGCAGAAGCAGTGTGTGAAAAATTAAGTACACCCTTAGTGTTTCCATAGGAATTTAGAGGGTAAGTAGTAGCCAGTACATTAAGTAATCATCAGCAAGTATGAGCCCTTCTATAATAGCAGTCTCCGGGTACTCCAATTTCCTCCCACACTCCAAAGACATACTAATAGGGAATTTAGATTGTGCGCCCAGCATGAGACAGTATTCACAATATCTTTAAAGAGCTGTGGAATATGATGGCGCTATATAAGTAAGCAAAATTAAAAAAAGCAACATAAATAATAAGTTTTGGCAGTTTTCTGGTCTGGAATATTCAGGTATGTGTTAACACAATGCTAAGGAGGAAAGACATCAGCAATGATCTTAGAGAAGCAATTATTGCTGCGCATTAGTCTGGGAAGAATTATAAGGACATTTTCAAAGAGAATGTACTTTGTTTCTTTTTTTTTTCATGACATTAGGTAGAACATATAGATTTGGTATACATGAAATGGTTTTAAAAAATGATGGTTTCACCTGGTTGACAGTCTCATAAATGTAGTCCCTCTACCTAGTGTGTACCTTCTTCAGTGTACGGGTCATTGGAAAGGGAAGCCACTTGTCTTGACCTGTTGGCTCAGGGCTCTTTTACTTTGTGTAGGATGTTTGTAATAGACGGTTTCATGTTTTATTTTGACTTTTTACATCTCGCATCAAAAAACAACCTCGATGTTAGGCAAAGACGTGTTCCATGTGATGGAAATTAACCATATTGTGATTTACAGTGAGGGAGGAAGTTCAAGGGAAAAAGTCTGCAAACCCCCTTGTGTACAGTAGATTTTCTTGGTTGGATTTGAACTCCTGGCTCCCGGACCTAAAACTGAGCCAACTCGGCCCCACCAACAGGATCTAGATGAATAGCAGTATAGTACATTTGTCTTATTCTGCTCATTATTTCACTGCTTAGAGGAGCTGCTCATCTGTAATTGGGAAGAGACATTTTGGAAGCTCTGGAAGGCAACTGGTCATCTGGTCAAAGATATTACAGTCCTTATGAGTAGATATGGACATTTCCCAACTTTTCTTTTTTCTCTCCATACTTGTTACTTTTATGTATGTTTCTTCCATAGTCACACTCAAGAACATAGATATTGGCGGTGCATAGATACAGTATCAGTCGCTACTGGGCCCTGAAGGCTGAAGGACCCAAAGGCCATACTTGTCTACTCAACTTTTCTAAGTAGTTGTCCAGGAGACCTGGCACACTTAGGCTGTCATACCCTCTCTCAATAAAGCTATGACTCATTTGGGGGAATGATGTGCCCTACTTCTTGTGTTCCACACCCCTTTTTTGTGTGACGTCATTGGCATATAAAGTACCCGCCTCACATATATATTATATGATATAGAGCCCGGAGGATGAGAGAGCGATCTGCTGGGTCAGGGAGATTTGCTTACTTTTCTGAGACGTTGTGACATTAGCCCTTTTTGCAGCAGCCTCCCAGAGATTTGGCAATGAGACCTCATTATTATACAATGATGGTAATTGGAGCCCTGTTACAGATTTTGCATTGGGGTCGAGGAGCTTCATGCTACACCTCTAGTAACACCCCTGTGCGTTCTTTGTTAGTGCTGGCCATATACATTAGATACAGTATCTGCTGATCCAATGATTACTTGTCCATAAGTTATTCCTCCTGACCCCCCCATAAACATGAATGCTTGGCTTCCATTTGTTCTCAATGTGGAGAGGGGAATAAGCCCCTGCCTCTGGAGCAGGCTCAACTTCCCTGAGAGCAAAAGGATAAAAGGATGGTCATCTTGAAATCCAATAGTCTCATCTATTTTTTAGAGAGGGGCAAATCGATTCTTAGCAAGTTGGTTTAATTCATGTCCAAAAATTCCAGGTTCAGCTGCAACCAAAATTTTTCGGATTCAACTTGGACGAATCCACCATAGTTGACTATTATTGTTCAGACCCTAGAGTATAATAATGCTGAGGCCGGGGAAGGTGTGTGAAAAAAGAAAAAAAATGTACTCAACTTTCCTGGGCTCCTCTCCAGTGTACTGCTCATCTTTCTAGCCATCCGCCATGTCTTTTAGCTCCCAGGTTATGGCTGAGGCCTGTGAAGGGGCCTCAGTCATGACCCAGGAGGCGAAAGACATGGCGGATGGCTGGGAAGAGTAGAATGCCGGAGGATGCCGCGGTGGTGCCTGAAGAGACAACAGAGTATAGTAATCAACTTTGGGTTTGTTGGGTTTGTCTGGGGTGAATCTCAAAAATTTGGGTTTCAGTCAAACTTTTTGAATTTTTTTAAAAATTCATGATGAACAGGGCTCATTATTCCCCAGTTGCATACAGTATCGAGCCACCTCGTGCAGGACTAAACTTGCTACTCAGCTAGTTACCGTGAAACACAACCAAAACTCCAAAGTCATCGGAGACAAAAGCAGCTCTGCTATATCACTGAACACATGGTCGGAACTATCCCCCGACAAATGCCGAACCAGCCCCTGTCAAGCCGCAGGCTGCCTCCTCAGGGTACGGTCGATTTTACTCCAGCAGTCTAGACAAATGTTAACTTATTTAGCTACTGCTGGGAAATAAAAAAAAAATCTATTTTTCCGAGGTTCTGCGCTCGCCATGTTTCATTTCACTTGGTAAATAACCTCCAGATACTCCAGCGGCAGCCGAGCGTCAACATCGCACGGAAAGGCTCACAGTAATAAGGTTAGATAAATGCATATTGTGATCACAAGAAGGCGCAATGATGTCATAATGTACATATGGGCATGTGCAGAGTGACTGAGAGGGAGGAGCGCACAGTGTATGCCGGTGCGGGGTCCTAATGCACTGAATATGACGGGCCCCTCTCCTGCTGCTGGTAAATACTAACACACTGCTACCATTTAGAGGGAAAATCCTTAAGATATTGATTAGAAAGCTTTAAAGGGACCTCCCACCACCTTCACTTTATATATATATATATATATATATATATATATATATGGCACATTTGACAGGATGTAGTGACAGTCATTGGTGTGGATGTCAAGGCAGCCATATTGGTTTCACCTCATTCCCCTATACACAGTCCTGTTTTTCTACAGCCCAGACCCCGTGTTTGCCACTGATGACAGGGACACCCACTTGTTTTAGGTGATCTATCATTGTGTAATCCACCGGATTTATGGCGATTTTCTCCCCGTCTCCTGCGCAGCCCCGTTTCCCAGATCTCCATCTATTTCCATATAAGAGCTGTGTTATACTCACACACAAGTCCTTATGTTTTATCAACCTGTAGAGCATGAAATGTGGCTTAACAGAGCAGCATTAGCATCAGGTCACACTGTGCAGATAATTGGCTTCAACAATGGAATATTCCGCTCAGCTCCCGCTCTAGATGTGATGTTTATCCACAGAGCTCACCTGCCACGACTGCAAGAGGAAGAAGGAAGGATAAGGAGCTATTACAAGGACTCGCACAAGACGTAGGAGCCTTACATAGACCGGGGCCGAGGGGAATCTCCTCCTTCTAATGCCATGTTGTTCATTCCTTAAAGGGATTGTACCAGCAGGAAGTATTCTATTTATTCTACAGGAAATAATAATGAACGCTATTTGTCACTTACATGCAGTAAAAATAATCCATCCAAAGGTTATTATATTTTCTTATATAATATGGTGCCACCTGGTGTTCAGTGTGTATTGCAACATGCGCGACCATCTAATGAGCTGAAGTCTGGTGGACACACATGCTCAGTCACTCTACCAAAGCCAGATTTTGATTCTTATTCTAGAGAAAGAGGACTAAGAAGACTGAGCATTAACATGTGAGCAAGCAAGTGCTGCTCTGTAGGGAAGTTTATTGGAGAATATACCGCTGACAGAGGGGAAGGAGACTGCCTGGAAACTTCTTGGGGACTATAGATACAGCTGTCAGAGGGGAAAGGAGACTGACTAGGAACTTACTGAGACTATATTTACAACTGCCAGAGAGGGAAGGAGATTGACTAGAAACTTACTCACCCATATTTACAAGTACCAGAGGGAGAAGAAGACTGGATACTTACTGGGGACTATATTCACACTTACCAGAGGGAGGAGGAGATTGACTTGGAACCTACAGGGGACTATATGTACAAGGTTCGGAGTGGGGAAGTGGACAGACTGGGAACTTACCAGTGGAAATCAACAGGTATGTTAATGAGGACTATATTTATAAGGCCCAGAGGTGGAAAGAAACTGGCAGCGGCCCAGAAGGAGAGCAAGATTGACTTTGAACACTCAGGAGGAGTTCAACTGGGAATGTACTGGGGCTATACAGTTATGAGAGGAGAAATAAGATTGATCGCTGGTGATGTGGAACAGTTTTTCTGAGCCCCAAATCCTCTGCATAGGCACAGAGTTACAAGATAAATTTTTTTTTTGCTCTAGAGCTCAATGTATATCAACAAACAGTAAGCTCCACCTAGTGGTGACATCATTATATGACAATGTGGGAAATTTGGAGCTATGTATCAAAATATTTGTTTATTTATTTTATAGAGACATTTGATGACATTTTGCATCAATGTAGCTTTAATAAAGTAAACTATTGCTCACAATAATGGAATCCCCAGACTTTTGGGTCCACAGTTCACATGAGCAGTGTGGCCATGCGGACCCCCTACAGCCCACCTGCTCTCTACAAGGCCCACAATAGTACCAGAAAAGAGAAGGTTAGACCCATAAAGGAACAGACGAGTGTGAACAAATATGAGTGTACAGTAACCTTTTCTTGTCGCAGGATTTATTTAGGGTGGACAAGTCATAATAATGACAATGACCAAAGGGAATTTAGATACGGACATCAAGTTGTAAATCAATCTCATAAAATAATTCAATTGTATTGCAACATACTAGCAATGTTGGCATGCTGCAATTCACATCAGATCCACTGGGTACAGTCGTAGCATATCACTCTGTGACACAGTATCACAGAACAATATTGTCTTGAAATGCCGACTATCTTATGTTGCACACATCTGGCCATGTCTGCCTAAGGGGGAAAGGTAAGGGCAGACACATCTATAGATGAAGTTTATCTCCCTTTTATGGCTTTGCAGAGTGAGTAATATTAGGGGTTAGCCAAGTGTCACATCAACACGTGATACAGGCATGAGAGATAACCATGGTCAATATCCAATGAAATAGCAGGATTCACTAAATCACTCTACTGTCTCCATCCTTTGGGGATCGCTGGAACGGGGAGCAGTTATAGGGTGTAGTGCAGCAGAAGTTACACCGAGGACCTGGTGCCAGAGAGGATGCCAGAATCCCGTTTCACATGAGAAGCCACCGGTGGGTGGGGGCCTGGTATAGATTTTGCACTGGGGCCCAGGAGGTTCACTTTATGCCTCAGGACAGGAACTTGGCAGCTGAGCAAGGATTGGGATTCTTTGAGGCTGTGCAGAAATTTTTCCTACACTTCTTTGCATCATAAGCAGCCGTCTGCCCAGGAATGAGCAATATGCTCGAGTGAAGTTGTTACCTTCTGGAAGAATTTATTTATATGTTATTTTGTAAGTTTTTATGTTTTTTTCTGCTGGAAGAAACTCTTTGCTAGTTCTGCTGGAAGTATCCTCGGACATAAATCTAATAGAAAGCTGCAGGTTCCATACTAGAATCCTCATCGCCTCTTTCCCCCATGACCCACAATGAGATGAGAATATATTTTGGTAATTTTTGTGTGTATACATGTAACATTGACCGTGCTTCAAACCCTGATTTAATATCTGCGCTCTGCAAATGTGGAGTGAACAGACGCTGGTGCAATGTGCGAGGTGACTGCTGTGAGATTCATACATGACTGCTGGGTCTGCTTTAGTTTTGCATTATGTTCGGCTTTAGAAACAAATTGCTTGTTTACTCGCTGCTTAAAAAATGGAGGCGCATCGACATCTCCGGGTTATGGTGATTACCTTGTAGTCCCAGAGTCGTGTTTATAAGGTTACATAAGTACTTCTGTATAGGGAGACGCCATATGGACCTATCATAATCTACAAACAACCATTAGATATAAAACTACATAAAAAAATCACATTAATAGGAACAATAAAAAATTTAACCCATATTTGGACAAGTTTTTTTTTTTTCTTTTCTTTTAAGATAGGAGGATTTCTGCCATGGATGTGAGATTTCGACTATCCTTGCCTTCTCTAGGCAAATATCTCTGGGAAACAGAGACCAAGCTACTTTTTCCCATGGCAGCATCAAAAATCTATCCACAAACAATTGTGATGCATGTGAGCAGGGCTGTGGAGAGCCCATTGATGTGCCTGGGATGCAGGGTTCATGTGGATTTCCATCATGTGCGGGCCGACCATTATCTGCAATGCTACACTGAGATCAGCATTCATTGCAGCATACAAAGGGTTAATTGGTGCCCATCAGAGGCTCTTCTTGTTCCTGCTGTTGCACTGGAGTTCAGGTGTTCTTGCACCCAGGGCAATGGTGCTGGTAAAACCTAAATTTTGAGGTTTTTCCAGCCCCCAGTTGTTTTTATATATTCAGTATCCAATAGGTGGGGACCAGATGCTACTCCTCGGGACGGGGCCAAAAGCAACTCCCCTGCTATTCTGGTAATGGGCACAGAGTGGCAGTACTGTCCACTGTCTATCGGTGACGCCGGAGCGCTGCTTCTGCCCTAGCCCTGTGCAGTAGTTTTTGGCACCAGGACTCGGTTGGATCAGATGATCATATGGGGTTTAGGTGTCAGACCACAACCAATTGGATACTGATAACCTGTCCTGTCTAAAACCACCTTCGTGCCACAAAAAGTACTTTGAAAAAGGTGAAGTAGAATGCTAACGCCCCCTCTGGCATTCAGTACCTGGACCACATGCCCCTGTTGCCCCCCTAGCTATGCCCCTGTGTTGTCACATCTCATGAGGGGCATACCTAAGATGTTTAATAGCATTGGTCCATTCTACCATCTCTGTCATTGCACTTAGAGACCCTCTCCATTGCTGCTGTCCCTTCCAATCAACTTATTGTGCAGGGTCCGGGTGTCGGACCCCTACCAATTGGATACTGATGACATATCTTGTGGAAATAAAACACCTGGGGGCTGCAAAACCCCATTAAGTATTTTGACAAAGACAAAGTGGCAACCAATAAGGCAAAGAACCACAATGGCGGCTCCTCTGGCAGTTAGTCCCTGGGCCACATGCCCTTGTAGACTTCCCTCCTTTCTATGCCCCTGTGTTGTCACAACTCATGGTGGGAATACCCAAGATGTTAATAGTAATGTCTGTCATTGGCACAAGGCACTTAGGGACTCCCTCCATTCCCATCTTCGCCTCACTCTTCCATCATGTATCCTACGTCTTAGTTACATGAAGAACTGATCAGGAATCTGTTGGCATCTGCAGTTCTTCCCCACCAGTTGGATAAATAATGGAGTGAAGTAACGGCGATAGATGAATATATGTGATCACAAATGTCATTCATGACTCGGGGCGACCCAGACTGCAGCTGCTTTCTCATCACAGCTGCTCTCCGAGCCACGAGCACTCAGCTAATAGCGACACATTTAACTGTACTTTATGTGCCATACTAAATACATGACTATGTTCTGTCCGGAAGGAAAGTGCATTTAAAATAAAGCAAGAAAAAAAAGCTAATGAAACGAACGACAAACACTATTTATCTTGTATCGAGAACGCCAGCCATAGTGCGAATGAAGTGAGTGCCATCATGTCACACATTAAAGTGGTATTCCCATTGGACACATATCAAAAAGAGGTCCCGTGACTCCTATACCAAGCTGCTGTGAATAGTGAACATGCCACACATGTGCCGCACTCTCCTTTCAAGTCTATGGGAGTTCCGAAAATAGTCAAGGGTTCCCTCTCTACTATTATTGTGGAACTCCTATAGGCATGAATGAAGATGTATGGACAGCCTACGCTAGATTCTTTGCCACAAACAGGGGTCAGAGTTCTCCCATTTTTGCCAGGGGTCACCTTGGGTCATGCGAGGTACGCCATCCAGTACATGCCCCATCAATGCCCTCCTCCATTATCTTACCCGAAAAGTGGAGAGGGCATTGGAAAAATAGAATAAAAGGGGGTTGCACTTTATTTCATATCAGAAGACCAAAGTGGGAATGATAAAGTCCACATATTGCTCTGTTGTGTATGTTCGTCTTATTTAGGCTATGGTCACACCTGCATTTGGTGACCGTTCGGGGTTTCCGTCCCCCATTCCACTTGAAAAATGCGAAGAGAAGCAAGTAGGACTTTTCTCTTTGCATTTTTTGGGTGGAAACCCGGAGGACCCCATTATAGTCTATGGGGTCTGTGGGTTTCCGCAGGTAACCGCTTTTTAAGCACATTGGGTTTCTTTTTTTTCGGGTTCTCAAGCGGACCCAAAGAATGGAAACCCCACTGTAGGTGTGAACCCAGCATTACCAAGAAATTAGATACTTTGAAATTCAAGATCTGAATTGTATGAAATTATTTTCAGTTTATTATTATTATTATTATTATTATTATTATTATAGAATCTCAGCTTTCTGTCGGTGACTTATAGGCTGGCCGTGTCCCACCTAGAGATGAGTGAAATGGTTTGGAACAAACTGGATTTGAGGCTTTTTGAACTCTCTAGATTCACTTTTAAGAGATCTACCATTGCAATTAGAGATGAGCGAATCGAAGCTGACAGTGGAATTTGATCCAAATTTCAGGAACTCTTCAATTCGCATTGATTCCGAATTTCGTCACACTTCGTGGTAACGAATTGCACAGCTCCGATCGGGGGTTTTAACCCCTTGGATGCCGCGGTCAAACATGATCCCCCGAAAACATTGCGGGGGGAGTGATCGGGACCCCAATATATAATATAACCCCTGAGATGCCGTGCTCATCTCCGACCGGGGGTGTTAGAGGACAGTGTCAGCCTTTACATATAGCTGACACCCGCAGTTTCTGCAAATTAATTCGGATGGAATTGAATTGTTTTGGAAACTTCGGAGAATCAGTCGAATCGAATTTTTGAAAAATTCGCTCATCTCTAATTGCAATCCTTGTCATATATAATGTTATAACTCAAGCCCAGAGGATCTCTGGATCATATAGCAGGGTCCCAAATAGGGGATGCCTCCTTATTACATCTATATACATTCATTGACAAACAGAGAATACCGAGTTTCCAAGATACCGACAACAAAAGAATAGTTGTCCTGTCTTGAATCTTTCTCAGTGTGATGTAATGATGATCTATGGAAGTGATAACAGTATTACATTCAAAGGGGAGTTTATTGGGGAGCACTGTACAATTGAGTGCAGGCTCTAGGACCCTGCTGAGTTTCCACTAGCCTTGGTACAAGGTATGGTTTGGTATAAAGGTATACAGGTTCTGTATGGTATCCTGCAGAATATTTGCCTGCAGTTGGGCCTGTAGACCCTGCATATTCGTAGGTTGCCAAAGCTGGTGTCCTGGCTAAAGATGATATAGTTTGTAAAAATCCAGGCTTCTCTTTCCCAAAACCACTGCAAATTAAGGTGATGGTTACTGGCAGTCAATGGCAGGACACGTAATGGGCGCCATGACACCAAATTTACTTCTGCTAAGCGCCTTGAGACAGGGGTGTGTAATGAAGGTGCCCCTGTGTCTGGATGGTGGACAAGAAACTGTGGGAGCTGATGGTGCTTGTCGATGGATCAAACAATTCTCTCTACTGGTGATACAGTGGGGAAAAAAAGTATTTAGTCAGCCACCAATTGTGCAAGTTCTCCCACTTAAAAAGATGAGACCGGCCTGTAATTGTCATCATAGGTAGACCTCAACTATGTGAGACAAAATGAGAAAACTAATCCAGAAAATCACATTGTCTGATTTTTAAAGAATTTATTTGCAAATTATGGTGGAAAATAAGTATTTGGTCACCTACAAACAAGCAAGATTTCTGGCTCTCACAGACCTGTAACTTCTTCTTTAAGAGGCTCCTCTGTCCTCCACTCATTACCTGTAGTAATGGCTCCTGTTTGACATTGTTATCAGTATAAAAGACACCTGTCCACAACCTCAAACAGTCACACTCCAAACTCCACTATGGTGAAGACCAAAGAGCTGTGGAAGGACACCAGAAACAAAATGGTAGCCCTGCACCAGGCTGGGAAGACTGAATCTGCAATAGGCAAGCAGCTTGGTGTGAAGAAATCAACTGTGGGAGCAATAATTAGAAAATGGAAGACATACAAGACCACTGATAATCTCCCTCCATCAGGGGCTCCACGCAAGATCTCACCCCGTGGGGTCAAAATGATCACAAGAACGGTGAGCAAAAATCCCAGAACCACACGGGGGACCTAGTGAGTGACCTGCAGAAAGCTGGGACTAACGTAACAAAGGCTACCGTCAGTAACACACTACACCGCCAGGGACTCAGATCCTGCAGTGCCAGACGTGTCCCCCTGCTTAAGCCAGTACATATCCGGGCCCGTCTGAAGTTTGTTAGAAAGCATTTGGATGTTCCAGAAGAGTATTGGGAGAATGTCATATGGTCAGATGAAACCAAAGTAGAACTGTTTGGTAGAAACACAACTCGTGGTGTTTGGAGGAGAGTGAATGCTGAGTTGCATCCAAAGAACACCATACCTACTGTGAAGCATGGGGGGGCAACATCATGTATGGGGCTGTTTCTCTGCAAAGGGATCAGGACGACTGATCCATGTACATGAAAGAATGAATGGGGCCATGTATGGGGAGATTTTGAGTGCAAACCTCCTTCCATCAGCAAGGGCATTGAAGATGAAACGTGGCTGGGTCTTTCAGCATGACAATGATCCCAAGCACACCGCCAGGGCAACGAAGGAGCGGCTTCGTAAGAAGCATTTCAAGGTCCTGGAGTGGCCTAGCCAGTCTCCAGATCTCAGCCCCATAGAAAACCTTTGGAGGGAGATGAAAGTCCGTGTTGCCCAGCGTCAGCCCCAAAACATCCCTGCTCTAGAGGAGATCTGCATGGAGGAATGGGCCAACATACCAGCAACAGTGTGTGCCAACCTTGTGAAGACTTACAGAAAACGTTTGACCTCTGTCATTGCCAACAAAGGATATTTAACAAAGTATTGAGATGAACTTTTGTTATTGACCAAATACTTATTTTCCACCATAATTTGCAAATAAATTCTTCAAAAATCAGACAATGTGATTTTCTGGATTTCTTTTCTCATTTTGTCTCTCATAGTTGAGGTCTACCTATGATGACAATTACAGGCCGGCCTCATCTTTATAAGTGGGAGAATTTGCACAATTGGTGGCTGACTAAATACTTTTTTTCCCCACTGTATGTCTGGGCCATCTGGGCACTGTGTGTGTGCCCTGTCGTAACCTCTGCCCCAACACCTCATTACAGCTAGAATGACTTAAAGGGCAGGAAATTCATCAAAACGACCATCCCATCCAAGGATTTACCTGCTCTCAAAGACTGTCAACTGTGTAAAATGCCTTTAAGTCTGTCTAGAATATGCCGATCTTTCACCTAGAGGTACACTACCCAAAAGTTGACTTTGAGATCCTTTTTATAGGGCGGCAGTGGAAGCTCTTTTGCACCCTCTTCTGGTAAGAGCCAGTGTCTAAAGAGACCCCACCTGTTGTTATTTACATGTCCGTATCATACATTAGAGACATAACTGCAGGACGAGGTTTGCAGCAGTCCAACGTTTCTATCTGGGTGCATTATTTTTTTGTCAATGAGTGTATTATATCAAATAAGGTATTGCTTCTTTACACTACCCACCACTAGCCCCTTTGATCACTGTGGTAGGGGGCGCTATTACAGGTTCTGCATTGTCCCTTGTCATTATCCTGATCTGTAATGTAGACATTTTGTATTGATACAATGTCACATAGAGCCAAGTGTTACAAGTCACCAGGTTATTCATTGCTCGGTGTTATTCCCCCACCTCCCCGGCGTCTTCTATAATTAAGTGCTCCATATTTCATTTACGGCCACCACGTGCCAACAGGTTAAATCACAGACTGGAAGGAGTCTCCGCACCATAACGTTGCGCTCCTGTAAGGATATATGCTTCATTTTCCTTTCTTTAATGGACTTCCGAAACCGGGATAGCACTTTTTTATTGAACATTTAAAGTTTTACTACTGAACGTGGTGCCAGGAGATTTGTCTCAACACTAAAGGTTTTTAGAACCATCCTGGTGACTTCACAAAGAGATCAATTTGAGGGCTGCAGTGTGGAGATGCGTGCAAACCGGGATGGAGGGGTCGTAAAAGGCAAAATATGTATTTAACGGCAAAATAATATCACTATTCACTACTCCTATGTATAGGACAGGTAAATGTGACAGGCGTATAAGATCAGGGTACGGAAAATAATATCCGCTGAATATTTGTAGACACAAATGGGAAAAATGCAAAGTAAAAGGAAATTAAAATAAATTAAACTTAGTGTTAAAAAATATAACATTACTTTATTTAGTTATTAATAAATATAAATTAACATAAATTAATTAAATAATATGAGAAATAAAAAATAAACACAGAAATGAATGAAATAGTACAAGAAATACAAGAAATTAGAACAAAAATATGAAATAAATTCAGAAATTATTTAAATAATGCAAGAAATAAGTAAAAACAGAAATCGATGAAACAATACAAGAAATACAAGAAATAAAAAATGAATGCACAAATTGGAGAAATAATACAAGAAATAAAAAATAAATAATACAAACTGAAATTGGTGGAGTAATAAGATAGATAAAACATTTACACAAAGTAAGAAAATAACACAAGAAATGCAAGATTGAATTTGTGCTTATTGTTTATTATTTAATTGTACAATAAATACAAGAAATAAAAAACACAAATTAATGAAATAATGCAATAAATGTAAAGCATAAAACCAGAAATTAATACAAGAAGTAACCTAAATATGAAATTAATGAAATGATGATAATGATAAATCATTAATGAATTGATACAATGAATAATAATAAATAAAACATAATAAATAATAATGATAAATCATTAACGAAATGATTCAATAAATAAAAAATAATGAAACACATTAAAGAAATAATACAAGAAATAAAAATAAACACAAACATTATTGAATTAAAACAAATGAAAATACAAGAACTAAAAATTACACACACTAGGTGATCAATATCTGATCAGTGGAGGTCTGACACCCTGGACCCGCACAGATCAGCTGTCCCCAGTCACCGCCGCTTCACGTTCATCAATCACATAGCTTGTTTGTAGCTAAGTCCCATTTAGGTCAATGGTGCTGAACTGCAATACCAAGCACAACCACTATATAGTGTATGGCACTCTGCTTGGTATTCAGTGCACAGGCCACAGCACAGTAAAGAGGCCAAATGTTACAGTCTCTTCAAACAACTGATTTGGGGGTCTCTGCTATTGGATCCCCACCTATATGATATTGATGACCTGTCCTAAGTATGGGCTGGTGGTTTCTGAGGGGAACTGTTCCACCATTGACAAATTATACATCTATAACCTGGTTGCTTGTATATATATTGATCTCTATCCAATGCATCACCTTCTAATTTCAGGATGAAGAAGAATAAGCCTGGCAAGTGTCCTATGTCCTATAGTCTATGTGCACAGAAAATATCTGATTTATGTGACATGTCTATATATATATACGGTACATATAGATTCTCTCAACTCCAGCCAACTATAGACTGACATTAGCATTATGGGTAGATGTGTTATGATGGAGCTGCTGTATAGCGTTGGCCCAAGAGCTGTCCATGGCAGGTTTCTATGGACTTCATTGGATTTGAGTCTTCTTCCACCACTATCTGCCTTGTTCTTATTACATATAGTGTATCGTCAAAGCATGATGTCATTCATGCCCCACATGACAGCCGAGTCCCAATCACAGGCCTCAGTGGTGACCTGGTGACTAGAATACATGGCGGCTGAATCAATAAGAATATGGAACAGTAGAGGATGCCATTGCGGAACCCAGGTGAGTATTTAATATATCACACCTTCCCTGGCATCCAAATATTATACTTTGGGGCATGAAGAGAACCCATTGCATAATCATCAACTTTGATGGATTTGTGGGTGGTGAACCCCAAAAATTTCGGGTTTGGCTGAAGCAAAACTTTTTGGAAAATTTGTAACAAGCCTGGACTGTTACTAACCACTTCACCCATTTCAAACCATGAACAAAGACTCCTGATTTTTTTTCTTAATTTTTATCAGATTACAGTTTACAAACATTTTAGTAGGAATTTCTTTTTAAACCTATCCTCAAAAAAAATTAAAAATTCTACCTTATTTATGGATTGTAAGTTAATATAGGAAGGAGTCCTCTGCTTAGGATCCTCATCCGGAGAGGAGACTGGCTACAAAGAGTATCACTCACTCTGGAGGACCTGACCTGTCCCATTGATTTGAAAGGACACTGTGTAATGCTTCATGTCACCTGTGGGGGAGCTGTAGGGAAATAGAATTCTTACTTCCAGCTGATCATTGAGGTTCCCAGCAGGGGGACACTTATAACTACATAAGCGATTGTCCACAATGGAGTTCCTATTCCATCTAGTAGTCACATATTTTTTTTTCTTTCTTAAACATGAGCTAATTTAGTCGAAGTCATGAGTTTGCAAACTTACAATTTTGCTTCCCTGAAGCAGAACGACCCTTCCCAGGCTTCGGCCCCCTCCATGTAATTAGCATTCTAATTAATTTCCAGTCACGGTGAGAAATGGAAGGGACAGATCAATTGACAAATAGAAATGTCACTTCCCCACTCGGCAGCTGAGTCTTGCGGCTTTACCTCTCTCTCGTTGCCTTCAGGGGATTTGCCTTTGTGCTGCTGTTGTGTTTTTTCTCTCGCTGTGTGTCTATTTGGTTCATTCTGTTCCGATTTGTGTTTTGATCAAGCTATTAAAAAACCACCGTGTAATTTAAACTGACGTCGAAATCAAAACACGAGACCTCAGTCAATTCCCCCGACACCTCCGTCTGCAGAGTTGATGCTTAACATGTATATTTAAGGTCACTTTACATGCTCCAAACAGCCAATGTCTCACACAGAAAGCTATATATCTGCTCTGATTTAAGCCGGTCCCTGGGGCTGTCTGAGGGATTTGAAGATGTTCCTCATTTTCCCGGGGTTTTCGACATAGAATGTTACTTGATTTCTGACCGTTCAACCACATCCAATGTAAGATATTGCTCGCTTTTACCAGGTTTACAGAATATTGCTAAGAATGACTTAACTCCTTCACGCTCAGAACTATAAACCTCCTTCTTGGAAATGACTTTATATCAGATTATTGGAAATTCTACATCAAGGGATTGGGTAAAGTACAAGACAATGGGGTGGTTTCATGGTTAAGCCACCCCCTTGTTAACCCCAGCCGGCCCCTGCTCTTCTGAATAATGATAAGAGCAGTGATGTAGTTCCACTTATCATCCCCATACCCTTAACAATCTCTCCTGAAGTCTGGTGCAGTAAAGCAGAAGAGCTATTATCCTCTCAACTCTCCTGAATCTGGATTTCTGTATATTGGTAGCAAATAGAGATTGGCTAACATCTGAATATTCATTTTGTTTGGGGTTCAAATGGTTTTTCCCAAAGGTTTGCTTCAGGTCGAATAAGTTGTTCATGAACGGGAAGTGAAATTATTATACCCAGAGTATAATAAGTGGTGGCCGGGGGTGCTGGGCATCCTCAAGGTTTCCCTCGTGGTCCTTTTCCGACCTCCTTGGTGATGCCGTGCACTCTGGGGTCACCGGTGAGTCCTGTGATTGAGCCGCAGTAGTCACATGGGGTACGCCACTGTCATGAAACTTTAATATGTCCCTCAGTCAAACCCGAAACGTCTGTAAAATTTGGGTAGATTCTGGTTCATTCCCAGCCAGTTTGCTCATCTCTAGTGGCAAAGAGGGATAATCAGCAACAGGACAGCCAGGAGGAGAGGAGGGTACTTGGTTTTTACAGCTACAAGAGGATTTTAGGGCTATGTGGACCCCCCAGATCCCTCCATCCCTCTGGAATAGGCATATAACCCAATACAATATACAGAGACTATACCTACATTTAAGTGGTTGTACAAATTAACAAAAACATAGCTTTCTTTCTGAAACAGCGCCACACCTGTCCACGTGTAGTGTTGCATATCGCAGCTTGGCTCTATTGAAGTGTCCTTCCATTCCTTTCCTCCAGATATGTGTGACTTGAAATGAGCAGCTTTTCAAGACAATACTCCATTGCATTTTTTGAATCACAATGTGATACCTGTTATGTGTCTATTGTTAGAAATTGCTGCCGTCAAGGTTTTTGCTACAATGTTGCAATATTGTAATGAATTGGTTTCATGAGAAATTGTCCTTAACACAATTTGAGCTGAGTTAAGGGTTGACGTGCCTGTATCATGTAAAAAGGTATAATTGGGATGTCTCCAGTAGACCATGAAGGATAGTGAATGTTTTATTGGACATGTCTAGGCATAATAGAATGGGGTTATTCAGAGGTAATCTTGTTTATGGTGCTTTCCTGGATGTCAGTGATCTGTCAGCTTTCAATGATGATGTCATTATAGTCCTGATGTAGAGTCGGCAGACGTGTTCATGTCACCGCGGCATTGTTATTTCTGAGTAGCTTTATATAGTATCATCTGCAGTATAGTGTCAGCAAACGTTACGTGATAAATAAAATATTATGCTAAACTAAAACGCCACATACTCAGCAGCGAGGCAGCTTTATGGAGGCTCCACCGTCAGCAGAAAAGTTGGAAAGGTGCTGGTCTAACCGCTGTATCCAATAAAATCCAGAGCAAACATCTTAAAGGGGCTGTAAAACACAACTCATTCGAGTTTACAGTCGATGAGGCGTTGAGGGGATTGACAAGGGTCCAACTTCTGGTGTCCCATTGAAAACATCTGATTTTGCTGGAGGGAAGCCATGGCCAGCCACAAAATTTCTATACAATGGCCAATGTATAGTTACATGGTGGTCATTCATGTATGACTGGTGGCTTGAAGACTCCAAACTACCAGAGCAGGAGCCAGTCTGACTTATAATGGCGAAGAGCTTCAAGTGGTGGAGCCCTTGCTATGAAGTATATACAGTATATCCTTATGGGGTCTTCAGGGCTGATGACTTCATGAGACGTACCCTTTATTTAACAAAAATGGGAATGGAATACATTACCAAAAACATTAAAGGGGTTATTTACTGATCAGTGCAGGTCTGACCACCAAGACCCCCACCAATTTTAAGTATAGGGCATGTTTTATCCCTGTTGTTCATTCAGCCTGTCTGCAACTGCTGGTGAAATGGAGGCATGTCTGTATTGGACGGCACACATCTGCGCTCCCATTCACTTCAAAGGGAATGCCGGAGATAACTGAAGTATAGCACTTGCTATCTCCGGCACTTTACTTGAAGTTACTAGGAGCCTCGATGTGTCCCGTCCCTGCCTACAACAGCTGGAGGATGCGGTCAGAATGAATTCATAACAGGGGTGATAGAGCCCCATTCTTAGAATTGGTGGGGGTCTCAGCAATCAGATTCCCACCAATCACCTCTATCCCAGTTTTTCCCAATTTTTTTCATCCTCAGGGTAACCCCTGAGTCTTAAAAAAATTGAATAAAAACGCCTTGGGGAACCCCTACCAAATAATTTTTACCTAAAAATGTCTTAAGGACACATGGCAGTACCCCTGTTGGAAATTGTTGCTCTGGGTAGAGGATAGATATTACTTTTGCCTTACCCCATTTAAATATTTCTCTTCTTCATAAGGAGTCCTTTTTGTTTGATAATTAAGAATGAATTGAAGACTGGAACTCCACAAGTGTGAACACAGTCTTACAAACATTTCACAGTGTGAGCTTGCTAGGGATACCATATAAGCAGCTCTGACACTGGTTGAGTTAGCTTGTTCTTCATCTCTCTCAGCTGGAAGTCTCAGCACACTCCTAATAAGTTGTAATTAACCAAACTGTTGTTGTTTTCTATCTGACACTGGGGGATTAGAGACTGACAGGGGGGAAAAAAATGAAAAATGAAAAAAACAAAAAACATACAGTGCAAAACAATTAAATGTTTTCCTCTTGGTCGACTGCCAACCGCCTACTGTATCCGAATATTGAGTTGCATCAGCTTGATGTTTACAACCCCTTTAACTTCGACTTGTTACTTTCTCGTGTGCTGATGCTCGGCTGGATCTCGGAGATGTCTTAATTAGTCTTATTATTAGAAGACAACTGGATTGTGATAGTTTTTATTATTTTTAGCATCTTGTACTGTATGTTTGGTTGTACAGTAATGTCTTCCCAGATGTAAGTACTGGAAGATGTAACTAAAAATGTAACTAAATGATTCTATAGATATCCAAGATATGTTGGGTTGTCTTCCTTAGATTTAATAAAAAGAAGGTTTAAAGGGTTGTCCAATTTGCAAAGATTTTCAGGGCTTAAAATGGGTTAAAAAAAAATAAAAGAAACAATTCCCCACTCACTGATCCCACTCCTCTTGCATTTAGATACTTACTGGATCTTCTGCCATTATCTACTCTACTTCCCGGTCCTTCTTGACAAACAGGAAGTAACAGTTAGCCAATCACTGGCCAAGGAGAGACATGGCTGTGGCCATTGATTGGCTGGGGGTTTGGGGTGGGGGATCACCAGTAAAAAAAAAAAAAAACAGTCTTTATCAAATTTTCCTCTCTACCGAACAACCCCCTAACCTATTCCTGCCACCTCTACAGTGACATAAAGGGAATCTGTACCCAGAACCAGCATATCAACCCAGCCTGCAGATAGACAGGTTATGGTCACCTGAATCACACAGTGCTTTCCTCTCCAAGGTATCATTGTTTTTATCTTTGGAGCAATGGAGGCATCGCCGCTTACCTCTTTGGAGCAATGACAACAGCCTCATTGCTCAGTATATGAGCCTACCTAGGGAAGTTGTTTCCCTACTTACTATGGTGCTTAGTAAGGTTGACTTCAGAAGCACACACACTCACTTGCTGGTCTTGTTATTACCAGTGTTTCACCGAAGAGACCCCAGAGTATAATCATTTTCTGCTTCTATCTTAAAACACTGAGCAAACCATATAATCCTCAAATTGGAAGAACATTAATATCACCTTGAGTAGATTGGTAAGATGATGATGATAGAAACACTCTTTCTCCACTGAGACGATGTGGATTCTTCATATAGGGTGTTATTGAACAGCAGCAGAAGCCACTACATCAACGGGATGCAAATATATGGGAAAATGTATAGACCAACTGGTATCTCTCTTCTGGTGATGGAGAGCCATCAAAAATATGGCATTGCGCTCGCCCCAGGATTTTCAAAACACGTCAATCTTTATTCAGACAATAACCATTACACACAACGCTAGAACAGCATTTCGGGTATTCCACCTCTTTTTCAAGTTGGATAGGTACTAGAGGAGGATCCTCTTCCTATAGATACTGAGATTTAAGTATTCTCTCTGTGTGTGAGAAGTTTAATCAGAACTTGTAAGTGCAGCTCTCCAGGCCCTTGGCTCAGCTTGTCTTCCCCAGAGTCTTAGACTCAATTTGGTCTCCTGGTGACCATTTGGATCAATGTCCTTTAGAACATCTTGTTTTATGATTGGACCCTTTCTAGATGGGCTCCCTTCCAGTGCATATTCCCAGCATATTCCCAGCATTCTCTTCGGGCCTCTTCAGGCCTCTTTTTTATGTCATGGGCTTTGTCTGTCCACTAAAGACTCTAATTGGGTTGCAGAGGTCAAGTGGAGCATGCTGACATCATGATGCTTCTATAGCGGCAGAGAAGAGGCCAGAAAAAGCTCAAAGACACCAGGAAACATGCACCATACACCCTAAGGTAATCCAGGAAACCTCCTGGAACTCCACATATTATTCTGTTGGGTCTGAAAAGAGTATAATAGTGGTTCGTGGGGGGCAAACCCCAGATAGTTTTTGGAAAATTTGTAACAAACCCAGCTTGTTGCAAACTAAGTGAGAATTAGATGAAGGGAACTGGAGGAAAAGCTGTTGGCTGAAGCACAGTATATACAGTGTCAGATAAAGGTTCAGTCTGATGACCTTTACTTCATATGGAAGGTTTGGCTTCAGCTGGTCAAGGATCCCTTCATCTGGAATCCAATGTATTCTTCAAAGTCTTCATCAACATTAAGGACATTATTACTTTTCCTGTCCGGCTCTGTCTTTCACGCTGACATAGATGAAGGCTGGTCATCATGGGCTTCCAGTATGGAGACATATTAAATAAATCTGCAAATCCTAGACAAGGGAATCTAGTGTTTCAGTATCATGAATGATGTGATGATGGGGGTCATAGTCATGTCGGCTTGTATTAGGAATAAGTGTTTGTTTTCCTATATCAGAATGTATTCCTCTGGTTTCTTGATACATAGTGCACAGAATATAGATGGATGAAATATTCATCAGAGCCGTGCAATGAATTTATCATATATGGCAGATCTGCATTACATGAGCTGCTTTCTCAGAGCAGGTTGTGCAGTTTCCTGAAAATAATATATCAAATGGTTATACCTGCTTTAATAAATAATGTTCTCCAAAAGTGACTCTGTCCTATTTACCGCTTTCATTTACATTTAGCATTTTTTAAGAGTTTTAGTTTTGAAAGAAATCTAAAGAAACTTTACTTTCCTGGAGACAAACATGAACCTTACAATGAAAAATGGTCTAATAGAAGAGCAGTCTGCCCAAAGGAAGTGCTCAAGATACACAGAACTAGATGGGCGAACCTTGTGAGATTTGTTTTGGGAATATTTGTAAGGTTCCACCAGTTTCATTTAAGACTGAACCAGCTCAGTCCAAATGGAAGTATCATAAGTGGAGGTCCAGGAGAGGTGCAGAAAACAATGAACAGTCCTCTCCACCTTCCTCACCTCTGTTGGGCACCTCACGGCATCCGGTGCTCCATTGGCATCTTTGGTCTGCTTCCAATCTCTATTGGGATCTTCCATTGTCTTGCTTCAAAGCAACATGAGGTTGGCACACCCCCTTGACCATTTAGGCCCAAATAAGCCTTCAGTGGTCCCCCAGAGCCACTGATGTCACCAAGGGGGCCAGAATAGGACCAAAAAGGTTAGTAATGGACCAGGAGAGGTGAGGGAATGTGAGTATGTAGTGACTATTTATTATCCCCTGACCTCCTGATTATAAACCTATCTACATAAATGGTGGTCTCCAAGGGGTGGTCTTATAAAAAATGTAATTTATACAAGGAAAGGAAGAACATTGTAAAATATATTGATTACTACAATAAGTTTAGGTTGTACCCTTGAGGTTCCTGGCTCTGGTAGCCATTGCTACCTCTGCACACCCTATATCTAGGCCCCTGAGTAGGCTTGTATTTTTTTACCCGACACAATTTTTTTTTCCTTCTAGAAAACCCTTTTAAATGTATATATCATACCAAATATCTCCCATTCCTATTATATCTACCACTGCCATGCACAATGATATGTCAGTCACACTCTGACCAGTCATGGCCAAACATGGTGACATCCCCGTGGTCATCATGTCATTCAACTCTCATTCCCGATCGGCCATCAGGTAAGGAGAGTCATTGTGGGCAGTATATTTGTTGAGGCAATGGTACAACACCCAGAGAGTCTCGGGGATGGGTCCTAAAGGGGTTTTCCAAGACTTGTATATTGATGACCAAATCGTAGGATAAGTGATCAATATGTGATCTATGGGGTCCAACACATACCAACTGTTTGAAGAGGCCAATGTGCTTATGAGTGCTGCAGCTTCTTTCCTCTACCAATGACAGGGTGTTTATGTATCACGTTGCAGCAGTAGCTCAATCCCTTTCAAGTGAATGGGGCTGAGATGCAATACCAAGTACAGCCCCTATGCAAAGTATGGTGCTGTGCTTGGTACTCAGTGAAGAGGCCTCAGTGAACTTTAAGGCCTCTACCACTAGCTGATTGGTGGGAGTCTTGGGTTTCGAACCCCACCAATCACATATTGATGATAAGGATAAGTCATCAACATATAAATCTTAGAAACACCCTTAAATCTATGCCGATGCTGATGCTGAGATCACCCGGAGCGATTCCAATAATAGAGCTATCTTAGGCTACGGCAATAGCTACAATTTTTCCCATACAAGCCTGGGCTCATCTTGAAGCTAAGCCTACACATTATTCTCCGAGCTCAGCACTCTAGAACTTCTTTTAATGAGAAAGGAGGAAAAAGAAAGATAAGATTGTTAAGCAAATCTGATAATGAATTGCAAAACTCTCTGCACATCTTTTATGTATTTTTTGAAATTTTGTTATTTTTTTTTGTACTCCTTTGTCGCTTGCGATTAGGCTTCAGTCGTCTGCAGAGGACAATGACAACCGTGGGATATGCAGCAGATCAACATCTTGAATAGACGGTACAATGATTAGATTAGCTGCCCACCAGAATCATTAAACTATGACTGTCATTTTTTTTATTTTTTTGCAGTCTTCCAAACCCTACAATATATTAATATATTCACACATTTAGGAGCTGAATGTTTAATGTGGATGAGAGAATTAAGTCCTCCATGTGAATTGTTAATTAGAGGTTTATGGAAGTCCCATTAGATGAATCTGTTGTTATAGAGATTTGCTTTTTTAAGATAATAGCAAGCCAATTTGTAACCTAAAATTAAAGGAAATTATTAACCAGTGCCTATCTGGAATGGTGCCGAGAGAAAAAATGAGAGCGAATAAATCTCAACCATCTGTGGTTTTTGCAAATTAACACAGTTTTTCTTGTGCGTTGTTCTACATGGAGACTTGGATTCAACTTAACAGGAGATCCTACAAAGTTTGTATAATGTGGCACTAATAATAATGGTAAGATATAATAGTAATACCAGATCCAAGAGGTCCATACGGCCCAAGACTAAATCAATTGCCCCAATTACTATAAATCCAAGAGGTCCATAAGGCTCAAAAATAAAGCAGTTTCCCCCAACTACTGTAAGTCCAAGAGCTCCATACAGCCCAAGACCAAAGCAATTGCCCCAACTATTATAAATCCAAGAGGTCCATACAGCCCAAGACCAAAGCAATTGCCCCCAACTACTATAAATCCAAGATATCCATACAGCCCAAGACTAAAGCAATTGCCCCAGCTAATATAAATCCAAGAGGTCCATACAGTTCAAGACTAAAGCAATTTCCCACAACTACTATAAATCCAAGATGTCCATACAGCCCAAGACTAAAGCAATTGCCCCAACTACTATAAATCCAAGAGGTCCATATAGCCCAAGACCAAAGCAATTTCCCCAACTACTGTAAGTCCAAGAGGTCCATACACCCCAAGACCAAAGCAATTGCCCCAACTATTATAAATCCAAGAGGTCCATACAGCCCAAGACCAAAGAAATTGCCCCCAACTACTATAAATCCAAGAGGTCCATACAGCCCAAGACCAATGCAATTGCCCCCAACTACTATAAATCCAAGATATCCATACAGCCCAAGACTAAAGCAATTGCCCCAACTACTGTAAGTCCAAGAGGTCCATACACCCCAAGACCAAAGCAATTGCCCCAACTATTATAAATCCAAGAGGTCCATACAGCCCAAGACCAAAGAAATTGCCCCCAACTACTATAAATCCAAGAGGTCCATACAGCCCAAGACCAATGCAATTGCCCCCAACTACTATAAATCCAAGATATCCATACAGCCCAAGACTAAAGCAATTGCCCCAACTACTATAAATCCAAGAGGTCCATATAGCCCAAGACCAAAGCAATTTCCCCAACTACTGTAAATCCAAGAGGTCCATATAGCCCAAGACCAAAGCAATTTCCCCAACTATTGTTAATTCAAAGAGGTTCATAGAGCCCAAGACCAAAGCAATAGCCTCCAACTACTGTAAATCCAAGATGTCCATACAGCCTAAGACCAAAGCAATTGCCCCCAACTATTGTTAGTTCAAAGATGTCCCTGAACTAGAACAGGACGGTGAGGGTACTCAGATGTATGGTGGGGATGGAATGGTGAACAGACAATTGTACAAGCAGACATTAACTGATCATGAGTCTAATGTTCCCTATATGTTTCTCTAGATCTAACCCTAATACCAGATGCCACAAACTTTATTTGACCCTAAAGAAGTATCCAATAAAAACTGTCATTTGCAATACTGACCCTAACACAGACAAGGGAAGAGCACTTGGACCTAGAGACAAGAAAACCAAATTAAGCAGATCTGAACATAGTAACATGAGCAAAGAACTTATGAGCAAAGAACTTATTCCTACAGGGAAAGTAAAAGCAAACAGAGGACAAGAGGCTGATGCTGGAAGAAACCACTGGTAGCCTATACAGGATTACAGGATTAAACATACATAGCATTCACTAGATCCAGCATGGAGACTGGGGAATTTAATATAATGTAATCCATTCAAGTTGGAGAGTCCCATCGATGGTCATGGAAGTACCAAAAGTCAAGGCCACAGTCTAGTCAGATAAAGCCAAACCTCCCAACTTTGAAAGGCCAAAAAGAGGGACAAAATGTGAATTTAGCTCCACCCACTTCTATGTTGACTCCGCCTATTCTCATCCATTTTTCCATGTACCTCCACACTGTATAATGTTTCTACAGTCACCCTAACATTATATGCCCCCACATTATACTGTTCCCCTCCAATTGCCCCACAGTATTAAGTCCCTCTCCTCATGCCCCAGTTTAAACTGGTAGAAACTAGAGGGAGACATTAAACTGGGACAGCTTGGTTGGCACATTATACAGTGGGGGTAGTTGGAGGGGGGCATTAAACTGGGGGGCAATTAGAGGCAGACATGTCCCCCTCCAGCTACCCCCCACAGTTTAATGTCCTCCAGTTTCCCCCAGTTTAATGTCACCTTCCATCTGCCCCCCCCCAGTTTGATGTCCACTCCTTGATCTACCCCCAGTTTGATGTCCCCCCTCCATCTGTTCCCATTTTAATGTCCCCCCTCCATCTGCACCCAGTTTAATGTCCCCCTTCATTTGCCACCAACTTAATGTCCCCCTTTTATCTGTCACCAGCTTAATGCCCCCCTTCATCTGCCACCAATTTAATGTCCCCCTTTCATCTGTCACCAGTTTAATGTCCCCCTTCATCTGCCACCAGCTTAATGCCCCCCCTTCATCTGTCACCAATTTAATGTCCACCCTTCATTTGTCATCAGCTTAATGCCCCCCTTTATCTGCCACCAGCTTAATGTTCCCCTTTATCTGCCCCAGTTTAATTGCCCCTTCATCTGCCTTCAGTTTAATTGCCCCCTATATCTGCCCCCAGTTCCTCCCTCTTGCTCACACATGCTGTCTCTTCTCTCCTCACCTTCAGTAACCATTTGTTCCCAGCAACTTCCTCTTTCTGTGTAACAAAACACTGTCCTGTAGTGTCCAGAATAGCTCCGCCCACCCAAGAGTCTGATCACGTGTTCATGACATCATCAAAGGTCCTTTAGCCCACTAGGATTTAACATCTACCAGTTAACCTTTACCTTACTCTAACAAAGTTTGTTAGCAACAAAACACTTCAGGGGCATAGCAGGACAATCTGTAAGCAATCGGGTCGGCGGGACACCAATGTAAAATCAGGACTTTCCCGCCGGATGTGGGACGGTTGGGAGCTATGAAAGCCAAATCAGTAAGGATTAGCCAGGAAACAAACCAAAATCAATATCGTAAGGGATTAGTAGTAAAACAGGGAATGTGCTAGGAGTGAGGTCAGAGAACACAGAGCCTGGAATACTAATGCAAAGTCAGTACCAAGTTAAAATACCCCGCCTCAGCTATTGATTGGACACTTAACTAGAGCCCTGATTGATTGTGCACCTTGACCTCTCATTGTCTAAAAAAACCCAGCCTTAGTTTGACTGGTAGGCATAGCAACCTAAAACCAACAGCCATGGGACTCATGCACATTTTGTATAGTATCTACCACCAAATTTCTTTATCAGCTTTTACTTCATGGTACAGATTCAGGAAGGAAGACAAAATGTCTCATCTCAAATCAAGAGTTTTAGAAAGTATCTGTCCCTCACCTCCTGGGCTACAGCTGATGTGTGGCCAGTGCTGGTTGCTCCTATAACTTAGGGTTACCAGTTAGTTACATTTAGCAGGGTGCCGGAGGACTTAGACCAGAACTTCTTTGTGTCCCATTTTCTTGCACAAAGCAGAATGATTGACAGATTTGCCCAGTAGTTTGACATTTCAATTTTTTGTCCCTTCTGCATTTTTTAAGGTCAAAAAGGGTTAAAAGACATAATATCTAAATTTTTGCCGCGTTCCCACCAGCAATTGTAACACTTTGACTTTTTGGTCTCCCACATGTTCTCTAAACATCTGCAGCGTACAGACGGCTCACAGCTTGAACACGGCTGGCTGTTTCCAAGGCTCACCTCAGCTTCAAATACGGTGCCAGCTGCCAAAAAGTGAGGATGCCATGAGTAGTTTAAGTTCTCGGAATAGGTCTCCAGAGCAGCACTCCGAGCAGCAGAGGTTGGAAAGCATGAAAGTTATTTTAAAATCAGATTCCAAAGAATTGTGGACATCTGCATTGTGAGAAGTCCCTCCTGCTGCGATACATTGTAACCAGAGACAAGTCACTTCCTAATAGCTTCTGGAGTCAGCCTGTACTTTACAGAAGGACAAGAGCATAGAAAGTTCTAAAATACTCAACAATGGATACATTTTATTGGTGACTAATTCATGAGTGATTGCTTTATAGAATAAGTCAACTAAAATAAAAAAATACATATATAAACATAATAGATCATAGATATGAAATACGGATGGATAGTTAGATATGAGATAGATAGATAGATAGATAGATAGATAGATAGATAGGAGATAGATAGATATGAGATAGATAGATATGATATACGGATGGATAGATAGATAGATAGATAGATAGATAGATAGATAGATATGAGATAGATAGATAGATATGAGATAGATAGATAGATAGATAGATAGATAGATAGATAGATATGAGATAGATATGAGATAGATAGATATGAGATAGATAGATATGATATACTGATGGATAGATAGATAGATAGATAGATAGATAGATAGATAGATATGAGATAGATAGATAGATATGAGATAGATATGAGATAGATAGATAGATATGAGATAGATAGATAGATAGATAGATAGATAGATATGAGATAGATATGAGATAGATAGGAGATAGATAGATAGATATGAGATAGATAGATAGATATGAGATAGATAGATAGATATGAGATAGATAGATAGATAGATAGATAGATAGATAGATATGAGATAGATAGATAGATAGATATGAGATAGATAGATAGATAGATATGAGATAGATATGAGATAGATAGATATGAGATAGATAGATATGAGATAGATAGATAGATATGAAATGAAATACACAATATCCACCTGATTAGTCCTGACTGTGGAAACTAAGTGGACAGATAATAAATAGATAAATAGATATTGAGAAAGCCTTGAGAAAGTTCCTGTGCAGACCTAAATGTCGCTTGTCTTGGATTAAAAGTCACTAGTTTTTTGCATTTATCTGGAGTGCTGCCATTTTTTCTTTACTCTTTACTACTTAATTCTTTGAGGTATTGCCACCCATTATTTTTATTGTCCCTATGCTGCTTTAAGGACTACTATTTCTTATGAAACCAATTCAATACAATATCACAATATGCTAGCAGAGCCTCCACAAGGTGCAATCCACAACACTGCCACTAGATGGCCAAACTTTGTCATGTATAGGACAGATAGCGTATCACTTTGCAATATTATATTGTAAAAATCTGCTCATCTTGTGAATATATGGACATATTCAGTCACAAGTGAAGGTAAGGAAGGACACCTGTGTACTACATTTCTTATTGTTTGGATTAAGTAGTATTATTTCGGTAACTATCTGGCAGTATTATTTGGGCACTGTATTGTGCTAGTAATCAGACATTGTATGGCAGGTTTATTTAATTATTTTATTATTTGGTAAGTACATTGTTAGGATCTTACCAGACGTAGCAATACCCTGACACTACTGCAGGGTCTGGGAAGAAGGACAGAGACAAGTGAGCCCTAATCTCACCCCAGCCACTGTCCCTTCCTATTGTCTCAGTTACCCTAAACGGTAAAAGGACAACCTGAAGACGAGCCCTATACTGAGTAAGTGACACACAGAACACAGAAAGAACAAACGACAAAAAGGAGGTCAGAAAGCCAAGGGTTCGGTAACAGACGAGCAATGCAGTACAGAATCAAAATCCAAGAGAATAGTCAAAAGTCAAGGCCAGAGGTCAGGAATAGGAATACAGGTAACAAAAACAGCAAGGAATAATAGCCAGAACGCACAAAGCAATAACCAGTGCCAATGTGAATGTGAGCAAAGAATAAATAGGAAGACAGAACCCGCCCCAGACTTGATAGGAAGAAAGGCTGTCAATCACACGGGCAAGGCAAAATTAACTATTAGTGGAGCAGAGGAAAACCAGGGTGAAGGAGACGGGTGTGGCAGAAAATCAATTACATAGTCTAGGACAGTGTTCAGACTGAGCAACAAGAATCTTAAACAAGGAGTCAAACTGAGCACGCCTCCTGCGCCGCCACGTGCGGGCGGAGGGTGGTGCAGAGACCCGAACAGGCAGAGACGTTACCGTACCCCCCCATTTATGAGGGACCACCGGACCCTCACCAGATAAACCGGTTTTAGGAGGACTCAGTATTTTCTTTGCCTTAAACTCCAGATCTCCCTGAACAACAAGAGGTGCTGGTGAACCAGGCAAACGTTTTTTATTCGCCTGGCGTTTCCAAGCCTTAGTAGCCGAAACCGTCTCCTCACTGACACAATCTAAGATGTGCAAAGCAATACAGTGGGATGAGCACTGATCTCCCCATTTTACCAACTCCCTTTTACCCCAATCAAAAATAGGGTTTTGGAAGTTCAACCAGGGGAGCCCCAAAATAATATCAGAAGACAGATGCTCCATAACAAAGAAGCTCATGACCTCTGAATGAGCAGAACCCACTTGTAACGTTATTAAGGGGGTCTTGAATCGGACCTTACCCCTGGCCAGTGGGGCAAAATCCGCTCCAGTAACCGCCAGAGGAGTGCCAAGTGGCAAAAGCTCAATGCCTAAAGCTGAGACAAACGAGAATGTGACAAAGTTTGCCGCAGACCCAGAGTCAACTAAGGCCTGGCCAGAAACAGATCTGTCCCCAGAGGACAGAGACACAGATAACATCATCTTATTGTTATTTTCAGCAAATACCTGGTTGCCTGAGTGGTTCTTCCGACTACCACTCAGGCACTGAAGCTTTTCCCCTGGTGTGCGGGGTCTGATGGAGCAGTTTCGTATGATATGACCTGAAGCACCACAGTACAGGCAGAGGTTTTTCTGGAGACGATGCTCTCGTCGAGTCTTGGCCTCCATAGCTCCCAGTTGCATGGGTTATGGGAGAAAAAGTGGGTTTATCAGGAGAGAGAGAGGAAGAGACAGAAAATTTGGAGGAAGCAGACCCTATTCTCTCTTTAATATTTCCCCGGATTCTACAGTCAATACGGACAGCCAAAGTCATGGCCTGCTCAAGAGTAGGGGGATCTGGGTGACCAACCCAGACCTCCTTAACACGGTCACACAGGCCTTGTTTAAAGTGAGCCTTTAGAGCCGACTCACACCAACCTAAAGTCACGCTGTACTTGCGGAATTCTGAGCAGTACTCCTCAGCAGAGCGTTTGCCCTGCCACATGGTGAGGAGTTGCGATTCCGCAAGTCCAACGTGGTCTGGGTTCAGCATATATAGACCCCAAAGACAAAAATTTTTTTTAAAAATCTGACCACTCCTCAGCCCCAGGAGGGAGTTTAAGGGCCCAACTTGTGGATCCCCCTGTAGAAGGGATATAACTACTCCCACCATTTGGGCCTGGGATGCATGTGGATTAATCCAGAAATACAAGCGACAAGACTCCCGGAAAGTCTCAAATTTTTCTCGGTCCCCCGAGAAACAGTCGGGAAGTAGCATCTTAACCCTAAAAGGGGCAGAAACAACTGGGGATGCTGCAGCAGCCTCAGTAAGGGTCTGCACCTGTTTAGCAAGCTCATCTACCCGGCCTGCCAAACCCCCCAACTTGGCCGCAAGGCCCTGAATAGGATCCATGCTGACCCTATGGGAAGCAATGGCAGAAGGTTATTGGCTGGTTATTCTGTTAGGATCTTGCCAGACGTAGCAATACCCTCACACTACTGCTGCAGGGGACTGGGAGGAAGGACAGAGGCAAGTGAGCCCTAATCTCACCCCAGCCACTGTCCCTTCCTATTGACTCAGTTTACCCTAAATGGTAAAAGGACAACCTGAAGACGAGCCCTATACTGGGTAAGTGACACACAGAACAGGACAAGACAAACGACAAAAAGGAGGTCAGAAAGCCAAGGATTCGGTAACAGACGAGCAATGCAGTACAAGGAAAAATAGCCAGAATGCAAGAAGCAATAACCAGCGCCAATGTGAATGTGCGCAAAGAATTAATAGGAAGCCAGAACCCGCCCCAGACTTGATAGGAGGAAAGGCTGTCAATCACACAGGCAAGGTAAAATTAACTATTAGTGGAGCAGAGGAAAACCAAGGTGAAGGAGACGGGTGTGGCAGAAAATCAATTACATAGTCTAGGACAGTGTTCAGACTGAGCAACAAGAATCTTAAACAAAGAGTCAAACTGAGCACGCCTCCTGCGCCGTCGCGTGCGGGCGGAGGGTGGTGCAGAGACCCGAACAGGCAGAGACGTTACATACATGTTATACCAAGAGATGAATGAAACGGTTTATAACGAGTTGGGTATTTTACAAAATTTCCAAAAACTTAGTCCTTGCTTGAACCCCAGATTTTTGGGATTCACCACACACAAATCATGACTATTCTGTGGGGTCTTTTCAGACCCCGAGGTGTGGTAAGTGTTCAGTGGTTGGGCCTCAGCAGTCACATGGGGCACATTGACCTCATGATGCTTGCGTCAGAGCGTTATGACATTGACATTCCCCACATGACTGTGGAGGACCAATCACAGGCCAGAAGTAACAGTGTTTATTACTTTTATGGAATTCCCCTTTATTGTACTCGTCCAAAACAAAACTTGCCGGCGAATCTCACAAATAGTCGCAAAGTGAATCTCACAAGGTTCGCCCATCTCAGCTTACACCAAAATGAAGGAGGGCATCGTTTAAAGGGATTGCTCAGGACACAATGTAGCCTGAAGCCGGTCCTAAAGGTAGTCACCGCCATAGACCCCCCCCCACTAGTGACAACATGGCATGGAATGAGTTGACCTGTCATATAAACCTCTTTCAGGACAACCTCTTTAAGAGCAGCTGTACAGACAGATTGAATGTGGTGGCTCTTGCTCGACTCCGGTCGACTATTTGCTTTGATGTCACCTTTTGATCAGTGACTGCGTTGCGGCCGCAATGAAATAATAGAGAAGATTATCTTATTATAGGAAGCAACAGATGCCCTTGTTATTTCAGCGCTGACCTAACAACGAGCGGACCTTTAATTACGAGCCTGTAGAACACGTTCTCCGCCATCGCCGTGCGTTGTTCTAATAAAAGAAGACATAACCTGCTTTACATATTATATTGTACGCATTGTACTCTCCATCAAGACCCACACAGTCCCAACGTACATGAAAGGCGCGTATCCGAGCAGTAGTCGTCTTTAATCTCAATGTCTCATTTCTGCTTTGATCCTGGAAGAAAACCGTCATTCTTACAGGTTTTTTTAATCCATTATGTCTATACTAACTTCACTGAATATCAAGGTGCGGAGGTGACACCCATTATAATAATGTGATCTCCATCTCTAGAGAGAGAGCCAAATCCGCTATCAGTGATAGATGATAAATGCTGACAAGAGGCATCAACAGAAACTGGAAAATAGAGATTTAAAGGGGATGTTCATACACATTATTATGGACAAAAATCTGTCTCCTATATTATATTATAGATAAAGAACAGTATTATAGTAGTTATATTCTCGTACCTAGGAGGTAGTATTATAGTAGTTATATTCTTGTACATAGGAGCAGTATTATAGTAGTTATGTTCTTGTACATAGGAGCAGTATTATAGTAGTTATATTCTTGTACATAGGAGTAGTATTATAGTAGTTATATTCTTGTACATAGGAGTAGTATTATAGTAGTTATATTCTTGTACATAGGGGCCGTATTATAGTAGTTATATTCTTGTACATAGGAGTAGTATTATAGTAGTTATATTCTTGTACATAGGAGCAGTATTATAGTAGTTATATTCTTGTACATAGGAGCAGTATTATAGTAGTTATATTCTTGTACATAGGAGTAGTATTATAGTAGTTATATTCTTGTACATAGGAGTAGTATTATAGTAGTTATATTCTTGTACATAGGGGCCGTATTATAGTAGTTATATTCTTGTACATAGGAGTAGTATTATAGTAGTTATATTCTTGTACATAGGAGCAGTATTATAGTAGTTATATTCTTGTACATAGGAGCAGTATTATAGTAGTTATATTCTTGTACATAGGAGGTAGTATTATAGTAGCTATATTCTTGTACATAGGAGCAGTATTATAGTAGTTATATTCTTGTACATAGGAGCAGTATTATAGTAGTTATATTCTTGTACATAGGAGGTAGTATTATAGTAGCTATATTCTTGTACATAGGAGCAGTATTATAGTAGTTATATTCTTGTACATAGGAGCAGTATTATAGTAGTTATATTCCTGTACATAGGAGGTAGTAATATAGTAGTTATATTCTTGTACATAGGAGCAGTATTATAGTAGTTATATTCTTGTACATAGGAGTAGTATTATAGTAGTTATATTCTTGTACATAGGAGGTAGTATTATAGTAGCTATATTCTTGTACATAGGAGCAGTATTATAGTAGTTATATTCTTGTACATAGGAGCAGTATTATAGTAGTTATATTCTTGTACATAGGAGGTAGTATTATAGTAGTTATATTCTTGTACATAGGAGGAGTATTATAGGAGTTATATTTTGTACATAGATGCAGTATTATAGTAGTTATATTCTTGTACATAGGAGCAGTATTATAGTAGTTATATTCTTGTACATAGGAGTAGTATTATAGTAGTTATATTCTTGTACATAGGAGGTAGTATTATAGTAGTTATATTCTTGTACATAGGAGTAGTATTATAGTAGTTATATTCTTGTACATAGGAGCAGTATTATAGTAGTTATATTCTTGTACATAGGAGGTAGTATTATAGTAGTTATATTCTTGTACATAGGAGCAGTATTATAGTAGTTATATTCTTGTACATAGATGCAGTATTATAGTAGTTATATTCTTGTACATAGGAGCAGTATTATAGTAGTTATATTCTTGTACATAGGAGGTAGTATTATAGTAGTTATATTCTTGTACATAGGAGCAGTATTATAGTAGTTATATTCTTGTACATAGGTGCAGTATTATAGTAGTTATATTCTTGTACATAGGAGCAATATTATAGTAGTTATATTCTTGTACATAGGAGGTAGTATTATAGTAGTTATATTCTTGTACATAGGAGCAGTATTATAGTAGTTATATTCTTGTACATAGGAGCAGTATTATAGTAGTTCTATTCTTGTACATAGGAGGTAGTATTATAGTAGTTATATTCTTGTACATAGGAGCAGTATTATAGTAGTTATATTCTTGTACATAGGTGGCAGTATTATAGTAGTTATATTCTTGTACATAGGAGCAGTATATAGTAGTTAACTGTCAAGGGCAGTATTATAGTAGTTATATTCTTGTACATAGGAGGTAGTATTATAGTAGTTATATTCTTGTACATAGGTGGCAGTATTATAGTAGTTATATTCTTGTACATAGGAGCAGTATTATAGTAGTTATATTCTTGTACATAGGAGCAGTATTATAGTAGTTATATTCTTGTACATAGGGGCAGTATTATAGTAGTTATATTCTTGTACATAGGGGCAGTATTATAGTAGTTATATTCTTGTACATAGGGGGAGGTATTATAGTAGTTATATTCTTGTACATAGGAGCAGTATTATAGTAGTTATATTCTTGTACATAGGAGCAGTATTATAGTAGTTATATTCTTGTACATAGGAGGTAATATAATAGTAGTTATATTCTTGTACATAGGTGCAGTATTATAGTAGTTATATTCTTGTACATAGGAGCAGTATTATAGTAGTTATATTCTTGTACATAGGAGCAGTATTATAGTAGTTATATTCTTGTACATAGGGGCAGTATTATAGTAGTTATATTCTTGTACATAGGGGCAGTATTATAGTAGTTATATTCTTGTACATAGGAGGAGTATTATAGTAGTTATATTCTTGTACATAGGAGCAGTATTATAGTAGTTATATTCTTGTACATAGGAGCAGTATTATAGTAGTTATATTCTTGTACATAGGAGGTAGTATTATAGTAGTTATATTCTTGTACATAGGAGCAGTATTATAGTAGTTATATTCTTGTATATAGGAGAGCAGTATTATAGTAGTTATATTCTTGTAGAGGGGTAGTATTATAGTAGTTATATTCTTGTACATAGGAGCAGTATTATAGTAGTTATATTCTTGTACATAGGAGCAGTATTATAGTAGTTATATTCTTGTACATAGGGGCAGTATTATAGTAGTTATATTCTTGTACATAGGGGCAGTATTATAGTAGTTATATTCTTGTACATAGGAGCAGTATTATAGTTATATTCTTGTACATAGGAGCAGTATTATAGTAGTTATATTCTTGTACATAGGAGCAGTATTATAGTAGTTATATTCTTGTACATAGATGCAGTATTATAGTAGTTATATTCTTGTACATAGGAGCAGTATTATAGTAGTTATATTCTTGTACATAGGAGGTAGTATTATAGTAGTTATATTCTTGTACATAGGAGCAGTATTATAGTAGTTATATTCTTGTACATAGGTGCAGTATTATAGTAGTTATATTCTTGTACATAGGAGCAGTATTATAGTAGTTATATTCTTGTACATAGGAGGTAGTATTATAGTAGTTATATTCTTGTACATAGGAGCAGTATTATAGTAGTTATATTCTTGTACATAGGAGCAGTATTATAGTAGTTCTATTCTTGTACATAGGAGGTAGTATTATAGTAGTTATATTCTTGTACATAGGAGCAGTATTATAGTAGTTATATTCTTGTACATAGGTGCAGTATTATAGTAGTTATATTCTTGTACATAGGAGCAGTATTATAGTAGTTATATTCTTGTACATAGGAGGTAATATTATAGTAGTTATATTCTGGTACATAGGTGCAGTATTATAGTAGTTATATTCTTGTACATAGGAGCAGTATTATAGTAGTTATATTCTTGTACATAGGAGCAGTATTATAGTAGTTATATTCTTGTACATAGGGGCAGTATTATAGTAGTTATATTCTTGTACATAGGGGCAGTATTATAGTAGTTATATTCTTGTACATAGGAGGAGTATTATAGTAGTTATATTCTTGTACATAGGAGCAGTATTATAGTAGTTATATTCTTGTACATAGGAGCAGTATTATAGTAGTTATATTCTTGTACATAGGAGCAGTATTATAGTAGTTATATTCTTGTATATAGGAGCAGTATTATAGTAGTTATATTCTTGTACATAGGAGCAGTATTATAGTAGTTATATTCTTGTATATAGGAGGTAGTATTATAGTAGTTATATTCTTGTACATAGGAGCAGTATTATAGTAGTTATATTCTTGTACATAGGAGCAGTATTATAGTAGTTATATTCTTGTACATAGGGGCAGTATTATAGTAGTTATATTCTTGTACATAGGGGCAGTATTATAGTAGTTATATTCTTGTACATAGGAGCAGTATTATAGTTATATTCTTGTACATAGGAGCAGTATTATAGTAGTTATATTCTTGTACATAGGAGCAGTATTATAGTAGTTATATTCTTGTACATAGATGCAGTATTATAGTAGTTATATTCTTGTACATAGGAGCAGTATTATAGTAGTTATATTCTTGTACATAGGAGGTAGTATTATAGTAGTTATATTCTTGTACATAGGAGCAGTATTATAGTAGTTATATTCTTGTACATAGGTGCAGTATTATAGTAGTTATATTCTTGTACATAGGAGCAGTATTATAGTAGTTATATTCTTGTACATAGGAGGTAGTATTATAGTAGTTATATTCTTGTACATAGGAGCAGTATTATAGTAGTTATATTCTTGTACATAGGAGCAGTATTATAGTAGTTATATTCTTGTACATAGGTGCAGTATTATAGTAGTTATATTCTTGTACATAGGAGCAGTATTATAGTAGTTATATTCTTGTACATAGGAGGTAATATTATAGTAGTTATATTCTGGTACATAGGTGCAGTATTATAGTAGTTATATTCTTGTACATAGGAGCAGTATTATAGTAGTTATATTCTTGTACATAGGAGCAGTATTATAGTAGTTATATTCTTGTACATAGGGGCAGTATTATAGTAGTTATATTCTTGTACATAGGGGCAGTATTATAGTAGTTATATTCTTGTACATAGGAGGAGTATTATAGTAGTTATATTCTTGTACATAGGAGCAGTATTATAGTAGTTATATTCTTGTACATAGGAGCAGTATTATAGTAGTTATATTCTTGTACATAGGAGCAGTATTATAGTAGTTATATTCTTGTATATAGGAGCAGTATTATAGTAGTTATATTCTTGTACATAGGAGCAGTATTATAGTAGTTATATTCTTGTACATAGGAGCAGTATTATAGTAGTTATATTCTTGTACATAGGAGGTAGTATTATAGTAGTTATATTCTTGTACATAGGAGCAGTATTATAGTAGTTATATTCTTGTATATAGGAGGTAGTATTATAGTAGTTATATTCTTGTACATAGGAGCAGTATTATAGTAGTTATATTCTTGTACATAGGAGCAGTATTATAGTAGTTATATTCTTGTACATAGGGGCAGTATTATAGTAGTTATATTCTTGTACATAGGGGCAGTATTATAGTAGTTATATTCTTGTACATAGGAGCAGTATTATAGTTATATTCTTGTACATAGGAGCAGTATTATAGTAGTTATATTCTTGTACATAGGAGCAGTATTATAGTAGTTATATTCTTGTACATAGATGCAGTATTATAGTAGTTATATTCTTGTACATAGGAGCAGTATTATAGTAGTTATATTCTTGTACATAGGAGGTAGTATTATAGTAGTTATATTCTTGTACATAGGAGCAGTATTATAGTAGTTATATTCTTGTACATAGGTGCAGTATTATAGTAGTTATATTCTTGTACATAGGAGCAGTATTATAGTAGTTATATTCTTGTACATAGGAGGTAGTATTATAGTAGTTATATTCTTGTACATAGGAGCAGTATTATAGTAGTTATATTCTTGTACATAGGAGCAGTATTATAGTAGTTCTATTCTTGTACATAGGAGGTAGTATTATAGTAGTTATATTCTTGTACATAGGAGCAGTATTATAGTAGTTATATTCTTGTACATAGGTGCAGTATTATAGTAGTTATATTCTTGTACATAGGAGCAGTATTATAGTAGTTATATTCTTGTACATAGGAGGTAATATTATAGTAGTTATATTCTTGTACATAGGTGCAGTATTATAGTAGTTATATTCTTGTACATAGGAGCAGTATTATAGTAGTTATATTCTTGTACATAGGAGCAGTATTATAGTAGTTATATTCTTGTACATAGGGGCAGTATTATAGTAGTTATATTCTTGTACATAGGAGGCAGTATTATAGTAGTTATATTCTTGTACATAGGAGGAGTATTATAGTAGTTATATTCTTGTACATAGGAGGTAGTATTATAGTAGTTATATTCTTGTACATAGGAGCAGTATTATAGTAGTTATATTCTTGTATATAGGAGGTAGTATTATAGTAGTTATATTCTTGTACATAGGAGCAGTATTATAGTAGTTATATTCTTGTACATAGGAGCAGTATTATAGTAGTTCTATTCTTGTACATAGGAGGTAGTATTATAGTAGTTATATTCTTGTACATAGGAGCAGTATTATAGTAGTTATATTCTTGTACATAGGTGCAGTATTATAGTAGTTATATTCTTGTACATAGGAGCAGTATTATAGTAGTTATATTCTTGTACATAGGAGGTAAGGAGTATTATAGTAGTTATATTCTTGTACATAGGTGCAGTATTATAG